>JAJMRZ010000025.1:0-251683 GCA_030558205.1 Kodamaea kaohsiungensis (nom. inval.) | reverse complement strand
AGAGTCAACTTGAGAGTTGAGCACATCAAGCACTCTGCTTGTCGTCAAGAATTCTTGAACAGAGTCAAGTCCAACGCTGCCACTAAGAAGGAAGCCAAGGCTAAGGGTGAATCTGTTTACTTGAAGAGACAACCAGCTAAGCCAAGAGGATTCCGTGTTATCACTACTGAAGGTAACGTTCCACAAACTTTGGCTCCAGTTGCTTACGAGACTTTTATTTAGTTGAGTTGAATAAATATTAATGTGTTGGGAAGTGTAGTTTCACTTGTGAGTGATTAAGTAGATTTCAATGAAAAGTTCGAGAAAGTCTACATGTAGTAAGTGAGGAAGTAGGATTATCTATTTCTTGGAGGGAGAGAGTATGATTGAGTATTCTCAAATTTGATTTAATTGTGGTTGAGAACTAGTCACCTAAAGCAATTCAATATCCTAGTCTAGGGAGTTTATGTGATCTTTTAGATTGAAGGAACAGTTGATGCTGCGATTTATTCAGTGTACTGAGACAAAGTAAACGAGTTCTGGGAATCTTAGATCTCTATGGACGCCTCATTTGCCAAGTGCTACTACATACTTTTAGTGGCTGCAAAAAAGTTAATTCAAGTTATTTTGAATACGCCATTTCATTATCACTTCTGTTGGATCAATAATAGATGATTACTTAGTATCGCAGCTCTGAAGAAGCGAATAAGTTTCTGGTTCGATACCACTCTTCTACAATAAGAGAACCTATTTCTTTAGCATTACAAACATACGTCTTTACTAAAGAATCCGAAGTAAAGTTGGCAAGACTCACACACCAATGATTACATTATAGTAGTAGAGGTAAATGACTTAAAATGGCATGAAAGTGGGGTTTTATGAAGTACTAGCTTGAATGAAATGTCAGTGGTGTCAGATCAGAATAATCTTCTCAATTATCATTCCCATATTCTAGTTTATAAAGAATATTGAACACACACTCAAACTAATTCAAATTCGTGACAACCCAATAATACCTGAATTTAATTATTGGTTACCTGGGAACTGTGGTGGGTATATTCTTACATTGAATGGCCTCACAATGTTTCTCCACATTTACAAAATGATTAGCCTCCACGTATTTACAACGCTTCATTTACATATCCTACACAATATCCTCAACAATATTCTAAGAATCCTCCTAAATTGATATCAATTAACGTACCAATGTCCATACTCTCACCACTCTCACCACTCTCATTTCACTATCATCACAATCATCACTATCAACTATCTTCAAACTGCAAAAAATACAAATCCTATCCATTTACTCAAACACTTAACCTTAACCAATAGAGGTAACAAGTTATTACTCCAAATAATTGTCATAACCGCACTCCACAAAGCTCTCTAATTCTTCTTGGCTTCATTCCTTCGACATTAGGAGTCTCATTAATGGTCTAATCTAATGAACATAAAAACACGTGACAGCGACAACCACGTATTCTTTTCTATCACTTCATCCAACCATGAGCACACCTCAATTGGTAGAACAAGCCCCTTCTGGTACTCTGGAAGGGACTGTAACTTCTTCTAAAGCTCCTGAAGCAAGTCAGAATACTCTGTTCGGAGCTGCGTTGCAAACATGGACTGAAATCGACTTCCCTAGCTTACAGACTCGATTAGACCAACAGGGCTTGGAATTAAAGGAGGAACAGAAGCAGCTGTTGATAAGCAGAAAGACATTGGCTGCGCGTACTAAGGAGTTTAGGAAGTTACCCGATGACGAGAAATTGGAGCTGTTCAAGAGTTTACTTAAGTTATATCAGAATGAGATCGACACACTCACTAATAAGAAGAAGAGCGTAGAGAACTACTTCTTTGGAGTCTACCGTGTGTTAGCTGAAGCTCCTGATCCAAGGCCATTGTTGGAGTTATCTTTGGACGCGGTTGCAGGGTGGTCTGAAGCCGATGACTTGAAATCAGAGATTGAAAGGTTGACCAGTGAGTTGGCCAAAAGAGCTGATTACGATCTGTTGAAACAACGTTTGTTGAGAACAGAACAAAAACTGGCAGAACAGTTGAGTGTTAAACTTGTTGCGAAAGAGGACGAGTTCAAATCACTTATTGATGAGAAAGAATCGAACTGGAAGGAACAAGAAAAACAGCTTCAGCTGCAGATCAAACTGGCTCAGAAGCAAATTGAGGAGTTAAGAATCGCAAACGAAGTATCGCAACTCCAATTAAACAGTCAAAACAGTGCAGGAGGCACAACTGAGAGTATGAAAGACTCTGCTTCACTTATGGCCGAATTGGACATTGTGACTAGAGATGCAGAAGGTTCAAAGAAAAGATTACTTGGGTTGGAACGTAGAAATGAGGAGTTACGTATCGAGCTTTCGAAATCCCAAGATAGTATTCAAGTAAACAACTTGAAAGAGGAATTTGCATCTAAGGTATCAGACATGGAAAGTGAAAATGCTCTTTTGGTGGCAAACTTGGATCTGACCAGACACACATTAACAACGCTTTCGAAAGAGAATGGCGCAAAGATCGAAGCCTACACACGTGAGGTTTCTCAGTTGAGTACAGAAATCAAGAACTTAAAGACTAGATTGGACAAGACACACGATTATGACGAAGTCAAGAGTGAATTGCAAATGATGAGACAAATTGAGTTTGGAACCAATGAGGACGATGAGGATGAAAAGGACGAATCCAAGAACTTTGATTCGATTCTTCTTCTGAAGAACAAACAATTGGCGCAAGAGTTGGCAGACTACAGAGCACAACACGAAGGGTACAACACACGCATCAAGGATTTGGAAACAGTTGTAAACAACCAAAGCGAAGAGGTTCAAAAGTTACACCTGTTGAACGCGAAATTGGAAAACGACTTGGCAGATGTGCAAGAGTCAAGCAATTTCAATGACAATGCCAGTTTGATTTCTGGAGTGAGTCGTATGACAAAGCCTGGATTCAAACCTAGTCCATTTGAACCACAACAAGACCAAGGAATCTTGCCTATCATTACAAAGCAAAGAGATAGGTTCAGAGACCGTAATAAGGAGTTAGAAGAAGAAATCAAGAGACAGTTTGCAGTGACAAGTGAACTCAAGAGACAGATGAACGCTGTGAAGAAGGATAACGAAGAGTTATATGAAAGAACAAGATACTTAGCATCCTTTAATTCCAACCCTCAAACAGCACAGAGAGCAAAGAGGAACTTGTTGAGCACCATTCCACAACAATTAGACTTGGAGTCAAATCCATACCAGAAGGACTACGAGTCTAAGTTGCACCCAATTGAACAATTCAGAATAAGAGAACAGGAAAGAATCAGTTCACGGTTATCTCCAATCGACCGTTTGTTTGTGCTGTTGACAAGAGCCATTTTGGCGACCCGTGCAACAAGGATGTTGTTCTTGGTGTATTGCGTAGGGTTGCACTGTGTGGTGATGTTTGTTACTGTATATGTGATGAGTTTGCACACAACCATGATTCCAGAGGTAGGGATGAATACTAGTACTGGGGGTGTAGCGAAGGGAGCGATGAATGCGGCGGTGCACCACGAAGATTAAGAGCTTTCAAAGTGAGCTGAGGGTGAACGAGAGCTCTGTATATACCTCAATACATGCATAATTTGCATAATGTAATTTAAGCTTCTTATGAAAGTAGTAAATTCATGTTTATGAGGACTCAAATTCTATTCATAAAGCCTGAAAATGAACATTCAGTAATTGGGTTTATCACTAAAGTTGATAGACTAACAAATATAAGACGAGCAATCGGAGTATTCTCGTCCTGACTAAGTACATCTTAGACCACTTTTAGATATTATAACTTAATCTTCACTATTACTTATTGTGGATAACCTTTAGAATAGCCTGACTTTAATAACTACAAAGTTAATCACTATAGTACTACAAAATTTGCAGCCAAAAAAGTCAGGGGGAAAGGAGGGGTACCTCCATACAGGCGATTTTAGTGTGGATCTTTTTACTCTTCATCCAAATTAAAGATAATAAACACAGTCTCTTACTCTACCAGCAGACCTACTGAGTGTTACCATCTTCAGCTTGCTCTTTCAACCTTAGGTTACTCGAATTATACTCAACTGGTCCTTAACACAAAAACAAACCTTCATGAATGATCTAAGGATCATAACTTAAGCGATATGCAGCAAGCAAACACAACAGTATGATGAAGACAATTGCGTTATACGTATTGAACCAAGATGAAACCAAACAATCTTTACACACAGTACGATTGACCACACTCTAAACTCATTGACTATCACTTTTCTCACACACTTGTTGTCTAAAATCACTCCACTTCCACTTCGTGTCCTTCTAGAAAAAGCGCTACCAGATATTTCATTTAGCAACTTAATTGCCACCCCTAACTCCTTCTCCAAGTATAAAACGCAATGGCTTCGCTCCTCTTTAAAGCTACCGTTCTTGTATTTATTTATTTCGTGTACACACAGTACAACCACATCATGGCCAAGAGAGAATTAGAAAAGGATATTAACGTTTCAATTGGAGGCAAACAGGTTCCGTTGTCTTCTATTAACAAGCCACATTCGGTAGTGGTTGATCCACTTAACCACAAACCTGTGGTTAGCACTGGATTCCCGGATGTTGAACCGGAGGCTAAAGCAAGAGATGAACATCGTGCTGCTGTAATTGAGGAGCCTCGTCAACATGCTGCTGTGCTTGAACCAAAACAGCACAAGCCTGCAGTTGACGTGTCACTGTTCCCAGATGTTGAGCCTGAAGCCAAGGCTAGAGACGAAGAAAGAATTAAGGCTCATACTACCACTGCTTCAACTAAATCTGATTAGTGTATATATGTGAGGAACTCATTCGAATAAAAGGTTAACTTTATTAATTGTTGTAGTTTGGTTTCTGTTACCAAACGTAACTATGTAGAATGTATGAGAATGTATGGAGTAGGGTATGGAGTAATTTAGAGTGATCGATGATGGTTACAAACCTTAATTGACTAATTGATTACATTAGTATACTTATTGACACATGAATAATTATGAGATTAGATTACGTTAAGTATGACGTTACATATGACATTACAAATGACAGTAAAATATTCCAAACCCATGCTTATGTACCACTTAAAATAGACACATACAATACAAACAAATAATTGGTCCTAGGTACTTGATTCTTAACTAGCTATTCGGAGTAAGTCTTTTATTTCTCCGCTTTTCAAGGTAGCTTCTTCTTTAAAAATTTCAAGTAGATCAAACTTCATTAACCTTTATGAATAGTTATGTTTGGTGATATTTAATTATACATGCTACAGAAAGTACTACACGTGGAGTAAGAATTGTATAAGAACCACCAGCGTAGTTACAACTGTTATATAAATCACCCTAAAATGCCAACTCTCATACCCTATCTCCTGTTATTAAATCTCACACCACAAAGTGTCCCAAAACCACCTCCTATATCTTTCATGCTCACCACTACATTGAAAGTTCATTTCTGGAGTAATTTTTTTTATCACCAAGAAATGCTCTCTCGAAGGTACTTAAGGTCGCTCATAATAGTGGTTAGTCTTCTTTCCGCTGGACTTCTACTCGTATTTGTTGCCAACCGTCATGAGGTTATTATACCTAAATTAGTTCAAACTATTCAAGGATATTTCAAGCCATCTAATGATGTTTTTATTATTGATATAGCAATCCGTGATTGTTCAAAGCTCACATCAAAACTGCCAGGGTGTGGAGTCCCTATACGCGGAACAGGAAAGGGTGGTGATTTACGTGCCAGTGGTAGTGGAGGTTGGACCAAGTTGAATAAAGACTTGGGCCTCAACACCCGTTGGACAAAGAAACAGTTTTTACTGTACAAGACTATATCTAGAGAAGCCATCGACACACTCCCTCAAAACGAAACAGAAAGTTTGGTGATTGTGGACATTGCTGTGGCTCAGGATAAAGATTATAAGATAAAGGGTAACGAGAAGTTACGCATCCCAGAATATGTGTTGGAAGTGTACAATTCCAACAAGGTGTTTGGAGACCAAGATCTCGAAAAAGTTGTTGCTGATGCTAAAGAAAATGGTTCGGGTAAACACGTAGTCAACACCGACAAGAAGAAAGCTGGAAGCAGCAAAATCAGTGAGTATCAAAAGCAGAAAGACGCGAAGGAAAAACGAGTCGAGGAGTTCAGTAGACATGCCTTGGAACGTACAAGGTACATTCCTACCAAGAAGGAACTTGAAGAATCTGGATGGACAAAGAAGGGGAATGGGCTTTGGGTACAGTATGGTTCACCCCTGCACCCAAATGCAGTTTCCGGCGTTGATGTATTATTTGGCCATGGTGCTGTTGAACCCAGACCCAACTGGAGGTTGATTAAACACCCTCTTTTGGATACTATTGCCAGTGACGACTTACAGCCATACTTTTCTTTCAGAAGAGGTCCTAGACTCGACTACAGAAAGGAGCATCCAGCACAATTGAAGTTCAACGTGGAAGGGAAATTCAAGATTTTACAGGTATCTGATTTGCACTTTGCGACTGGTCAAGGTAAGTGCCGTGATCCAGTACCAGCAGAAGACCTGAAGAACTGCCATGCTGATGCAAGAACCTTGCACTATTTGGAGATTGTATTAGAGGAAGAAAAGCCAGACCTTGTTGTGCTTACTGGTGATCAGAACTTTGGAGACGCGTCTCCTGATCCCCAGACAGCGATATTTAAAGCGTTGAACCCATTCATATCACGTAAAATTCCCTTCGCTGTCACTTTAGGTAACCACGACGACGAAAACACCCCTTTGTCGCGTAATGAGACTTTGAACTTGTCGATTAATTTACCATACTCACTCACAGAAACTGGCCCAGAGGATATCGATGGGTTCGGTAACTACGTTGTCAATATAGAGGCACCAGACTCAAACGATAAAGCATTTTCCATGTACTTTTTAGATAGCCACGCCTACACAAAGAACAGAAAAGTATCAGGAAACTGGGATTGGATTAAAGAAAACCAATTGAAATGGGTCGAGAGAAAGTACCAGCTGTTGAAACTGGCGATTGGAAGCTATCCTCACCACTATATGTCGATGGCATTTTTCCATATCCCTCTTCCTGAATTTGGAAGCACTGACCAACAGTTTGTTGGTAAGGCCTTAGAGCCACCAGCTGCCCCTCGTTACAATACCGGAACTAGACATGTGTTGGCGAACGCTAAAGTTCTTGTGACAAGTGTAGGACATGACCACATGAATGACTACTGTTTGCACGATACAAGGGAGATCAACGACCAGTCAAATAGTATGTGGCTCTGTTATGGAGGAGGAGCAGGTGAAGGAGGATATGGAGGAAAGAATTACATTAGAAGAGTTAGATTGTATGACATTGATACCAAGAAGGGAGAGATTTGGAGTTGGAAGCGTGCGCAGAATTCACCAGAGGTTGAGTTTGATCACCAATTGTTGGCTCAGAAGGGGGAGTTTGCAAATCACATAGATGATCAGGTGGATCAATAAATTAGTGTAAATTTATGAGTTATATAGAGAATAACTAAGAAAGTAATATCAAGTTATTGTAGAGCAAGAATTGAGAAAGGGGATAGTAAGATATAGGGTAATTTGGATTATTTTAGAAATTCATTACAGTAGTACTTACATAAGAATAAACTATTGATGACATGGACTCTAGAAATCATATTCTCATGACAGATATTAATAGCCAACCAGTTAAGCACGCGCAAATTAACTAGAACAGGAAGGCGTACATAATGGCTGCAAACCGGTTGCAAAATTCGGGTAATTAAATATAGATAAGTAAGTTAATAGAATCAGAAGACAAAATACTTATAAAGAACCTAGTACTTCAGCACTTGCCTTGTCTTCCGAGAGTTAGATAACTAAATATGAATTTACTTTGATAACCTTATATTCATATCCCATAAGAAGAAACGTAACAACACCAAATATTTACTAACTCTATCTTTCATTGTTATCTACCCAATTCGAAGTGTCAATAAAAGATGGAATCATCGCTTAGCTTTCAGTTAAAGTTAGTCAACGTATCTTCTGCACTATCCTGCAAGGCCAAGCAAGAATTACGAGCGCATTTCATATATACGTTTCCCAATTTCATTCAACATTTCATTACACTTCATCAATACTACTATACCTACTACTTCAAGGGACTAGAACAAACCAATTCATCAAACAACAATCAGCCAATATTATCAGCTCACACATCTCCACTCTACTCCATATTACTCCACATTGGAATGTCGCAAAATTCAACCTTCCCCATTCAGCCAAACTCCACTGTTACGCTTCTTTTTGTTAGCACTTTTGCAGCTCCTTTGTTCATGTTTCATAACTGACAATCTTCCGCCTCAACCTATTCATCTCTGTATTCAATCTTCTTCCATCTAAAACTATCTATAAATATGAAGTGCCCCCTACCTTTCTTTTAACTTCTTACTCAATCTGCTCCCCTCCTTACATCCCCATAACCGTTCCTGTTCAACCAAATCACACGAAAAATTGAAATAGTCAACTGAAACATATACTTTCACAGACAACCATTTGCTATCTCTGATACCAACATAACCCTTATAGCACCTTTTTTCTTGCTATTGTCTACATGGTTATGTCTGAAGATTACAGAGAACTTAAGCAATGGTTGGCAAAGTCCAATTGCCAGCAGCATTACAACAAGTTTGTACAGAATGGGATAACCTTTGATCTAGTTGTGGAGCTCGATAGTTCAGCTTTAAAAGAGTTAGGGATTAATCGTTTAGGAGATCGCCTTCGACTTGAGCTTGCAATAGCACTGCTCAAAGCTGAAAAGCTTTCCAATACTATCACTATAGACGATGTACATCGGTTGGTCAAACTTCATTTAGGGCGCAATGAAGATACAATCAGGGCGGACTTGAAACAAAATGAGTCTTCCACTTTGGTACAACTATCACAAGCAAGCGATCCTTCCTCAACCCTTGCACCTCCTGCTGTTACTACATCCAGCACCAATATCCCCCCACAATCGACATCTTCATCAGGGCCATCCTCGTCAAACGCATCTACAAATGCTGTTCCAACAAAGGACCTGAACAAAAATATTACATTCGTACTACAAGATGGAAGCACCAAGAGAGTTAACGTGACTGGCTGTTTCAATGCCCAATCAATCAAACGTAAAGTCCTCAAAAGACTTGGAATTAAACAGCAAGAAGCAGAATACGACACCTACGTGCACCAAAACAAAGATAACGCACCTTCTCTCTCTGTCAACTTACTTTTTGACGTAGAATTAGTAACTATATGTTACCTGCCTGATCGCCTTGAGAAACACAGAATCATGTTGTGCCCCAAAAATGAAGACCCCACTGAAGCAGCTATCGAAACTTCGCTAAGGATATGGGACAAATATGAACGAAACGTCAACGTGAGTGAATACCATATTCCTGAAACTACTGCCAAGAGCACTACATTGCGTAACTTCTTTGGTCAAAGACCTCCAAGCGAGTTGATCTCGTCTAATTTGGCCGAATACTTCCCTGACACTAATCAAAAGCAATTGGAGCGGACTGTGCGCAACTCTGTGCGCTACAGTGTGCGACTTTCTAGACGGTTCAACCTTCCAGCAGGTGGACTTGGATTCAACAACAGTACTGCAAGTCTCAGTCGACGTGTTTCTGTAATGAGCAACTCAACAATGACCGGACATGGCCCAATGAGATCAAACTCGGTCATACTGACTAATGGTGGAAGTGGTGGAGGTGGAAACGGTGGAGGTGGGAGAATGCCCCGGACAATTGGAGATGTGATGGTAAACAACATCACTGCAATTGACGAAGCGGTGGCAGTCCGTTCAAGTGACGCAACTAGTATATTTAGTAAACCCCCACTGATTCAGAAAGATACAAGCTCCACACATAGTGGTGGAAGCGTCACTAATGAACTGCGGTTTTCTGTGCACCTGGTAGGGCTGAAGGCAAGCAACCTGCACCGAATCTCAATAGCTGCGAGCTTTGCAGATGTGACAACCACAAGTAACAATAGGTACTCGCGAATTGAATTGCTCAATGTAGACCTGGACCTGGATGACGAGGGTGGGGACTTTTTCGAGATACCGCAACCAGCAGATGACTACGTTTTCGGAGAAGACGGACCCAAGAACTGGCTTAAGGGAGCAAGAATCGGTTCGGGTAGTTTTGGTACAGTGTATTTGGGAATGAACCCAATAACGGGAGAATTAATGGCCGTGAAACAGGTTGAACTCCCCAAGAAAAATGGTACCAATGACATTCAAAAATTGATGCTGGAACAACAAAGAGAAATGACTCTTTTGAAAGAGTTGAACCACGAAAACATTGTGCGGTACTTTGGAGCAACCACAGATGAAAACCATCTCAATATATTTTTGGAATACGTTCCGGGAGGGTCTGTGCAGACCATGTTGAACTCCTATGGACCATTCGAAGAACCGTTGATTCGTAACTTTATCAGACAAGTATTGATTGGATTAGCATACTTACATGGAGAGGATATTATCCACCGTGACATCAAGGGAGCAAATATCTTAATTGATATAAAGGGAACCGTGAAGATTGGTGACTTTGGTATCTCAAAAAAGGTTGGCGTAGGCGAAGAAGATACCACTAGCACAACCACTACAGGAACAGCCAGTTCATCGAACACAACATTGAAGAAGGGTGGCAGGAGAGCATCCTTACAGGGATCTGTATATTGGATGGCTCCAGAAGTGGTAAAACAAACAGCATACACAAAAAAGGCAGACATATGGTCTGTCGGATGTCTTATTATCGAGATGTTCACAGGACAACATCCATTTCCTGAATTCAGTCAAATGCAAGCTATTTTCAAAATTGGAACTCATATTTCTCCACAAATTCCAGAATGGTGTACGATGGAGGCTAAGGATTTCTTGAGCAAGTCATTTGAAATTGATTTCGAAAAGAGACCAGATGCAATAGAGATGCTTTCTGAGCTGTTCCTTACACCTTTGATTTTGTCGAAGGAATAATCAATCGAGAATACTAATTGGAATAGGGAATTTAAATCGATTGACAATTAATTTAACTAATAAACAATTTGAACTTAATAAAGCTGCTAGAGACTCTTTAATAAGTGCATTAATTTTATTTCAAGACAAGAGAGTTTCAGATGGTTCAAATTTGAGCCTTTACTTTGTAAACTTTCAAGTTTCCTGGTGTTATCAGAATGTAAATAATTACTGTAGATCTAAAAACTATACTTAGAGTATAGTCACATTACTCTTTACTTTACCACTCAGTAACGAGGTTTTATGCTCGGTTTTAAGAATAATTCGCAGCCATCCGAAAATGGAACACTCTTCCAACAAGACATCAAGTCATCACCAAGGTAACCACAGCTTTACAGTGTAGAGAAGAAGATCACTGCCAAAACATAGTACTTATCATTATAATACTACTGAATAGTATATCGTGGACTACTAGAAGATGTCTTTTTCTAATGAAAAGTAATTATAAAATATACAATTTACTATTGGTAAAAAGAACTAGATCGCATATGCTATTGATCAGTCTTTTTCATTTTGTCTGAAATTCTAGGGTACTCTCTAGTACCAATAGTATACTTAAATCTAAATACACATCAAAATCACTAAAGAAAGTAAATAAAAGAGTTAATCTTTTTCCATAAGATCTTTATTAATTAGAGTTTCAAAAACCTACTTTTAAATCAACCACTGAATTGACCAATTCACCAGAAGCGGTCAACAATAAGAGATCGTACAACAAGAAGTGTAAGGCTAGACCTTAACGATCAACAAACAATACAATAATTTAGTTGCAAATTAGACTTTTTCGCCTTACCCCACATTGTAGACGAGAGGTACAATTAATACACTTAAAAATCTTGTTAGAAACTGAATCTTTCACCCAACTGGGATCAGCAAAACATGATCAGACTAGTGAAAAACGTGTCTTTGATAAAAGATCAGACACGAAATGGACATCACACCCTCACTTCTTTTCTTCTTTAAGATTTTAAGTCCTTCACGTCACCCCACGTTCACGTCACTCAAGTTCATGTCAATGCAGTCATTCAGCTTTTCATAATAACGCTCATATTTTCACTAAACCAAATCCAGTTACACTGGATCAAAGTTTTGAAGCATGCTATAAAAACATAGATTGAGTGTGGAAGATTTAAAGTTCAATCTACCACTGTCTGTATGCAAGGTGATGAAATATGTTTGTGAGGTACACCATCTGGGGATCTTCAATCACCTTCTAATTCTCTCAAGTAACAAAACCATACTCTATAATTCTTCTTCAATTCCATAATATGTGATCAATAAACCCTCGCAACCATCTCTACCCTCACAACACCTGACTAAACCTCACCTTACCTTGCTACCAGTATTATTTACACACTAAACTCTGTAAACTACTAGTACTCCCACGTGATGAGAATAACCAAGCACTCAATATGTGGAGCACATTGATTGAATTAAAAGATTTGCGGGGAGGACAGAAATGGTAATAAAGAGGAGAAGAACAAGAGTAGCCGGTTCACTATAGTCCACATTAATTCAACCCTCGAACACAAAGCACATAATACACGCGAGATCAGCATAGCAGACACCATTTATTAACAACCCATAGACCCACCAAACAGCAGTCGCGCATCCAAAATCAATCCCATCTAGCACAAAGTCCAAGACTTGTATGACTCTCTATAAGTTTGACTCCATTCGAAAAAAAAGTTTACATTTATTTGCCATCACTTGTTTGTACAAACATTGAACATAATAATGGAGATACCCTTGAAATCGCAGCCGCAGGTGTCTACTGTGCAGCATATAGATGATTTCCCTGAAGACCGGCGTGTAGGACGAAGTCGAATTGAAGCCAATGGTCGTGATACTGCCAATACAGATGAGGATAGAATAGGGCAGATGCAAAAATATGGCAATGAAAACTTTCATACTAGTGCTGATCATGGCAAACGAAGGCATTCAAACTTGAGCACACAGTTGTCGAGGATCCGAGAGATTCCACTGCAGAATTCTACAAACTCACTGGCTACTATCACGCCGTATCCTCCTGGTAGCTTTGATGGAAAGAACTATCGGCTCACCAGAACATATTCCGAGACGGAAAAGAGTAACTTTGATGAGTTGACTGGTGCCAGACTCTTTGACGACGGCAGAATACGGCCTCTGCTACTGAGAAATAATCTGGGTGTACCCCCTGAACAGGAAGAAGCCACTAATAGTAACAAGATATATTCAAGATCTCACGACGAATTGTTCGACGACGCCAGTTTTGGTGTCAAGGGGCTAGAAGATGAATATATACCGGGATTAGACTTTGGAGAGATGATCTACAGATGGAACAAGTCGTCCGACCATGCCTTGGACAGTTTTGGTTTTGAAAAGAAAACTAAATCGACAACCTCAACTGTATCAAATACCCCACTGAGTAGAGATGCATCCTACTTGGACTTGAACTCGTTGCACTCTAAAGTAGCCCCTCAACCAATCAAATTAAGAGACATTAACCTTCCAACATCAACACCACAACCTAGAAATGAGTTTATGAAACTTAGGATCCCACAAGAAAAGACAACAGAAACACCAAAGACAGACCCCAAGCCTAAGAAACAGAAACTGGTATCGAGTGGATCACCAGATAACTCTAACTACGAAATGATTCTCAACTCATTACCTGCAAACTTTATCGATTTACCGTACTCACAACGTAAAAAATTGGTCAACTCATTCTCAGACTCAGTTGACTACTCACAGTTTACAATTTACGCAAAAAACTACTTTAACGAGAGGGCCGGCAGTTTAGGACGCACACCTAGAAGCAGCAGCAGTGCAGGTTTAGCTGGAGGGGCATCTGGTGGCTCAAGCGGAGGTTTAACACTGAGTGGTTCGTTCATACGGCGATCACGCAGATCATCTGTGAACACTGTCGCAGGTAGACTTCTCGCGCTCTCGTCTCTGACAGACTTGAAGAAGTTGGAAGAAAACAAACCTAAGTACAATATAGACGAAAAGGGAGCTATTGTAATGGATCACGTCTTGGGTAAAGTCATTGGGTTCGGTGCATGGGGTACAATCCGTGAATGCACTGATCGCCACGGCACTGTACGTGCGATCAAAATCGTGAAGTCAATAAAAGATCAGGAAGGATCTGGATCACCTGATAGTAATTTAAAACACTGCAACCCAAAGGTGTTGCAAGTGTTTAAGAAAGAAATCGTAATATGGAAGCAATTACACCACGATAACATTTTACCGCTTCTTAAGCATATAGAGACTGACGATTCGATATTCTGCATCATGAATCGTATCTACGGAGGAACCTTGTTCGAGTTGGTTCTGTCTTGGGGAATATTTAATGGAGGCATCCAAAACACGGCAGGTCCATTAGAATTTCTGATTGAAGATCAACGCCGGCGTCTTCAAATGGTTGTGAATTGTACCAAACAAATTGTCACAGCTTTACTGTACATGCATGACGAAAAGGGTATAGTTCATGGAGATCTTAAGTTGGAGAACGTTTTGGTTGAGCAAGGGGGAAGCGACTTGAAAATGATATTATGTGATTTTGGAATGTCAAGAGTGTTCAACCAGCGTATCAGTCGTAAATCTTCAGTAAGATTAATTCCTTCTTTGAGCATGAACAATGCTGGTGACGAAGATGAAGAAGATGACTTTTTGATGATGAGAAGTAAGTCATCTGTAACAGACGTTAGGAAACCATACGCCGGTGGAGAGACTACCAATACACGTCACCTCAACCTCAACTTCAATGACGACTCTAAAATCGGTATTTCCAATATGGCAAAGGCACACGGCCCTCTGCTTCAGTCGCTTGACTTGACCCCGGTTCAATCAGCAAACTCGTCGATTGCAGACTTCAAGCTGAAGTTCAGAAAGACAGAGCCATCAATTGGAATCGACTCAGACTTGCCACATTCACACATTGGTTCGCTTCCATATGCGGCACCGGAGCTTCTCAGTCCTTCCCCACCACCTTTAGGTCCACTGGCGGACATTTGGGCACTTGGTGTACTCATATTCACGATGTGTGTGGGAAAATTGCCATTTCAACATCAGTACGAACCAAGGCTCCGGGCTATCATATCTGCAGCCAAGTTCAATAAAGAAGAGTTGGCAAAAGCATGTTTATTAGAATGGATTCTCAATTCGAAAGAAGAACCTGAAAATAAGGATCAAATCCCTAAGTCATTTATTACTCAGTCGCCTTCATTGGTTGACCTCAAAAGAAAAGATGAATTGTTTGAATTGCACAAGTCATGGATGGAATACAAGGGATGCCGCGAGTACCGATGGTTGTATGACGTGGTGCTTGGTTGCTTGGATTCCAATATAACGAAAAGATGGGACTTGGAAAAAATCAGAGACGCAATTGATTGTTCCAATGTGTAACGTTTATTTTAGCTAGGATAGCTGGAGATGTAGGGAATATTGGATAGGAAGATTTTGTAATGAGACTAGTATTAGCATTAGATATTGAATATAAGTGTAGAAAAAGCATTGAAAGATCAGCGTAAATGACGAGTTTAATAATGATGACGATGAAAATGTTCGAGATAAGAAACGCTCCCGTAAAAGGAGGGGAAGACTAGAAATTTGCACCCAAAGATGGAGAAAAGCATAGTGACAGAGGTCTAGTGCATATAATAGCAACTTGAGGTATAAATGCTTGTGAATCTAGCAGCATTGGAAGTTATCGGTCATTTCTCTATATTGAGATATATAATTTCACCCTTACCTAACAGCTGTCCAATTACTAATGATAGGAAACCTTTTAATTTACCAAAGTCCATAATCCTAATAATCGTATCCTCGGAATTCGATTGTTCGGTAGCCAGTGATCATAGCAAGGCTACGTCTAAGCTCATCGGACGGAGAGCTTTTGTGGTATATGTACAACTTTGAACAGTAATTAGCTGACAGGATGTTTTGGACTCTGTTAATGGAAGGTTGATTATGGACTTTGGGAAGTAGGAAGCAACAATGTTACAGTTGTACAGTGAGGAACATAAAAGAGCATAGGAAGAATCTCAGTTCTCAATCACTTTTCTTACTTGTTAATGGTAGATCTCTGACATGTAAACAAAAAAAACCCTACTCTGTATTAGTCTACTTTGGCACAAAAAGATAGCAATCATGTCATCGCCTTGTTTACTCACTCTAAAAGAGTACTGAGTATCCTCATCCTAATTGAAATTCGTGAAAAGCTATAAAAAGAAACATAGCAAACTGAGTTGCACCGTTGAAGTTTAAGTCGTAACTAGCATGGTAGGACATTCCTTTCGGTAAGTCAAGCTCTTCGGCTAAAACATAATACGACCTGGTCATCCCATAAGTTCTTGAGCTTACTTACAATGTTTCTAGCTGTTATGACTACATTCAGGGTCTCAAGGCTAAGAATTTCAAAACAATCTGCAGATTTTTCTCAGAACCCTCTAGATGCTGTCTAAAAGGTTAATGATGATACTGGTACTAAACAAAGAGACCGGTACTCCATACCAAAACACATGTAAATCTTTGCGTCGGAAGTTCACGGAATTTCTAAAGTTTAATGTAAGCATTGGGAGCGTCTCTGCCTCCTCTAGTGCTCATCTCCAAAGCAATATTACATCAACGTATTGTTCCGAAATGGGCTCTTCGCAGCAATCACATCATATTGCGTTTGACACAAAACGTATTTTCTTTTGTGAAGCTGTTTTTTAGTTAGCATCCTCCATCTTTCCCAATGGCTAGTACTTGATATAAAAGGGCACTATTCCTGAATACTTTTCCTAACCAATAGAACCATATACAAACATGATTGACATATTTTCAAGAACAAATTGTATGGGATTAACTGGAAGGCCACTTAGAGTGGCCATCACTATCGTTGCAGTGACTGGTTTCTCTCTTTTCGGATATGACCAGGGTTTAATGTCTGGTATTATTACAGCACCTCAATTTAACGACTACTTCCCAGCCACCAAGGCTCTGGGACCTGACGATCAACATGCTACTGTTATCCAAGGTGCAGTTACTGCTTGTTACGAATTGGGATGTTTCTTTGGTGCTATCTTTGTTTTAATGTTTGGTGACAAATGGGGAAGAAAGCCTATGATTGTTGTTGGTTCCATCACAATTATCATTGGTACAATTATTTCCATCACCGCTTTTAAGGGCCACTGGGCTTTGGGACAGTTTGTCGTTGGTAGAGTTATTACCGGTCTTGGTAATGGTTTCAACACAGCTACTATTCCAGTGTGGCAATCTGAAATCTCGCGTGCTGACAACAGAGGTAAGTTAGTTAACTTAGAAGGTTCTGTTGTTGCCGTTGGTACTTTCATTGCTTATTGGATCGATTTCGGATTGTCTTACGCTAAGTCTAGTGTTTCATGGAGATTACCAATCTCACTTCAAATTGTTTTCGCAGCCATTTTGTTTGTTGGTATTTCTCAATTGCCAGAATCTCCAAGATGGTTGGTTGCACATGGCCGTAAGGAAGATGCTATGCAAGTCTTGGCTAACATCAACGATGTCCAAACAACTGATGACCTGGTTTACGCTGAAGTCACTGTTATCTCTGACGCCGTCAACCAGTTCGCTCGTTCTCAAGTTGGTGTCAAGGATTTGTTCACTGGTGGAAAGACTCAACATTTCCAAAGAATGATTGTTGGTTCTTCAGCACAATTCTTTCAACAATTTACTGGTTGTAACGCTGCTATCTACTACTCGACTGTTTTGTTCGAAAACACTATTGGAATGAAGAGAAGAACAGCTCTTATCATGGGAGGTGTTTTCGCAACCATCTATGCCCTTTTCACTATTCCTTCTTTCTTCCTTATCGATACTTTAGGTAGAAGAAACTTGTTTTTGATTGGTGCTCTCGGTCAAGGTGTTTCTTTCACCATCACCTTTGCATGTTTGATTGATGACACTACTCAAAATGCTAAGGGTGCTGCCGTGGGTATTTTCTTGTTCATCTGTTTCTTTGCGTTTACAATCTTGCCATTGCCATGGATCTACCCACCTGAGATTAACCCATTGAGAACCAGAACTGCTGCTTCGGCTGTTTCTACCTGTACTAACTGGTTAACTAACTTCGGTGTCGTTATGTTCACTCCAATCTTTATTAACCAAAGTAAGTTTGGTTGTTACTTGTTCTTTGCCTTGATGAACTACGCCTTCATTCCAGTCATCTTCTTCTTCTACATTGAAACCAAGGGTAGAACCTTGGAGGAGATTGATATCATTTACGCTAAGGCTCACGTCGAAGGAAGACAAGCCTGGAGAGTTGCTGCCACTATGCCTAAATTGTCTAACCGTGAAATTGAAGAACAAGGTAACCAATTGGGTATTTACGACGATGACTTTGAAAAGGAGAAGTTCGAAAACAAGGAGCACTCATCTATTTCAGACAAGAATGGCTCTGACAGCCCTGATACTCCAGAGGAGATCTTCGAGAAGCCATCTAACGTATAAGATGCATAATAGAACTAGAATCATAATTAATAGATAAATAAATGAGATTAGAATTAAAAATAGCGACGTAGAAGACTAGGACTTTAAGAGGATGCGAAATAGACTTGATGTGCAAATGCATTTAATTTTTACAATATAGTGCAACGAATTTTAACAAGGCTTTACATGTACTGAGTGTTTTGTGAATATTCAAAAGTGAACAAAGACGTTTGTTTCAATGTTTTCATATTTCATAGATGCTATTGTTCATAATCATATGTTGTTCCCAGTGTTACATAACTATTGAGACAGTGATGGCCATAATTTGCAGAAATTGATAAATACAATTTCGGTCTTTCCATCCATAAATAAACCTCTCTGCAAGTTATGAATATCTTAATTAATGTGTCAATGTTCTAGAACAATTATTGATTGTATTTGTTTACAATTCTCCAATTAACATACTACCATCTAATCAGCTATTAAATCAATAATTCTTATTTTAGTTCATCTCATCTATTTAAATACTTGCAAATTATGCTACCATCAAACGGTCTCAACTCTAAATTTCACCTGTTCGAACTTTTCGTAGTTTATACTAGATAAGATTTTCCAGTCTTTTTTTAGCATATACAGTTTACGAAATCAATTATTGAATCTCAATTCACACTCAAACTACGTCCCTAATAACCCCAAGATGAGCTTACCAGATGGATACACTTTTAGAAAGTTGGCCAAGACTGATTTTACTAATAATTACGTTGAGACGTTAAAAGTGTTGACTACGGTAGGTGAAATATCCAGTGCGGACTGGGATCTGCTCTTTGATGAATGGAATTCGGTACCGCAACTCTATCGTCCACATGTGATCACTAATGAGCAGGGTGTTGTTGTTGCGACCGGGATGCTCTTAGTTGAACGCAAACTCATTCATGGATGTGGGCTGGTGGGCCATATTGAAGATATAGCTGTTGCATCAACAGAGCAGGGCAAGAAGTTGGGATTTACCTTGATCACCAATTTGACCGAGTTGGCTAAGGAATCTGGGTGCTACAAGGTTATTTTAGACTGCTCGCCGCACAACGTTGGCTTCTACGAGAAGTGTGGATACAAAAATGAGGGTATAGAGATGGCATCGAGGCTCTAATATCAAAATGTGTTATATTAACTATATATATTCAAATGAACAGTAGAGTATTATACAGGTTCTTCTATCATTATTGTTGGGTCGTTTAAACTGTAAGGTGTAGGCTGCTAATGTGGGCTTTTGTATGTGATGGGGACTCGGTATCTTGCCACTGATAAATATTAAATCATCACGAATAAGCATGGCAAATTAGACTAAACATTATCTAATGCCTCCATAGATACAATAGAGTTACCACGCACAACTACAGTACCCAAACTCAACTTGTCTCCGTTCTTTTGCTCTTCTAAAGCATTTGCCAATGTGATATTGAGAAATACATCATATCCTCTCAATACACCAATCACCTTCCTGGACCCGTTCAACTGTACCAGTAACTTCTTATCCATATACTGTTTCTGTTAGTAATGCTTATCTTGCAAATGCCTTCTTAAATTAGTTACTCACTGTTTTTAACTCTGGACCAGACACCATGATGTACTAGGAAGAGTATGTATTATTTTTTTTGTATTGTAAATGGGTTGAAGAATATAGAAGATGAGTAACATTACAGATAATACACCTTTGTCTGATCTTCTTGCGACTTCACCTAGCCAATCACAGAGTTCAAGTAATGTCCAGGCATCTGAAGATGAAGAGTATGACGACTCTAATGTACTGAGGTTACGTATGGACTTGGCTAGTCGTAAGTCAGTTAGTAAACAAACACAACCGGAGCCTGAAGAAAGGAAGGATATAACAAATGAACTGCCTGAAAAAGGCATAGACAAAGCAGCTTACAAATCGGTTATGGGTCTACAAGCAACCAAACTCAAGTTAGCAGAGAAACGAGATGAATTGCTTCGACTGAGAACTCAATCTAAGGATGATATAAATGATTTAAAGCTCAAAATCAAGTATATCAAAGATCTTCAACAACTGAGAGCTGTACAGCAACTGTTGGACCAATTACTTGAAAGAAATACGCGTCAAGTTAACAATGACACTACCCAGACCAAACCTAATGAAGATAGTATATTGGATAAAATGAACGTGCTACCTTCAACTGATTGGAATGCCAGACTATCGCTAGTGAAGAAGTTTTACCCGTACCTAGAAATAGAAAAGCTCAACACATACAATTCATACATAGGAGAGCAATTGGTACGAAGAGTCGAGTTTGAAGTTGTTGCACCCCTCTTGTACCGAGTACCCTTGAGGTTCTCTATTGCCAACATTGATGAGTCTGTCGTTGAGGTAGAATTTATAGACCAACCGAGTCTGCACCCCCTACAGAAATCTACGTCACCACTGATAACTACACTTAGTTTACTATCCCAAGAATTTACTCTGGTGTTAGTAAAGAACTACATACCGAACAAGAAAGTGAACTTGATAGTTTATGCGTTGAATTCACTAGCAACTAGCGTACACCATCGAATATCAGTCGTCTACAAATTGATTCGAAAATATAGCAAGTACGTAGCTGATACGGAGAAGTACGCCAGGATACTAAAGGAAGAAGAATTAAGCAACAATGTTGTATTATTTTCGATGTTAAAACTGGTTCACGTAATAGAGTTCAAGGTCAAAAGAAGATTGGTTACTTTGAAATGGGATATTGAAGTCGGGGATGTTGTTTTAGGTGATTGTGAACAAAAGCTTGGGTTATTGATTGAACCAGGTTTGGTTGAAGTTGACCAATTGTTTTTCAGGTTAGTGAAAGACCATGGGGTAATAGGTGCATTTGATGTCGTGGTCAAAAGTATCGAAGAGTCGACTTATATGTAATGGTAAGGGTTTAATAGAGACTAATGTTTAATCTACATTTTAATTCAATTAGTATACTTCAATTCATGATACATCCTCTTTACAGTTACTCCATTAAATATGAAAGTCGGGTTACTGCACACTTCAAAGGGGTTCCTTTGAAGCTAGTTAGAATAATTAACAACCCCATTCTCCAAATCAAACGAAATAGTTGCCTCTCCCTTCGGTGGATTCTCTCTCAATCTCTTGATGAACCAGTCATTACAATACGAGATCAACTGCAAAGTAAACGAGAGCTTTTCATTGCAATTGTCAAAGTCTCGAACTGGCCACACTGTGAGTTCACCCTCGTTATCTGTTAATGAACGCCCCCATTGAGTGTACAAATGTCCTTCAATACCGCAAAGCAAGTCGTTTCTGATATCTTCCCACTCAATCCCCACGAGCTTGTTTCCTATGGTCTTTTTATAGTTGAAGTATCTATAAAGCCAATTGCCCAAGATGAGAGTTTTCTTGTTGAAAGATGCAGTACTTGCTTTCGAAGAAGTCCGCACTTCACGGATTATAGGTTTGGACTTGTCAACAACATTCTGTCTCGCCAGCACATAATTTTCAGGGGTAGGTACAGAAGGAGCAAACAGAGTTGAACTCATCTTAAGTAAGGTTTCGAAGTTGTCCAATGGAAAGTGGATCTTGTCCACGTTAGCGACAGTGTTCAAGTTCTGGCTGTTCAAAAACTCGGCCCCCGATGGAGAATCTTGTATATAATTTACAGTGATGCTAGCTGGTTCCTTTAGCTTTTGGTTTTCCGCCGTTATCACGTTTGACAAAGGTGACGGGCGCACAACGTTATGGTTTGCAGTCTTTTTCTGTTTCTTCTTTTTGTCCTTACTTTGAGTTAACTTCCTCTTCTTGGAGTCTTCTTCTTCATTCTCTTTTAAATCCTCTTCATCTATACTGTCATAGTGCGATTCATCTTCAGAGTCATGTACTACTTGGTCTTTCTTTGCTTTGTTGCCTCTTTTAGGCGAGCTATTGTGTTCGTCGTCGCCCAAGTACCTTTGTCTGGACTGGAACATTTCTTCAGAGTATTTGATTTCGTAGTCAGTGTCCACGTCGAACTTGGCTACGTCTTCTTGAGAGAGGTGAACTGCAGCTGGAGGCTGGGAGCTTCCAAATGGATTAGCAGCCAATTCTTCAGCGGTAAAACTAGTTTCCAAGAAGGTGTACAAGAGCCACAAGAACCTGCGTGCTCTATTTTGAGGATGTATCTTACTGTTGAGGAAAAGGTCCATAAACGTGCTCAAGTTTTCGCTTTCATCATAGAAGGGGATTCCCAGGCTATGATTACTCAAGTCAAAGATAATTTGGACTACGTTAGTGTTTGGCTTTTTAGCAGGAGGGTTCTCCAACAATTCGGTCAACAGAGGTGGTGGGGTTTGACCAGCTTCGCATACCGCTTTGAGGATCGACTTCAAACGCGGTGTATCTTGTAGGGTCTTAGTACCTCCGTATTGGGGATCAGCTTGTAAGGATGGAATCGAGTGGTAAGTTCGCAAAGTGGATCTCATTTCTGGTACAAAGTTGATTGTAGTATTCATCCTTCCTGTATTGACAAGTAAGCATACTTTGCTTACGCTTTTCCCCATGTCAGTATCACGGATGAGACGTTCGCGTAAAATCTTGGAACATTTGCTAGACTCAGCCAACGTGCGTACATACAACTCCGCAAAGGTCAATTTAGGCCCGTTATTAGCGGTTGGGATATCGCAGGGAGGGAACTGGTTGGTGAAACATTGTGTAGTGTCGTTGAATAACTCTTCGAGGAAATCGTGTTGGATATCTCTCCTCCAAAAAGGTTCACCGTCTGCCTTTTTCAAGTTACGAGATTTGGATACAGATGTGTTGGTGTATTTACGTTTCTTCTTAGTTTCATCTGAATCGTCAGCTGAGACTAGGTTCGAGATGGCCACTTTAGCCTCTTCCTCTGGAATCTGATTTGGAGACGGTACTGGTACACCATGAGGTGGTAATGTTGGTGCGGTGGATGCATGTAATGGAACATGAACAGGTGGAAGACCAATATGGGATTGGTGGACTGCAGTCACAGGAATAGGGACTTGGTGCCCTATTGAGTGTAAAGGTACCTGTTGTGATATCGGAAGGTGAGGAGCCGGCTGACCAATCTGAATAGGTATTGGATTAGTCAAGTGGCTTGACTGATGAAGCGGTGCCAACTCAACGACCAGACTCCCATCATCAACACGTCCCCCGTCATCCTTCGCACTGTAGGTATCATGAATAGGGTCGTAGTTCATCTCCACAACAAGTTAATTCACACTAGTTTTTTTTTCTTATGACCTGCCCGAATTTTTATTGTTTACACTCGTCCAATCGGTTCAAATACGTTTGAATGGTTAAGAGGGCTTGGTAGATTAGGTACAAAAAAATTTAGAATTTGGTGACAACAGAAAAGTGGACGATAAATGGAGTGTTGGGTTGATTAGTATGAGGTGGATAAAATGAGTAAATTGGATAAATTGCGAAACGTATAGAAATGAGAGGGAGTACAATGAAAGATGTTAGAAAAAGATGTGTTAGATGTTTAGTCTGATATTTAATCAACAAATGGATTTCAAAGTGAATGATTCAGGTTGTAGTACTGAAAGTAGATGAAACTGAGCTGGAAGGATCGGATGATTCCAGTTGGATGGATTGGTTTTGTCTTATTTCAGCCAATTGAAAAGGAATCTGAAAGGGGAATTCAAAAGGCGAAACATGTCTGATCACAGAAGCATTTTTTCATGTCCAAATTTTTTGGGACAAGCTATCAAGGAGTTTGGAAATGTGGTAACTTGAGAAAGAAACGGTGGTGAGAGAAGTGGAAATGGAGTGGCAAGAAAATAAACGAAACAACAGTAGTGGAACTTTCAACCAAGTAAGTCAAATGTAGCATGAAGTTCATGTGAATTTGAATCAAAGGCGACACGTCTAAAATGATCTTCAATATAGTATTTAACTGTATCATAAAGGTATCCACAATTGATAGATTCTTAGTATTATCAAAATGGTATCCAATATGTATGAGCTACAAGTGAAATCTAGAACATGCAATATCTCTCATATACAAATAACAACAAGTGGTACCTTCAATTATATTTATCATCATAGATGGTTCGTACTCGAGTTAGAGCTCTGCATATTGCTCATGTTTTCGGTATAATTCTTTATTTACTTCTAGACTTTCATTTCACTCAGCTTTGTGAAGGTGTTGAATAGACAGTAAAGTTTCAGGATATTTTGCACCCAATATAATCAGGCTTATTATAAGCTAGTAATCTTATCAAACTTCCTTAATTTATTATTTCTACCTTACAACCTTGTGTTTGCCAACTTTTTAAACTACTTTGTTAAGAGTAATGGGATTCTGATATCCCAATAAACCTGAGGATTCACTTAGGATAAGAGAATCTATTATGGCATTCTGTACTCTATAAGAGCTCTACACTTCAAAGGCTTTCTTGTTTCAAAGTATTTACCATTTATTTACTGTAATTAAAAAACCTAGACTTTGTTGTATGATATTCAAGTATCAACTTCTTGATTGTAATTCAATAACCTCCAGAATAGAAACCCTCAAAAATGTAAAGCACAATTGAAACTTATAGCTCTACACATCAACAGTCTACCCACCTTTAATTAACTAACAAACCTTTATTTCTTATTAGCTTTACAAAACACCCTCAACTGAGATTTAGCAACAATTGATTGACGATTGTACAAGAGTACCTCAATGTTCTCCATACATGAACTGCTCCACATATAACTATCCTCTCATCACAAACTACAGTAAAATCAATCCCATAATACCAATCACTTATCCATACCCTTTATTAAATCTACACACCTCACCTTTCACACCTCACTATCAATTAACTGTTAGTTCAAATATATTTCGTGTACTATTAAGATCGTTAAACTAAATTGAAACCAAAAAATAAATCACCAACCCATTATACCAATGTCATCCCTCCCCCCGTCGTGGAAACAACTCCAATTATTCGATTACACACCAATTCGTGATCCGAACTATCAATCCACTGACCCCCTTTATTCAGACCCTTCCCTTTCGTCGATTTATGCGACTTCCACATACTTAGTCTTAGCTACGAATTGTGTCCTTAAGTTAGTTGACCCAAGCAATTTCAAGTTAATCAGATCGTTCGTTGCTTATGATGTCGACTATACAATCTCCTTTATGCGCAAGTTACCCGGGTCTGACTTATTGGTCACCCTCGCTGAGAGACAGGGCTCTCCTTCTGTCATTAAGTTATGGGACTTGAACCGTATTGTTCACTTGAGTGCAGAAGAATCTAAAGATGACTCTCTCAAGTTCAAGTTCCAAACGCAACTGTCTGTCACTAGTGGAGACAATTCATATCCAATCAGCTGTTTCCAGGTGAACCAAGATCTTACCTGTGCTGCAATAGGGTTCACCAATGGTAAAGTAATATTAGTAAGAGGTGATATGCTACGCGATAGAGGAACCAAACAGAGAGTTGTCTATGAATCACACGATCCAATAACGGGCCTCGAGTTTAACTCGACCCAGGACTTGATCTACGTAGCTACAACTTCAAAAATCCTCACTATACAGACAAACGGTAGAAACCAGGGCAAACCAACAAAGATTCTCTCAAACAAGTTTGGAGTTGACTTGAACTGCAGTGACGTTGACCTTGCCGGGTCTCAGAACTTAATTGTTGGTACTAATGACTCAGTACTCTTCTACAACCACCTCACTAAAGTGCAAACACTCAACCTAAAGTGCGCTAAAACTAAAATCCATAAGATTGGAAACACTGCCAACGGCAACTCCAACTACCTTTGCATTATCTCGTCATATGATGAAGACGTGTTCGCGTCAGATTCAACAGCAAGAAACAACAAGAAAAGACTAATCACTAGAGTGATCATCATTGATTTACTCAACAAGCACATTTCTTTCAACTTGATGATACCAAATACTTTTGTATCTAATGTTTTTGAAATGCAAAAAAACTTGTATGTCCTTTCCAATGAAGGTGTTGTATTTAAGATTGTTGAAAAGCCAGTCCAACAACAAATAGATACTATTGTTGAATTGGAGTTGTACCCTATAGCATATCAATTGGCCATCCAGAATAAACTCAAACTGGAAGGGTTATTAAGGATACAACGGGCTTATGGTGAGCACTTGTACGAGACCCAAAAATATGATGATTCTATAAGAACTTTTCAAAAATGTTTACTGCTCTACAATAACAAAACCAACGCAGAAGACTCAGATTTGGATGACTTCATAATGGATATCATAACCAAATTCAAAGACGTTGCTAACATTGCCAACTTGGCTCTGTTTTTGTTTCGGTTGTATGAGCTCAAGATTGCTAAAAACGATCACATCACGCTTCTCTTATGCTGCTATTGCAAATTAAAGCTGACCCTGGAGTTAGACGATTTCATCAACAACTTGAATGAAAATGCCTTCGACTTGAATTTCCAGTTGATCATCAACCTCTTCAAAGAATGTGGGTTCCTCAAACAGGTGATTAACTTACTTTACAAGCTCAATCAACCCAGTTTAATTGTAGACATTCAATTGAACGACTTGTATCAACCAAAAAAATGTCTTACATTTATCAAAACTTTACTGATAGATGACTTATTGCTTATTTTAACTGACCATTCCAAGGTACTCCTTGACTACTTGCCTATAGAAACAACAGAATTGTTGATTAACGTTTTCACAGGAAAATACGTGCCTAAAACAGCAAGCAACCCACTGGCGAAAGTAGAAGAACATGAGACAGTTACTGAAAAGGTTAGCTCCACTTTGAGCAGTTATACTGCATTTTTAAGTTACCTTTCCACAGACACTACTCCTGAAGAAGAGAGCGAAGAGAGGGAGATAGAGCCTACGTATCTTCCACCAAGACCAAGTTTGATTTACCCTAGTTTCATCAACCACACGTATGAGTTCATCATCTTTTTGGAAGCATGTGTCGATACTTTTGACAAGTACCAAGGAAACATTAACGATAAGAAGGAGATGCTCATTACCCTTTTGGAATTGTATTTATCTTTGTCAAAGAAGTTGCTGGGTAGAAGCACCAAAAAGGGTAAAGGTAGATCCACTACACAAGCAGACGAGTGGAAGGAAAGAGCACAAAGATTGATACACACCAACTCGAGTTTACTTGACAACACATCTTTGCTTCTTGTCTCGCATATTTACGACTTCAAAGAAGGAGAAGCTCTCGCAAAAGAGCAGTCTGGATACGAAGAAAGTTTATTCATGAGCTATCAGATCTCAAAAGATTTTGAAGGGTGTCTTCACATTACGAAAAAGTTTGGAGACTCCAAACCCGAATTGTACAAATTGATGATGTTGTTTGTGATATCCGAAAAAGAGATCTTGGCTCAATGTACAGACTCTGATTTCAAGTTTCTATTAAACAAGATCAGTAAATTGAAGTTAATGACTCCATTGGAGCTTCTCCAGAACATGACCAGTGATTCTCTGAAGGACTTTTTAAATTTAGGTTTGATCAAAGAATACTTGATAGATTACATTCAAAATCAAAGCAAGGAAATCAACAACAATTACAAATTGATAGAATATTACGAAACTGAATCAACCAAAAACTCGCATAAATTATCTGAGTTGGTAAGCAAGCCATTTGTGATTCAAAACAATAAATGCTCTGAATGTGGATTGAAGCTCGACTTCCCTGTGATCCATTTCCGGTGCAAGCATTCTTTCCATCAACGGTGCCTTGCCAACAACCTCGTTGCCAGTAACCTCCCCAATCAACAGGTCCACGCTCAGAAACGTTGTCCCAGATGTATAAACGAATTGGACGACATAGAAAGTGGTAGACTTGGGTTCTCGAAAACAAGCGAAAAAGTTGAAGTGTTTGAAACAAATTTAGACGAAAGCGCAGATCGGTTTAAGTTTATGAGCGAGCAGCTTGGAAAGGGAGTAATGGAGAATGAGTCTGTTGTGCTACAAGAATAATAAATAATACTCTACTCAAATATAGCAGATCATACATATGTCTTTCTTGCAGGATTCTATTGTTTTAAACATTTAAGTCTATGCGTTTGTGATGTACAACAGGTACTCCAAACCATAAAAAAGTATCTTGATGAGACTCTGACGTAGAATTACTCGTACATTTTTATCTAAAATCGAGAATCTAATAAAAGCAGCCAGGAAACACACCCCTGTTTCAAATAATAGCAATATAACATTAACTACAACTCTTAACGACTCTTTCTTCGTTAATAGTTCCAGATATTCTTCTGAAACACGAATAAAATTCTCAAGTGATCAAATTCCCCTTTAAGGCTTTTTGGGTCCTTTTCGCAGCAATTTGCTACAGGTTTGAAACATAACCAATTTGTATATATAAGGAGGCTATAGTCATTCGTAAGATTCATTAAAACAAATCATGGACTCAGTTACAAGGGTTAATACCGATGATTTGGTTACTAGGAGAAACAAGAATCATGCACGTAAATTGGTTATTCATTTGGAGGACAATGATGAGTTCTGTCCCACTTGGCTTAAAGGGTTTGCTCGTGAAAATGAATTGAGAGGAAAGCGTAACTACCACAGCCGAACGACGTCATTTATTATGGAACAAAACAAAGGTTCCCCTGTATTGGTTCCACAGACTATCCCTGGCAGGGAATATAAAAAAATGGACTCGCCTATAAGGACAGAGTTTTTCTCAAAACAGATCCCAACTAGATATGGAAGAACAAGCGGGCTCTTTAGATTCCAATCAGCATTAATTGAATTCATTGATTATGAAGTTAAAACATACAAATTTGTCAGAGATGGTTTAAAGGGAAATCTAGGAAATATTGACCCGGTCATAGTTAATAACTTGAGGAAGTTGAATGAAACTTCGGGTAATCTTATAGAAAACATATTCAAAGCATTGGTGCGATACAGTGGACTCAAGGACTTGGGTAAGTTCACTGGAGAGGAGCTTTTTGATTTTAATATTTTCCAGTTGGTCTACAATTGTCAAATCCGTAGCTTCAATTTGGGAGCCATTATCCGTGAAAGTCTTTTTGATTTGAGGAAATGTCTGTATAAGGTGTTATGCATTACATACTATGTACAGGCTGTACTGATCCAAAATGCAGGGGAGGTGTTGCTTAAACCTGTGGAGAAGTTATTTAAGTATCCTACATTGTTAAAGGATATCATTAATTCTACCAGTGGTATTCTGATTGCAGATGGGTTTCGTGGAGAATTGAACAAGTGTTTAGGTACAGTGAACAAGCTCCATTCGCTATGCAAGAAGTACGTGACTGTTCGTGGTTGGGATAAGTTGGAAGTGTTACTTGCGGGAGAGTTTCAAACTGAGAATTTGATAATTAGTGGCAGGGCCACACCACTTTCTGCAAATGACTTCAAAATCGTAGGAGGAAAAGCCCTCGTACTAAAGCCTGAAGTAAGGAGTCACCCTCAAGAAGTAAAATGGCCAAAACCTACATACTTGACAAGAAAACTACTGGAAGAAATGCACCAACAACTAATAGTTGACTTCCGCAACAAGTATCAAAACTTAGTACTAGTGAAAAAGAGTTTAGTTGGTTATAGGGTCGACATTGCACGGTTTTTGGAGTCGCAAATACACTTCAGCGAACTATGGAGAGATTTATTGGGTGGAAGGATGACTGGAGAGCTGGAAAATTATATAGAGTCAATGTACTCCAGCTTCAAAGAGAAATTGGAGGTACAGTACACACAGACACGGAAAGGAGTAATGAAGGAGATTTCAAAACTAATTGGCAATATTGACACGGTACTCGACTATTGCTGCGAAATTCAACAACAGGTCAAGATTCGTACTCGCTACGAATCAAGGCAAGAAATCCGAGCAGATGTTCGTGGAGAGATTGAGAAGAAGAACAAGGAAATACAGAAATCCCTTTCACCTATGATTGAATATATGGATGAATTTGTGGTGCTTCTTTTGGCTTCTTTGAATAAGGTGGTGTGTAAATGGTACAAGGATATAATAGGAATTAGGAGCTTGCGCGCATACCAGGAGAAGGGAGAGGGGCATGAAGATATTGTTAATTTTTATGAACATTCAATGGCCATAGCGAAGGGGATAATAGTGAGGTATGCTTAATCATTTCCATGAATTGTTCTCTATCTTTATTTAATGTAAGCTTTATTAACCAAGAAATGTTTGTAAGTATGCTGATCTTGTAATGACGTGCATAATCTGTCAAAATTGATATACCTCAAAATAAGCAGATGTGGGGCATCAGAGGAACAACTGTAGAGCAATAGTATGTAATGTATGGCTGTGACCCAGAATTTAAGATCAATACAAACAAGAGATCTACTAAAATTCTCTAGTGGACATACCAAGGGAAATGGGTGCAATTTAAGCGATTCTGGTACATAATCACTCCACTAGCACGGTTCAATTAAGAAGATCGTTTAACATTCAAGATTATTCTATTGAGATCATCAGATTCATTTTTTATGCTTATCCTTAGATAATACTGTGGTTAACACCCAATGAAATGACATACGAGTACGGTTTGAAGTTAGGCTGTGTTTACCTTTGGTTGCTTGACAGAGAATTGAAAAATAACACAAAACGCATCCAATAATAGCTATTTTCATTCCCCCTCAATAACTCCAGTTTGCTCTTCCTTACAGAGATGTAGTTGAAGGTTTTCCGTTTCATTATCCTCGGCAGTCCTTATTGTATCTCATTCAGACTGATTTATCCTCTTTGTCCCTTAGTGAACGCATTCCATTCACTCCCGTGTAAAATAAAATAGTAAAGACTTATCTCAACTTTTCATCCCAAAACGGAAGTTATAAAGAGGGCAAATTAAAAGGCATATCAAGAGGCATTAGACCGCATCTACAATAGCAGGCGAATCGCGTCGATGTTAGGGAAAAAAACAAACCAACAAGCGAACGAAGGATCCTTCTCACAACCTCTCAAGGACCTCTCGCAAACCATTCAGCTACTTTAACCCTCAAATTCGGCACGTGAAGTAAAGTGTCGGCAATGAAATCTTCTGATTTTGTACACTCAATTGACGACAAACACAATGCTCTCAGTACCTCCCCCTCTCGATCGCATGTCCCTTCCACCTTGCAACGTGCACATAATTCCTCCAGCCTCCTTTATATAACATCAGCCTTCGCTAGCATTCTGGGTCTTTCTCTTTGTCCTCCCTAGAAGCCATTTTTCCCATTTTTAAAGGCATATGTTATCAGAAAAAATTCACCCGATTTCACCAGTTTTCTTCCACCCTTTTTTTTTTTCTGGTCGACTTTTAATTTAAGTAATTACTCCTTCTTTCAATCCATTTGTCGATATGTCTTCCGAAGTTCCAGCTGTTCCAGTTGTCCCAGTTGAATCGCCTAGTGCGTCCATCCATCATGCCCAGCCAGAGGCTCATGTTCCTTCGTCGTCATCGTCTTCTTGTCATGTCAGCTTGTTGACTTGGAAGGACCCAGTCAAGTCTGGTAAGGTTTTTGGCTCTATCATCGTTGGTTTGATTGTCTTCAAGACCGTCAACTTGTTCAACGTGTTTTTCCACTTGGCCTACCTTGGTTTATTGCGTATGTATCTTTGAATTGCGGCTCTGTTCGCTAGTGTACAGCTTTTGCTGTGGTGTCTTTTTTTTTTTTTTTTAGCAAAGGTCTTCAACAACCATGCTTCGTAATTGCTCAGCTTGGTTTTGTTTTGTTTGACGACTTTACAAAGGTGTACTCGCATCACCTTTGCAGGGATCAGAGGATCACAATCAATGGCTTTGAGCCGACTGGTGCCACTATAGACACGTCGAATAGACGTGTCAGTAGTGCGTCCCATCTGCCCCTTTGCCACACTTTTTTTTTTCCTCCTTGAAAAGTCTGTGCACATACCTCACACGATAACAAATTACTAACAAATTATAGTCTCTGCTGCCGTTGAGTACGCTGGTAAGTTTGTGACTGGCCAAGGATTTGTAACTAAGTACAAGCCTGCTGCACACTCCGTTGCCAAACAGTTCAACAGCGAGTTTTTGCCACTTGTTGCCGACTTTACCGAGAAGTTGGAGATTGAGTTCCAAAAGATCATCTATGCCCACGACATTGAGACCACCTTGAAGGCGGCCGGTATTTCTTACATCTTGTTCAAGATTACCTCGTGGTTCTCCTTCTTCACCTTGCTTGCCACCGGTGTTGTGCTTGCTTTCACAGTTCCAGCTGCTTACTTGAAGAACAAGAAGCAGATTGACGCTTTAGTTGCTGAGTACTCGAAGTTGGCCAAGGAAAAGACTTCCGAATTCACCAAGACTGCACACGAGAAGGCTACCCCAATTGTCAATGACTTGATCAAGAAGGCTGGCCCTGTCGGTACCTTCATCTCCTCGAAGTTCCCAACCAGAACTGCTGGATCTACTGTCAAGTCCGACGCCGCCTCTATCAAGCTGACTGCCACTGCTAAGCTGAGTGCCACCGCTAGCGGTGCCTCTAAGTTCCCAGAAGTGCCAGCTAACAACTTGCACTCGTCGACTGTCGAAGACGTCATCTCAGAAGTTAAGTCGACCCACTCCACCCCACAAGCCTTGTAAGTTCCTGGTGTTCTGGTCTTTTGAGACTTTAATAATCTCACTTGAACTTTTTCTCTATTCTGTTGTTTGAGGTGGTGGTAGGTTGGTGGTCTAACTCTAGTATCCGCTGTATTTATTGGTACTTTGGTACTGCAAATATGAATTATTGTATCTTACTGTTGTTCAGTCCTTGCCCCACAATGTAGTGTGGGTTTGAGTTATTGTTCTATGATAGATGTAGTTAACATGTATTGTTTATTGCTGTAAAAGTTGAAATCGTAGTCTCAGTATTGAGTTGATTAATTTCCGTGGTTGAGAAATTTTATGGCTGCAAAATTTACGAATTCAATCAGAAAGAAGACAGGTTACGGTTTAATATGAACAGCTTGATTTATAACATGCACAATGCATAAGTAAGTTGAGTTTTCAATACAGCGGTACTGAAGAAAGGACTTTAACGATTACTCAGTTTGGTTTCACTCCCAAAGGTTCCTTTTATGTAAGAGACTATACTCACACGACCTAACGATTATGTGCAATCTTCAAGTGCTCAAAAGCTTCAACTACAGGGCTACCATGTTAATTTGGTGTTACAGTAGCGTTTTTCTGACTAGCTGTTAAGATGATCTCTTGAAGAAACTATACTTGGTTCGATAAACTACAGCGTGAAAATAGTACAGTTCAATGGACTATGTTGAACAAGGCAGTTTTGGAGTCAATTCAGGTAAGTTACAAGAAGTACAAGGCAAAATTCACACACTTAATAGAGAATACCAACCAATAGTGGAACTCTTTTGTAATGAGAATTGTACACTCTAGCATGAATCTTTCTTGATTTAAAGATACTACAACAAAACAATTTAGTCTATTCTTTAGCTCTTTAGCTTTAACATTTATTATTAATTAAGGTGCATCACTCCAAATACTAATCGCATTCCTCTGGAGTTGGCAAACGCCTAAAACAAGCAATCCACTTGTCACCTTTATTTCTTGTAACTTTTTGTCCCTCCTCAGTAGAATTGTACATTATCGAAACACACTTGTCTTGAGATTCCCATTCCTTATCCAATCTCTCGAACATTGGGTGTTCCTCAAGATGTTTCACCATCCACAAATGCAAGTCCTCCACATCTGTAATGGAGTATATAACACCTCCTTCCTTCAAAACATAAGCATACTCAGACAACAAAGCGTTTGTTATGATTCTAGCTTTGTGCTTACGTTGTTTAAAGTGTGGGTCTGGGAAACAGAAGAACATCTTTGACAATTGTGCCTTCTTGAAGAAGTTGGGTAAAAACTTCATGGCATTTCCTCTAATTACAGCAATATTCTGGTATGCTTTGTTGCTTGCATCTTTATGCTTGTTTCTCAATGCGATAATTCTATCTTCAACGTATTGAGTTACTTGGACTCTGATTTCCATACCCAAAACTAACTTCTCAGGGAACTCAGTAGCCAACTTGATCATCAAACCTCCGTATCCACATCCAATATCTGCAAATTCTACCTGAGAAGTCATCTCCTCTGTTTCCTCATTAAAGTATTCCGGATACAACTTATCCCATTGCATGTCTTCTGGTGACCTGGGGTAGTCCAATTTGTGGTCAGAGAATGGGTTCGAATGTGCTCTCTGTCTGTAGAAACGTTTTCTTGGTAAATCGGTAGCATTCTTTTCAGGAACAGAAGGTTCAAACCTGGCTTGTTTGAATTTCTGTCTTGTTTCAAGCTTGTCACTTCTATAGACTTTTCTTTTGCTCGTTGCGTCCAAGTTTGAGTCGCTCATAGGTGATGTTGGTGGTTTGTGATGAGATGAAAAATTTGGCTGCGATTTTTTAACAACTTTCAATGTGCACGTACTGGTGATTTGAGATATCTAAATTGACGAACAATGATTGTAAAATGAAGCAAGCTATCCAAATTCTATAGCTGGATGCCTCCTCTTATACTCATTTCGTTTGACGTTGACTATTCGCAACGCATAATAACACTTAAAAACACTACTGGAAAGTTATTCACCGTACTTCAATTATATATACAAGTCTATAATGTGAGCTCAATTTTTGAGTAAATACAGGTACTCCATTTTGGAGATTATCGTATGGTACAAGAATTGCTCACTTTTCAGATCAACTCCTAAAGTTTTCTTCTAACTTAAAGATCATTGTGGTCAGGATCAATATCTTTTCTACGTTCTTCCATTGTAAGATACAATACATTAGAAGCACCTTCTAATGTCCTCACCAACCCAGCACCTCCTAAAACAGTCAATAATCCAGCCAACTGTCCTTGCAATTGCTCCTTACCAGGCAAATCCTTAAATTTGGTTACTTGCTCCACGTCAAATGTAGACAGTTCCACTCTGGCTCCAACTACAAATATCTTTTCCTTGTATGAACGCAACAATTTCAATACCTCTGCTACGACAGCAGGTTCACATTTAGGGATGCTGATTACTGCATTAGGACCATCCAACAATGGAGCTAATGGGTGTACAACATTCTTGTTCTTCTTGCTGTTCACTTCGAGAGCAGGATCTTCCTCGTGTGCAGACCTCAAGTATACTCTGTAAATGTTATTGGTGATCACATTGAATTGTGCACCGATTTTCTTTAATGAAGAACGAAGTTCTTGGTTGTCCTTCTTAGGAATGTTATTGTGATGAACATGTAACATGATCTCATTGGTATCATTCAAGTGTTTGTAGTAGTCCACCAAAAACGTTTTCCTTGACAATAATGGTTTTCCAGTCTTTCTGTTCTCGACCGAGTAGATGGGTGATGTGGGGGCAGCAGTGCTATACGAAAATGCTGTGAATCTGGACGCAGCAAATAAACGCGAACCAGACCCAAACGCAGCCCTCAAAATAGAAGTTCCAATCAGTTGATACTTCATCATATCTCGCTCCTCAACCCTCTGTCTTCGACTTTCACTGTGGTATAAATTTTTTTTGACTGTAGCCACACGACTTTTTTTTTTCGTCTTCGATTTTTTTTGCATTCATCTGAGTTTTCCCTGCCAAAAAACCCTCATTACGCTGCACATTCACATCCGAACCCAAGCATATATGCTGTAGAACACATTGTTGTATAAAGTATGAAAGGAAAGATCCATGCTGTGACACAAGCTATTACACTGCCATTATCCAACTTGAACGAGACTGTCCCGATGAAACGCCGGAGGTCGAGCGAGGAAGTCGAAGAAGACATTCAATTTACTAATTTGAACCATGAAGGGGAACCAGAGGAGTTCACGAGACGCTCCGAGGGAGATTGTACCAAAGTGAGAAAAATCACGCAGGTTGATTTACAAAAGCTAGAGTACGGCACACGCACGCTTCAAAAAAACATCAGACTTATAATTAATGAAGCACTTGATATTAATGAGTTAGAAAGTATTGTCAATAGTGCTAGTACCGACCAGCTGACACGTGTAGAATTGAGCCAAAACCAGTTGATCCGGCTTGCCTGCAAGCTTAAGTCCAAGTATAAGTTGGGAGCACTTAAGATCTTTGAAGAGATTCTTGATTCAGACGTGCAAGTCACTCGAGAAGACAAGCTCAAGTTGCAGAGTACCGATGAGAAGAAGGTACACCTTGAAATAGCAAGCTTGAACCCTCAGGTGCCGCAGTTGCAGCACGTTTCTCATACCGGAGTTAATGGGGATAAACCTCCATTACCCCATATCAACGATGAACAATTGTACGAGCGTGTTTTCATTCACAAGTCTACAATCAACCTGAAGTCGTACTTGAACCAACATGAGTTAATCAACTTGCACAATGAGCGTTTGGAATTCTTGGGGGACTCGATCTTGAATAACTTGGCGACTTTGATCATCTACGATCGGTACCCAGGAGTTTCCGAAGGTGAATTGACCAAGATCCGGTCGCACTTGATTGACAACCGCACATTGACAGAGTTTCTGTTTGAATATGGATTCAACCGTAAGTTGAAGACAAACATTAACGAGGAAATCTTACGCACAGGTGACCAGAAGATCTACGCTGATATTTTTGAAGCGTACGTAGGAGCTCTTGGAATCGAGCGTGGACTTGACTTGGGAGAGATCAAGAACTGGTTGGCTAAATTGTATGAGAAAAAACTTGTACAGTACGATATCCAATTTGACCGTCAGCCTCTCAACAAGGAAGCAAAGACTGAATTGTATCTGGTAGTAGGCACAGCACAATTTCACCCAACGTATCACATTATTGCAAAGGGTGACGGCGTAAACCATGCCTTTAAGATTGAATGTCGCATGGGTGAAGAAATCTTGGGAGTGGGCTCTGCATCGAACCAAAAGGATGCGGGATTACGTGCTGCAATGAACGCGTTGAACAACAAGCAGTTGTTGGAAAAGTTCCACAGACTCAGAATGAGCACAGACCGCAAAGACTCCATTAAGTCTAACAAGAAACTCCGTTTCTTAGGCGAAGACGATGATATCTCCACTGACGATGCCGATGCTGCAAATGGTTCAGACTCGAGCATTGGTGCGGTTATAGTGTCCAACTCCCCAGACTCAGGGGTGTCGCCCGCACCGAAAAAGAGAAACAAACTCACGACAAATGATTTTATCAGCCGTAGCGAACTCTTACCTGTCATAGGTAATGAGGACGAGCCATTAGACAATGATGCGAAAAACAGACTCTACGCGGAGATGGGAAAGAAAATTGGTGAGGTGCCCCAGTATGTAGTAACCACTAATAATGGCGCTGCACAGGTGGAAGTACAGATCAGAGGGTACACTGTGGCGATTGCAAACGACAAGCTGAAGAAAAAGGCTATGACACGGGCCGCCATGGCTTTGATTAACTGTCCAGAGGCAATTGATGAGATATGTAGGAATGTTTAAATAGTGGGAGTAGTTTTAATGCAAATGTTATAAATTTATTGTCTGATTTCTAAAGTTATAGGAACCAACTTGGTTTCAAATTAAGTACCTTACAACTCCTCCAATAGGTGCATTGTTATAGCAAGGAAGATAATTTGTACGTATGATTTGTTTCCTCGAGGCTTTGATTAATAGAATTTAAATGGGTAAACCATCTTCTTTGTTACTTTAAGACGATACTAAACATAAACCACCCCAGACTTTGTAGACTGATTTGAACAATTTATTGCCTCCAGCGAATCCACTCAAAGCTCTACTCTGTGACAATGAAGCAGCTAAATTGGTTACACATCAAGGTGAATAAGTGCCACTTTGAATTGAATTGACTGCAAAAAGAAGGCTTGAGTGCGGGGTTTTGTGTCACATCATTCAGGCTGAAGATTAACCAACAATAAAGAATGGAGTGTACAGCTTTTGTGTGGTTCTTCTCGTATCCGACTATTACTAACTTCAGAAGTGTGATCAGACATATTATCTGGCGTCTGTTTTTTGATTTGAAGATTTTACACATCCTTAGAAATCTGCAATACCGATTTCTTCAAGTGGTGGAGAACACCTCAATTGAGCATCTAATTGTACATGACCCCTTGAAACAAGCCAATTTAAACAGCCACTAGCAATTTTGGAATGTCTTCGTGTCTACGCATCACTAATTGTATTTCAGTTCTAGGTAATGCTTAGTAAAGTTGATGGTATTTTAACTTTGTTGAGGAACAATACTGTACTCTAACAATTGCTCGCATCAAAAGTAAGTTTAATCTAATTTTTTGAATTGAACAATATAAGGTCCTCGTAAATAGTATTTCAGAGCTCACTTCTTTAGAATAAGAACACAGTTTCTAATGGTCTTGTAGTTTACAATTTTATCAATCTCATTAAATTATTACTAATGCATTAGACATTACAGCATACCTTGGAAATCCGCAATAAGATTGCTACGCAACTTGGCAGCAGATGCGAACAGGAACTCTTCTTTAAATTCTATTATTTAACTTACAGACAAGACCCATAAACGCAGTCATGTTGTGCCTTAATACGTCTTACAGTCTCATTCCATTGACTTTTACTGAATATAATCTTTTCTTCTCTGGAAGACATGTCAACGCATGTACCATATTTTCTTGATCTATACGTATCCACTAGTACAGATTTGCACCCAAAATTAATAAGCGTCAGTGTGGGGATCGAGTCGTGTTTTGTTATTAGAAATCACCGTCATCACCTTGAGATATTCAAAGTTTAAATCTAAATAGGGTTTATAACCAAAAATAAACATTGCTACTAGTCTCTTTAATAGAAGAAGATTTTAAAGACAGAGAGAATGCAGAGATCGAGTCGAAGATCAGGAATTGAAAATGACACGATCTACAAATATCTCGGTATTCTTCCAAGGAACGCACGTACCACGTACCCATAATGCAATGTTAGACATTCTTAATGCCATTCTTCAAGAAGATGAATTCCCGAGCCGACTCGTACTAGACCAAAAGTCCCAAAAAAGAATCGAGAAGCTGCAGGACATCGAAGCACACAATAATTGTTCTTGTCTTGAAAGTGAGCTGTCGCATGGCATCACCTCCAACCTTAAATATAAGCAGATATAGTCGTAAAGGCCCACGCGTAAATTCCAAGGTTCATCTGCCATGTGAGCCCAAAAACCCTTGTTCAAAGTCTTTGAAGTTTAATTATGTTGCAACCTAGAGCACCGTACAATGTGATTACAAAACAAACAATACCACTGTACTGGCACGCAACGAGGATTGACTATGTAACAAACGTGAATTGCATACTTATTCACACGGCTATTGTTGCTCGAAGACAACGCAATTAGTGAAGTAGCGTGCAACATTGTACCTCTATTGTATAGCACAATCCAATGACATCATACACTAGTTGGTAAGTTGCGCTACCAGGAGTTAAGGGAAGGGGTACTTTTGAGATAAGAAATTGGGTTATGAATAAACCCCTAACTCTCTACTAATCACCATAGTGCGTAAAAATCCCCTTAAGCCTCTGAGCACCCCTCTATAAAAATCTCCTCATTCTACCAGGTTGGTTAGCCCACGCAGGCAGGACACTACTTGGATCGACTTGTCAGAGCATTTTTGTCACCCCCAACGTAAATGTACCTCGCACCGTTCGTAGGCGTTTATTGTTGTTCTAGACTCGACAAAAATGTCAAAGGGCTCAACCGTGCACAATCCTAGAAGGGGTGCAAAGAGATGGCGAACCAGTGTGATCTTCCCCATTAGCGTTACACGAAGCTTGTGAGCTCTTGTGTACTTTTGAGACAGCTCTCTGGACACAAACGTACAAAGGTGGTGAGTTGCGCGATGGGTAAACTCATGGGGTAGGTCGAGAAGATCAAAAAAGGTCCATTCAGCTTTAACATAAATGTAAATGCCACGATATTATAATTGACATTAATCATCTTGAATAATTGAAGCAAGGATGAGAACAAGCTGATACACCCAGAAAAAGACCAAGAATAAGACTAAACTACAATACTAAGCCTTAACATGAGATAAGAATGAAAGAAGCCCCAAGAAGGAGGCCAGCAACTAACTACAGGTACTAAAGAAAACACCCACATGGTAAAGCCACTCCTCATAAGCCCGAAACCCTTTTCATCAATTCGTCACTTCTTACCCACCCTCTCAAATCATCACACTACTCGTTCCACATTGTGTCCAACTGACAATCCAGATTTATCAGTGAGTAGTTTGGAAAAGTGGAGAAGGGTTGAAAATAAAGTTTCAAAACAATGCAGCAAGACTGTGCAGCTGACATAATCACGCATTTGTCATGTAGGAAGGAAAACAATATAAATATGAGAGTAAATCTTTAGAGACGAAAGATAGTAAAGATTATACTTATTTTTGAAACGTAGATAATGCTGGACACTGGTACCAGTAGGCCCGTGAATTCTCCCCATAGTTCAACACAGCATGTACAGCATGTACAGCATGCTCCGAATACACAACATTCGCATGCACACCCGCACCAACCTCAACAGCATCGTCAAGATTCACCACAATTGGAGAAACAGATGTCCATTGAGTCGAAACGGCGCTCGATCCACAATACTATAAGCACGATCCCCAATGGTGGTGTTGCACCGCAATCCAATTACACGATTTCGTCTGCTGCGTCGTCGATCCGGAGGTCGCCCAGTATCTCGTCAACAGCTTTGCCACAAACACCCGTCAGTGGCAACCCGAACAGATTTTCGTTTGGCGAATACCATTTTCCCGCTACAGCACCAGGCAATGGGAACGTAGCAGCAACCCCCAGTGCAACAGTGGCATCGCTGCCTGACCAAATTATAGACTTGATGGAGAGAGAACAAGACGCCATAGTTCTTAAGCTCATGAAGGAGATTGAGAACTTAAAAAGTGAAAACAAACATTTAAGACAGATGCACAACAACTCAGCAGGATCTTCTGTATCTTCAGCATCCGGAGTACAGGGAGTGAGGAGGTCGTCGTCGATAAGCTCTCACCACAGAGCGTCGAACTCGATCTCGTCAATGTCTTCTGTGTCGTCTCAACACTCTGTAAACTATACGCCATCAACTACCACAAATAGTAGTACGAACAACGTGGCAGCTCCAAACAGCACTAGTAACCAGAACAAACGTAACAGCTCATTGTTCCACAACTACTCCATCTCCGCATACCAAAACCACATACCAGACGATTTCTCTACCAAATTGCACAAGCCAGCAAGCGGCGAAGCAAAGGAAGTGAGCCCCACTACTAGAATCAGTAGCACGTCATCATCAATCCAAAGTCGGAGTCGAAAGGGATCGATTAGTAATTATGATTTGGTATTTGAAGAGAATAAGTCTTTAAAGATGGAGGTAAAGAAGTTGAGACAGGAGATTGAAGTGTTAAAGAGATAAAGATAAGAATAGATCAATGGAAATGCAAAACAAGGGTGCTGCGATATAGGAGAGAAAGTTATCAAAATAAGGTGATATAAAAGAAGTGGATTATTTAGTAAATTACTAGACATTAGTAACCTAGCAGAGCTGGAACTAATGACTAGTCGACACAACGAGAATGTCTCGTTTTTGGTATTTAGGTTAGGATATAATAGAGTTGATAAAAGATAAAAGCAAGACGTGTATTCTTCTGAAACGTAGTTTGTAACGTTTCAGAAATGCTTATTTAAAGTTTGTAGTCATGAGTGCGGGAATACCTTCTTTAAAAAAGTTTGAAAAATGTCGACCCACAGTGACTGTGCCTCAGAATGAAAATTGTGGAAAACGTGAAAATTTTGATGTGTGGCATACATGAACCGAAGAGCAAGCTGTCTTATGTATCTGAAGAGCAATGAAGATGGATCTGTAACCTGTAAATGTTCTTTGTACTCTGTTCTATTTGTGGTATGATTGCAGATCAGTTTAGTTTGTTTAATTGATGGAAGCTAAATTTGTATTTGTGGTTGACAATATGTATGAAGTGGCTGCAAAAAAAACAAGCCTCAGTATAATTGGATTCACAGATGAAGCTCAGTTCTATAGCATTATTCTTTGCGTGTAGTAGTACTACGTATGGGCTTACGAGCAAAATGTATTCACGATTTAGTAAAGTGGTTGGATCCCCAGTGAAGACGTTTCTTGACGTTGACGACTCGATGCATGGGGGTGGGTCTCCAGGCAACGGAGGAGTGAGCGAGAAGGAGCTTATGGTGCGTAATCTACCCACGTTACCGTTCCCCAAGTGGTTAACTGATTTCACTGGATTGCGTGAGTGGCCGGGAATGGACCCTCCGTACATTCCATTGGACTTTATCAATTTCAATAATGTTGTGCTGGCAATAGTTCCACACGCACAAGGGGTGTGTGATGTGAACACCAGGCATATCAGTTGTTCGTTCGATTGCTTTCACTGTGTTGCTCCAGACGATGTCTACACGTGTCCGTCATTATCACAGACTTTTGATGATGGTCCCTCGTTAGCTACGACCAAGCTTCTAAATCATTTGAAGGAGCCAATCACCTTCTTCACATTAGGTGTTTACGTGGTGAGGTTCCCAGAAGTATATAACCTTGCAGTTTCCAAAGGGCATATTATGGGGTCTCATACTTGGTCGCACAAGTTTCTTCCATCCTTGAGCAATGAGCAAATCATTGCACAAATCGAGTGGTCAATCTGGGCTATGAATGCAACAGCAGGACATCTTCCCAAGTGGTTTCGGCCACCTTATGGAGGCATTGATGACCGTGTTAGAAGCATCGTGCGCCAGTTTGGCATGCAAAGTGTGTTATGGGATTTTGATACAAACGACTGGAAACTATTGAGCGACCAATCTCTGCTGAACCAGCAAACAGAAGCCACCATCTACGAGGATTTAACTAGATTCAAAGACACCAACGCCCAAAGAGGACTTATTTTGGAGCATGATGCGGTGCTCCGTACCGTCGACGTGGGGATCGAAATAAATAGGCGGATTTTGAACGGGGTACCACAGAGAACAGTCCCACAATGCGTTGGAGGTATAGACTATATCAAGACATTCAAAAGGGAAAATATCCAACAACCCCCTGCAAGAGCTCACCATAATTAGAATTTCAAATACAATATAGAAGTTACTAGAAAAAACACCCAATCAAAAGGTTATTACATTTTTATTATAATCCCCTTATTTTAAGTCAAATTAAAGTCTAAAACTAACAAGGTGGCCAGTTGGACATACCTATAATAGTCAAAACCTAAAAGGAACAAGAAAAGTATCCAAAGCAGTTAGGTAAAGGGAGAACCTAATCACTTAATACAGCAACTGTTTAAGTAAAATACAATGACTGAGTTTCATCATAAATAACAACAACTACCAAACATAAATAACGTTAAAAGTAATAGGGTATTAATCGTTAATGGAAGTATGCATCGCACCCTTTTCTGTCCCATGCTACTGTAAGACATACTACTTTTGGTCTCGGGTCTCCTCGTGCTTCGGAGTTCAAGCACTTGGGATTCTTTCTTATCTATTACACAAAAATTACATTCCAGTCCCACGTAGATGAAGTGAGGTATTTATGTCAATGTTTGTTGCTTCTGTACGATTGTACCTTTTAACCAATTATGCTTGCTATGGACAATAAAGGTTGCAAGGACAAATCAAGATTTCGATTTGTGAGGCCTTCAAGCGAGCGAGGGAGTTTTTGTCTATGTAATCGTAAGTTTTTCAAGGGGAATGTATTAGAGTATAATCAAAAAATCCTCGAATTGGAGCGACGCTTCCCGAAACGTGGCCCCCCTTTTACTTTCCTTGCTGGAGATTCACTTACATTTAGTTACGCTAATCCCCAAACACTAAAGGGGCTTCCTTACCCCAAAAGAGAAGCCACCATCCAGAATAGCTTTTTGACTGCTTATACTTTTTTGATTACACCCTGTATTTCTATTCTAGCAAGGGAGGTGGAGTAATTTGCGGAGATACCCATATTAATCAACAACAACATGCCATACAAACAACAAACAACAATAGGACCATGCTGAAAATTATCTAAAAAAGAAAGCCTAAGGGAAAAAGACTATTTGTGACAATTTCCTAACCTACACATGGGGGGAACAAGCATGATTATAGCATTGCTAATAAATAAGTATTCGATATAGAGGGATATGAAACAATCTGAATGCGAAGAATTAAAGGATAACCAGGGTCTCCCTAAAGTCACAAATAAAATTAGTAAAGAAAAAAAACCACAGTGAAATCACGCGCTGGCGGAGATTGTGTTTGATGATCCATTCAACAAGTCGGAGGTCTTGTTGGAGATATCAGTGGCAGTAGCCGATCCGGTTTTTGTAGTCTTAGCGATAGATTGCTTAGCGTCAGAGAGCAAGGAGTCCGCCTTGCTTCTGGTCAGAGTAGCAACTTCAGTCACGTAGTCTTGAGTTTGGGTCTTAATTGGTTGAATGTAAGACTCGTTGAGCTTGGTGAAAGACTTGGAAGCAGTGTTCAAAGAGGCAGCCAAGTTGCTCTTCAAGTTGACAGAGGCATTCTCAGTGTCCTTGGATAACTGCTTGATTTCGTCATTGTAAGTGGAGATGATGTCGTTAGAGATGTCAGTCAGGGTGGTGGTCACCTTGGCCTTTAATCTGTCAAACAACTCAACGAGGATGACGGCAAATCTCTTGGATTCGGAAATGGACTCATCAAACTTGTACTCGGCCTTTGGCAAGTACTTGTTGACGACAGTGTTGTACAAGTAGTCGTTAGTTGGCTTGATGTACTTGGCGTCAACTTGTTGCACAGTTTGTGCAGGGTAAGTCAACACCCACTTGTCGAACCCGTTCGACAAGACCTGGGACTCAACAAACTCATCGGCCTTGGTGACACTGTCATAGACAGCTGGAATACCTGAAATAACATTGGCATTGACCAAACTCCAGAGCGGCAAGAGGATCTGTGCATAAGCAACAGCAATGAACTTGAAAGTTAACAAGTAGCTGACTAAGTTGTCAACCAAGCTGTAGGATCCAACGTGAGAAACGGTTTTCGAAGTGAAGGTCTTGGACATATTATAAAATGCTGAATGAACTGATGGTTTCTATAAAATTGAAGGGTTTTCCACAAACTTATATACTTTTTGAAAAGTTAGCAGCCATTATTTTTAGGAAAAGTTTATTTTCTATAATTTGAGCTCTAATTGCACAAAGATCCCTACGCAGACTAAGAAAAAGGGTCTTTTGTGCAGGCTTGCGAAGTTCCTTTGAAATCAAATTGCATGTGAAGTTTTTAACAAAGATAAGGGCGTAGAATGGCAGAGGAAATTAGCTATGAGGGAGAGAGAAGCTGCCGTTTCCAGTGTCCGTTTGCGACATGGGTTTGTCAGAGCTGTGCACCCTCTGTCTCCGCAGCCATATCTACGAGAAGATTGATAAAAGCCTTCTTTTTGTGGAGGCGATGTTCACTACTTGGTACAATTGAAACACCCACATTCTAGAAATCTCACACAGTTTTGACACTAGAATTTCTGCCGATCATTCAGAAAAAGTTATACTCCAAATCATTGACTGGAGATCCGAGACTCTATGTCCAATTACAAGTGGCGGCCTCTATGCTCATCTGTCATAGTACCACATGAAAAGTTTAAAACTCCAATCATCAACAATCGATTTTTACTTACCTTTTAGGAAGTTGAAAAAACATATGCTTGAAGACCGAACGGCCTTCCTTTGTGATGACTTGAGTCAAGTCAATCGGGTCCGGGATTCCTTGAATCACCGAGGCTCAAGCGCTTATTTTTGCAAGTCCATCGCTCGCCATCAGAGGATCGCGAAGGCGATGGTCGGCTCATAGCAAGCCTGAGAAGTATATTATTGAAAGAAATTGTAATTTTACAGCCTGCGAACTTAAAGTGTGACGGTTCAACCTCGGGCAATTGAACGACTGTCGCATGGATTAGCATTGCAACAGCTAGACCAGTTCTTTAATCACGCATAGCTATTACTTTCCCGCATCTCTCCTCGTTTGTGTAAGTTACAGCCGGTGAAGGGGATCCACCAGGTGTGGCTATAACAATAAGGTTAAGACAATAGAAGAGAAGAAACTATTTCATTTCTGTTAAGTAAGATTACATATGTGTATTATGGACTTTGATAGGTTTGAATCGGAGTGGCATATGATGTTTACTACCTCATATAGGAGTAATTTTGATATAGTGATTGATTTTTCAATCTATGGATTGCCTGATTGCTATTGTTAAGATAGTGTTTTCAATATGTAAGGTAACGCGTGATTTTGTATGGGAGTGTCGTTTTGACTTTAAAAGTTATAATTAGACAAGTAATTTGATACTTGTGGGAACTGTGTAAGTGTGCAAGTGTGTAAGAGTGTGCAAGAGTTAGTGAGTAAAAGGAACCAACTGAGAACTAGCAGAAGAACAGAAGATACTATTAAAAGAAGCTACAGAAAAATTTGAATTAATCCTAGATTGTGGCAAATATAACTCCATGGTGTGACGAAGTGGAGAGACACGTAGGGTCGCCTTCTGATGTGGAGTACCTCAGTTATTATGTACAACGTACACACAAAACTGCACCTTCAACTACTCATGGGTACGCATTTTGTCAAGAGATTGCTACTAGTGGTAAAAACGCCCTCTGGGTATTGGATATTACTCTTGGTAAGCATTTGTCCTCGGTAATTTAGTGATTCGCTGAATTATCAATATTGATATTACATGGTTGTTTACGGATGTTCAAGAAATTTAAAATTGAATATTATTTAGTTTAGTATGATTCTTGACAATAATAGTGTATGGTATAATAAGGAAAAGTCCTGTCTCATAACCTTGGGACCATTTGTCTAGAATGTTTCGGATTGGTGTTTACCTCATGTTGAATGTATTATACTGTTATTAATATTCATTCTAAATTATTGTTACATACACTATAACCCCTCTAACTTGGCTACTTGCTCCGGAAATGTATATCCATCTTAGGTGTATTTTACCGAACTAATTAAAAAGTATTTACGTACTTGTACTGATCTCTTGGCAACAATTGTCTATAACCTTCTCTCGTATTCTTCATCCACGCGTTTGGTGGTGTTCATATTTGTTCAATCTGATATTTCGCAGCCATTCTGTATTCTACACTCTTTTATACTTCACATAAATGTGACATTAAGATACATATAAAACTCACACCTCTTCTGCTATTGTGCATTCTAACACACTAGTCTTCACTCAAGTATATTCTCCTTTGTAAAGTTCACAATCATCTCATTGCTCATCTCTTTATCAATTATTCCGAGTCCATTCACTGGAAGAGCATCTTTACGTAAAGAGTTTGCAAAATGTAATTACTGTTGCTTGCACTCAGGTGGGTTCTCCTTTGGCTTTTCATCGTCACTTTCTTCTTCATCTTCATCGCTTTCTTCACCTTCTTCTTCAAACTCATCCTGGAATCCGAAATCAACAGCGTCTCCAGTGAACCAGTCGATGGCTCTTGGAATCAAACGGTCCTTGATTTCTTCTCCCAATTGGTAATCTAACTCCAATCTTCCCTCCAATTCGTCGTCTTCTTCTTCTTCGTCTTCATCTTCTTCATCTTCTTCTTCTTCATCATCCTCATCTCTCTTTGGTGGCTTTGGTGGGTCGAAAAAGTTGAAGAACGACTCAGTAGGGGTCAACTTCTCAATAGTTCTAGTTTGCTTAGTGGTCTTGTTTCTTTGTTTTCTTCTTTCGATGTTCATTGTGACATTAGCTTCCTTGGACTTCCAGTTGATCTCAGATCCATCGGCGTGGTCGTACACAAAGTCACCAGAGTAGCCCAATTCGGCTTGGTAGTGGTATGTCTTGGTCAAGATTTGGTTGGAGAAGAATTCGTTTTCGTTAAACTCGAAAATCAACTCGAAACCTGGTGTGTCCAAGTATTCCATTCTGATATCTCTCAAGAACTCCAACACTTCCGAATCTCTTTCGGTTATCGTTTGCGATACTGTGCTCAAGTTTTCCAATGCAGTCAACCAGAATCCAGGTACACCAGGCTCGACGTCTTCATCATCTTCATCGTCTTCCTCTTCCTCTTCTTCCTCATCTTCATCCTTCTCTTCCAATGCTTCACCCTCATCAACCTCTTCGGTAGTAGGTTCCTCGTCACCATTGACAATCTTCTTTCTTCTCTCATACAATGGCTCGTATAACTTGAAGAACTTCTTTTCCAAGGTCAACAACTCCTTTTGGAAGTCGGCTTCCAATTTCATCTGTTGTTGTTGAATCGACTTCAAACCATATACTCTCTGCTTGATCTTCTTTGGTAAACCATCAACATATCCACTCTGCTGTCCAACAAGAGATCCCAACTTACCTTGAATCATCGAAAGTAATGCTGGGTTATTGGCCAACTGCTTGGTCACATTAGCTGTCGCGTTCTCATCTTCTTCATTAATAGTAGACACAGTTGGAGGCTGCGACCTTAAATAACTGTTTGTGACTGAAGAAGGTGTGTTCTGAGGCGTAGGCGCCTTCGAGATGTCTCCGTTCTTGCTTCTAATAGGTTCAGACATCGCTGTTATATGATGGATTCGAAAGAAGTGAAGTGCTACGACGTTTTTTTTTTTTCTATATGGGATGGCTTTTTTTTGCCCTTATACTTTTCTTTTTTGAGGTACTGCATGTTTGGTTTAGATAAAGAAGGGATGGAAGGGAAAAGAAGTAGGGGAAGTAAGGGAAAGAAAGGGAAGTGGCCAAGAAGATGGTCAATGCGGATTACTCTTGATGTCATTGGCATGAACAGCAGATACTCACCACACCATTACAACAGGACTTTTGGATGTAATACATGGGCTGGTGATTTGCAACTTTCGAGACTGAAACTTGCTATATACAGGAGACTGTCTATAATTTACCAAATTAGGATTGATCCAACGTGTTTGATAATGGGCAAGGAAACACGTCGCGGTGAGGGCCAGAACAGTTTCAAGTTGAGATGAAGACTGAATGTACATCAGAGTAGAAGTGTTTTCTTGTTAATTATCTATGTTTATATTCTTAGATTATAAAATTTGAGTCATCATGTACTGCGAACACAGCATTATAACTTCTCCGAGAATTACTATGGCTCTTTGAGCCTTGGAATGAAGGGCGATCGAAAATTCGGAATTCGTAATTCAGCCTCCAGTGGTAACATGGTTGGAAATGGATTGGAGGAAGGTGCTAGTCAATGGCAGTAGAGCAGCTAGTTAAACACAGATTTCAGTGTCATTTCACTTGGCAATGATCAGAGTAAAAAGTTGCAAACAATAACGTTTAAGTAAACTAACATAACGAGGTATTCTGCTGCATATCATCCTGCCACTTAACTCGTTAAGGTTACCTTTTTCTCTTTCTCTTCAATGTTATTAACCTTCAATGTTACACAAATCAAAAATAATTTGCAGCTATTCTTTCAGAATATCATTTAATGGAATCTCTTCATCCAAGTTCTGTTTAATTGTACGCAACCTGATTACTATATCCGAGCCAAATACCACTAAAGGGTGGAAAGGGAAGAATATGAAACCAGCTATTGATATGAGCGATGCATCTAAGACCATCAAGAAAACTTCATGCTTAAATAAGAAACCATTTGTTCCTTGAATGAGCTCAACCACCCTATATATGCATCTTATGAAAATCACAATCACTGCAGTTGTGTAAGCAAGAGGAAGATAATTGAATAATCTTCTCTTCCTAATTGGAGCATATTGGGAATTATAGTAAACGTCCAACCGAGACTTGTATACTCGAACACTTTTCACATGAAAGAGCATCTTTATAAAACCAAGTGGACCTTTGCTAACGCTATTTTCCACCTTATCATTATCCTTGAAGTAGATATTATAAAGGAAATGAAACCAAAAGACTAAAAAGACACCCATTGCCACCACCTGGAGAATAATACCAGTAATCATTATATCATCACCAATCTTTTGAGTCGCCTTATCTCCATTCACCGCTGCTCCCGAAGCAACACCTGCTCCGTTTGCTTGGATGCTAAGTGAAAAAACGTCCAGTGCAATGAAGATATAGGAATACCACATGGGTTTTAAAAGACTATATGAACGTCCATGAATAACAACAAGCTGAGAAAATAAAAAGTAAATGCCAGCTATGATAAAGGCTGGTGCTATTGTTAAGGCAATACTTTGGATGATATTGTATGCCAAATTATCCTCATCGTGGATCGACAACACCCTTGTCAAAAACCCCAAGAATTCCAAGCCATACCCACAGATAAATGTGATATTGTACCAGTGATACCTTGACTTGATACACATTGCAAGTATGTAGGCGAATATAATAGAATACACAACCAAGTAAACGTAGTTTGCACTTGGAATTAATATGTACCCATAAGGACTCGAATCATCTTCCATCGCCTTCAAGTTGAGAGTTGACATAAAGATACCCGCAGTAGCCTGCGCCAAAATTGAAGTGTCTGTTTCTGTAGCCAACACTTGCTGAGCACTAATTATAGTCAACGATGCCTCGGCACCTCTGATCATTGAAGCATAGTAACTTATGTTTATTGGATCAGTTTCTGTTGCAACATCTTCGAGAGCAGAGCTAATTGTAGAAAATAACCCTGGGGTGTGAGTTGCTGCAATTGACCTTAAAGTCGTTCGGGTTGGAATCTTCAGGAGAGACCATGACCCAATAGAAGTTGCGCTTGGAAACATCTTGAATCCATAATGCAGATGTAAGAAACTCCACTGGTTTATATACTTCCTACATCAGTTTTAGTGTCATGTGCCCTTTATTGTACTTTCAAGTTGCATAGTTTCTTCACCTAGTTTGGTTTTGGGTTAAATGATACAAAAATTCTAAAAGCCCAGGTACTCCATTGAAATGTCATTAACAAGAAAGGATTTATACCACCTCTAGAGATCTTTTCTGTAGCCATCAACTTGTTAATGTTCTCTCCTGTAGTCAGAGCTGGTTCTTAACTCAGCCATTCCTATTGCTTAAAACCGTACATTATTGTTATCAATTCCGTGTTTAATTGCCTTAGAAGAGTCCCCAACGATTCGGGAAGTGTTAGTAAACCATGAGGCTGTGTTGAAGTAATGCAAAAACAGAAGAGGACAAAATTAGGGTAAACTATCTTAGGATGTCGTATTATACCGTTTACAAAAAAAATGCGGAGATTACGAGAGGAGACGGGGTAGCGAGCAGCTGTTTAATCCAACTCTTAGTGTCTTTGACGTTAATTGACCTAGAAGTAAACATCAAACTTATCAGAAGTAGTCTGGGTCAACGTGTGCAGATGTTGTCTTATAGAACGAGAGAAAAGGACCACCAAGTTCGTTGAATCGATTACTCTGAACTAAGGCACGGCATGCGAATCACAAACTAAATAGTGGTGGGCTAATATGGAACATTTTAAAGATTTTGCCTCTTAGTTAAAAGTCTAACCACTACGCCTCGATTCTTTGATGATCCAAAGTGTTCTCTTGATACTTGCTTTCACCATAAACGCAGACACTGGTTTACATTATTGATGGTTTTTAAAAAATATTCTAATGTGTGGTGGCTGAGCCTGGTTTGTGAAGCTGGCATTTTTTGCACCCAATTTTTAATACCGAATCATATGAATTTGAGCAGAAAGCTTTATTACTAAAAACAGAACAAAGAGTATGAACTTGAATTCTTTACTGTGGAATCTTGATAGTCAATTTACCAACCGACTTTCTTTCTTCAAGAGCCTTCTGGGCTTCAACGTAGTCTTTCAAATCGTAAGACTTTGCTTCGAACTTTAATCTACCGGCATCAAGGTGACCCTTCAAGATTCCAATTAAGTTATCCCACTCTTGCTGAGTAGTTAAGTAATTGTACAACGCAATCTTGATGACGGAAGCATTCTTTGTGCCCAACTTGTTAACGTCAAAAGTTGGATTTCCAGAAGCTGAACCATAACTGACAAGAGTTCCCCTATTGGCCAAAGAATCAAACGATGCTTCGAAGGTGTCTTTACCAATAGAATCGTACGACGCAGCAACTCCCTTCCCTCCTGTGAATTCCTTAACCTTGGCTACGACATCGTCAGTTGTTGAATTGATGTAGTACTTGACACCCAAGCTGGAGAGAGTGTCCAACTTTTCCTGTGACAGTGATACAACAATTGGCTCAGCGCCTGCTGCATTAACCAATTGAACCAAGAACTTTCCAACACCTCCAGCAGCAGCCCAGATCAAAATAAAGTCGCCTTTCTTCACCTTGTACGACTCTTCAACAAGGGCAACAGCAGTCAATCCTTGTACCAAAATAGAACCATACAACTTGAAGTCTTCGTCAGAACCTTCGCCCTCGATGAGAGACAGACGGTATGTGTCTTTCTCGTCAATCTTGGTGAATTGTGCCATTGTTCTCTGTCCAAAGTACGCAATCTTGTCGCCAGCCTTATACTTCTTGACGTCTTTTCCAACAGCAACAACGACTCCCAGTGCCTCACATCCAAGAACAAATGGAATTGGGACTGGGTATCTACCTTTTCTAAAGAATGAATCAAGGAAGTTGATACCTGCATACCTGTTCTTGATGATAATATCGGTTGGAGAGGTAATCTCTGGTGATGGGATTTCAGTATACTTAACTACACCAAAATCTTCACTATTACCATCGATTTGGATAACTTTATGAGTAGCTGGAATAGACATTTAGGATAATTTGGATTGTGGGATTGGGATATTGGTTTGTTAATACCTTCTTAGAATTGGACACTACAAGACCTATTTATACTAGTTATTACCACCCCCTACCACTAATGTTTATTCGGGCTAGCCTATAATCCGTTAGGTTCTGACCGGTTCACTATTAAACTTCTACTGAAGAGTGGTTTCTGCCGTGTTGCGTTCAAAGTCCGCTTTTCTCCGGTCATGGAAGCTTGCATTTTTGACCGACTAACGGGTTTACCAAAATACACTACGTAGAAATACGAATATTCACACCGACCTGTCAAGTTTCTTCGCCGCTGCATCTATAAACTCCGCATCTTCTGCATATTCACTGCCTTTCGTCCTTGTTTATTACTGTTAACCTTGATTTCCCATAGAACTTTATCGAACTACTTTAGTCGCCACCACCTCAAGGTCAGCAATTCACCCACACTTGTATCCTCATTAGTAATACACATACATGATTGCTACAGTATTTCCATCAAAATAGAATTTTTATCTTAAATAACCCCTATCAATTTTGGGTGCAAAATATAAATATCATAAGTGTGGATCTACATCAAAATAGGTGGCACACTCGTTACCTTCGTTATACATTGAGCAGTTAATTACTGTGTCATTGAAATCGCCTCTTGTGGTAACTCAATGCTGCTCTCGTCGTCAATATCTTCATACTTACCATCCAAGTAGAGTTCAATGTCTCCCAATCTCTTTTCCCAAGCCTCGACATTACTCAACTTCTCTTGGATTTCATTGATTTCGTTATCGATTGACTTCAAGTTTTCCTCGTTCGTCAAATCGTGGAGCTTCCACTTGGCGTTCTCTTGGATTTCTAATATCATGTCATGGTACTTCATCAACAATGGTCTGTGCGACAATGTGATAAATGTGATCTTCTTTGAACGTAACAACTCAAACAAGTAGTCTTCAACGTCAGTGGAAACAGCATTGGTACTCTCGTCCAAAACAACCAACTTGGGTTTCTTGAACAAGACTCTGGCTAAACTCATTCTCTGCTTTTCACCTCCACTCAACACGTCCTTCCAATCCTTGACAACGTTGAAGTTACCTTCTCTCTTCAAAAGATACTCCAACTTGACTTCTCTTAAAATGTGGTACAAGTAATCGTCATTGTATCCCATTTCAATCATGTCACTGTAGGTGTGTGGGTAGATAATTTGGTCTCTCAAGTTTCCAGTTGTAAAGTAGGTCTTTTGTGGCAAGAAGAAAATGTCATCAGCGTTAGGTCTGGACAATAATCCTCTGTACAATGGCCACAAGCCTGCGATGATACGTGAAATAGATGTCTTACCACATCCGTTGGCTCCCAAAATCAACAAGTTCTTGTTAGGGTCAATCTTGATGTTAATGTCTTCAATCAAAGGAGGGTTGGTGGATCCATTCTTAGTTGGAATAATCACAGGAATATGTTCGAAACGAACACCATTGTCATAGTTATCCTGGATCGTACCAGCAACATCCTTGATACCCAATTCAGAGCCAAAGTCGAAACGTGGAGAGTGTACTCTGTGCAATTGCGTCAATAAACTGAATACTCTGTCTGTGTATCCAGTCAATTCAGATACATCTTTAATAGAGTACATCAAACGCGAACCGGCGTCAGCGAGCGACAACATCAAACGTTTGTTGATGATAAACTGTCTCATATTCTGTCTTTCATTCACCTTGGCATTAGGGTCCTTCTTGTCGCCAGAATTGGCTGGCCAGATCTCATCCAAGAATACAGGCAATCCAGCAAAGACATATCCCCAGGCAGACCAAGTGTACTTCAAAACGTAGTCTTCTAAAACAGAGTAGAAGAATGAAATGTTAATCTCTTTGTCAATGTGTTTCATCAATTGCTTAAAGTTTTCATGCAACTTGGTCTTTTCAATCAACGAACCCTTGTAGAAACCAATCTCTTCAGAGTTAGACATCAAGTTCAAGTGCATGTTAAAGTATTGACCTTCCAAGTGGGTCTTTCTAGCAGACAATTTTCCAAACGCAGGAGTGGCCTTCTTCAACAATCCTGCAGTGAGGAAGTAGTTGGCAAAGATTCCAATAATAGCTCCAGTTCCCAAGTTATCTCTCAAGTAAACCGAGAAGAAAATCAAGTCAATGAATGGCTTACCCATGCTCGAGAAAAGCCCACAGATACAGTCACAGAACTTGGCAATATCGTTGGTGATGTATTGGTCGATATTTTCAATTTCCGAGTTGTTGAGAGAGATCTTGTAGTACGCCATAACTTTATCCAAGTACATATCATGGACATATCTTGTCAAGTTTGTTCTGAAACTCAAAGACAATCTTTCAGTCAAGTATTTGATGGCTGCGTTGGTGTAGGAGGCGGGGAAGGCGATCAAGATCCAGTAGATTAAGTCACGGGCAAACTTCTTTCCGTTTGCACTAATCAAGTTCTTGACAAGTTGACCGTCCAACTTAGCCACAACCAAGGAGAGCCATGTTCTCAAGATAAGCAAGAAACATTGCGAGAGAAGAAGTGAAGTGTTTTTGGAAGAGAATTTTGGAATCAAGATTCTCCAAATGATAATCAACTGACTCAAAAACTTGGAGCTGAAGATACGGCCCTTTTGTTGGGACATCAACTTCTGGTCCACATAGAAGTTTTTATAAAGGTACTTGTCAGCAGCATACTGGTCCAAGTTTGGTTTAGGGACGATGATTCTTGTGTAAGAGTTCTTACCTTTAGGGATCAAGATTTCTCTTGAACCGTTTTTAAGAACCGTGGATGATTGTCTAATAAGGTTAGGACGTTGTAATCTTCTGTTCAATAGACGTTCATTGTACTTGGTTAACAAACCACGCAATGTGAACCATATTCCTAAACCTGTGGTAGAAATCAACGTGGTCAAAAATAATATCACTGGCCGCGAGCGGAAGTTGATCTTCACATTATTGGTCACATATGCCTCCCGCAATAGCAGGATAATGTTATCGATATCCTGTCGGGAGAGCGAACTCAACCTTGATATGTTAATCATGGCTAGTGATTTGTGGGGTAAAAGCCAAAGAACAACGGTTTACTAATAGCGGCAGTAGAAAAAAAAGTCAACAGACGTCTTCACTTATTCAACCTTGATACTAAGTTTTATTCACACCCTATGAAGATGCCAGCAGGTACGATAATAAGATAATAAGATATATAAAGAAAAAAGTGAGGGGTCCTCACGATTGCTGGAGATCATATTAAGTGGAGTAGTCGTGTGTGCGTGCACAAAACGGTTTTACCGAGGAAGGATTGTAGAGGAGTACAGGAAGGCCTTGGAAGGTGGACAGTTTGTAGTTAATATATTATATGGATTGGAGTGGTATGGACATGGACATGGTGATGATATTCTCTAGTATGTTATTGTATGGAACAGGGGTTGGCATCAAATCGTGAAGTAAAGTATATGTAATCTCTACCACTTTCTACCAAGCAGAGTGGTGACACACTGCTTGAATAAGGAGAACTCGGCAGCACAGGTATCCTTAGCCATGTTGGTATAGTTCTGTAAGACACATTGACCATACGCGAACCCTTCTTTAGAGCACTTGCCGGTAGAGTCAAGTAGCTTCTTAGCTGGTCTAACCTTCATGATGATGAATGTGAAAAAATTGTGTGCAGAAATCACAAACAAGGATAAGAAGAAGGAGAGACTGAAATAGAGTATTGGCAGGAGTGAGTCTTTTCACAAAAGAGGATGTGTGTAGAATCTATAGATGGTTAAAGGGAAGGAATGTGGATATCAGTAATACATTATTGATCCGATCTATCGTTGATCAGAACTTCATGGTGCATCAAAGTATTACATTAGTCAGTTATTGATTAGTCTTGAAATGATACAATCAAATGATGATCATAATAAATCATATAGGAATCTAGTCATTGATTCAAAAATGTCAGGTATTATTCATAACCTTGAATCAAGTCTGGTCTTTCCATGTGTTCCGAAGACTCTAATGGTCTAATTGTTACTGTTTCTAGTGTAGGCTAAGTTCCTTTCTTTTTCTTTACTTCACTGTTCTTGTTATGAAATCAGTTGCATAAAACCATTCAGTTGAAAGAATAGTTATCCATGTTGACTTCTCTTACGTTTGCATACTACAGCTATTCAACTACTCCAGCTTGAATAATGGTCTAGACCAGGATTCGTGTTGATGAAAATATTCATGCAGGTAGTAAGCAATTGTAACAAATTACAAATGTTACCTTAATAAGGCGACAACAGTTTATGTCTCATTAGTCGCTTTCGGATTAAAGATACTAAACCCGTTGAAGTACGCCTTGATTCATGTCTCACTTAGATTCAATCTCTAGTGGTTGTTTGACTATCTTATTGAAAATAACTATCAAGTTTTTGTAAAGATACCGTTAAAATTTCTTAGTATTTGATACCACCCTGCCATCTGAAGACCCAGGTTTCTTTCAGACAGCAAAAAACCAACCTAAAAACTTGTTACTTCAACCACCTACCTTACTTTTAATTAGTCTGTGCATACTAGCTTAAGCTTTTCTTAGTCAAATGCATTACTAAAATGCATAAAAACTTGCATGCGGCTAAAAAAGTCACATTTTGCACCCAACATGAATGAAGTCATTGTAGGAATTAATAGAGTATAAATACGTGGATAATTATGATTACTCAAAGATTCATCACCAATGCAACAAGTTTCGAGTACTCTTAAGAATGACGATATCTCAGATATCAAAGACACAGTGAAAGAGGAGCGCAACAAGCCAATCCCAAGTCCAGAGGATATACCTTTAATTAGAGAGATTCTCCTCATTGCGATATTTTGTATGGCTCAATTTTTGACCCAGGCATCATTGGCGCAATCAATTCTCATAGGCGATAATATAGCAAAGGAATTCAATAAGCTGGGTCAACTAGGTGAAATTTCATGGTTCTCAGCTTCGTTCTCGTTGACTGTTGGAGCATTCATACTTATTTCAGGAAGATTAGGTGATATGTTTGGTTACAAGCTGATGTACGTACTTGGATGCATTTGGAGTGCAGTGTTTACTTTGGTATGCGGGTTCACTGCGTTTGGAACGTCAAGAATTGTATATGATGTTATGAGAGGGCTACAGGGAATTGGACTAGCACTTATGTTACCCAATTCCCAAGCCATGATTGGAAGTTACTACCCACCCGGATCTTTCAAACAAGAATTGGCTTTCTGTCTTTTTGGTGCCGTTGCAGCAGTAGGGTTTACAGTTGGAGCTCTCGTCAATGGAGCCTTTTCCAAAGTATGGTGGCCATGGGGTTATTGGGTTGGCGGAATTTGTATTGTCTTTTTGGCAGCATTGTCTTACTTTGTCATTCCTAAAAACATTGGAGTTAGAACAAAAGGCAGGTTTGATTACTTGGGATCTCTCACAGGTGTGGTTGGGCTTTTCCTATTCAACTTTTCTTGGAACCAAGGACCAAATGTGGGTTGGAACAAACCATATGTTTACATTCTTCTTATTATTGGAGTTTTATTCATGGTCGCCTTCTACTTTGTGGAAGGCCGCGTGGAGAACCCATTGGTGCCACCATCGTGTTTCCGTGGTGAAAATGGATTTATTCTAGGCTGTGTTGCAACTGGCTGGTCGTGTTTTGGGATCTGGTTGTTTCACTCTATTCGCTGGTCTCTCGAGGTTGAAGGCTACTCTCCAATAATGAGTGCTGTTCACTTCATTCCTAGTGGTATAGTTGGATTCTTAGCTGCAATGACGTCGGCGAAACTTTTAAAGAAGTTGCCTCTGGCTTTGGTTATGTTTATTGCGTCAATGTCTTTCTTCATTGGGATTGTTCTCGTAGGAACTCGTCCGGTTGGGCAAACATACTGGGCGCAGAACTTTGTCTCCTACTTGATCCAACCGATTGGTATGGGTTTGTCTTATCCAGCTGCTAGTATTTTGTTGTCCCAGGCTTTACCTATCAGTCAGCAGGGTGTCGCTGGCTCTCTCGTGGCAACATTTGTCAACTACTCAATCTCCATAGGCTTAGGGTTTGCTGGAACAGTTGAATATTACACTACAAAGAATAAGCCTCCAGGATTAGAAACAACTGTGTTGGGCTACAGAAATGGTTTCAGAATGGGAATGGGTTTAGCTGGGCTAGGTATTATCTTTGCACTTTTGTTCTTAGTTCACCAGTTGATGAATAGGCTGAAGGTAGATGATGTAACTGAACCTTAGAATTGATCATTTGTCGTGGGATAAAGTTTTATAGGGTTAATGGATACTGCAAATGAAATTGAATTGTAACCTAGCATGTAGTTTATGGCTTCAATTGGAATTCTCCTCTTTTTGAATGTCGATCATTCAACTTAATTCTCTGTTTGAGTTGGTAAGGGATAACAAATTGGCTGCAAAAAAAAATTAAATACAATACTCGAAACAGGAACTTAGTGGTACGTACGTAGTGTATTGTTTAAGAGCTGGTCATAACTACAGATTGAACAGTATGAAGCTTATGATCTTTTAAAGGAGAAACGACTAGGCTGTGTGTCATTAGTGAAACGAGAGGAGCCATTAAAATGGATTGCCATATTAAATAATTCTATAGCGGATCAGGCTTTTAAGTCTTACAATACTTACTCTTTCGACAGTTAGCTTTATTTCGTGAGATTTCCCTTCGTAATATTGTTAATTTGAGGGCCATTGGTGATAACGCTCCTTTGGCTCGCAAGTTGTCTAATTACATCAAAGCACATGTACCCTTACATCGAGAACATTCCTATAAAAATGGCTACGATACCCACCAACTGTATTTCAACCAAAACTTTCAGCATCCTTTTGAACCTTTCGATTTCGTCAACAGTAGTCATACGTCTATTATCAGTTCTCATGTTTTCAGTACTTTTATTTGGTGGTAAAGTTAGGTTTTATTAAAATATTACTCTATGGTGCTTCCAAGGGTTAATTTTGGAGGGGAGTCTCGTATAAATTAAAACTAAACTGAATTCTGAAATCTTAATTGAAGAGTAGTCACGTTTATATACTAGTTAAAGCAGATTATAGGTATATTCATACTGAAACACACCTAGGCGAAGGATAAAAATTATAAATCGATTGTTATTTATCAACATTGTATTCTGGTTTTATTAAAAATAACCGAAGATGTCACTGTGGCCGAGTGGTTAAGGCGACACCCTGCTATTACCACTTCTGTGGTTGCGGTTCAGGTGTTGCGCATTGCGTGCGCAGGTTCGAATCCTGTCTGTGACGATCATTTTTTTATTTGCAGCTAAATTGTATCCTGAATGACTTAGGCACCTATGGGCCAATATTTTTGTTGAACTGACTTAACAAAGTACACGTTCAATCATAATAAGAACAAAGTGTATTGTATTTATTTTAAAGCTTTGGGAAGTACTAGTGGTAGTTTATTAAATCCGATTCGGACTTGGAATACGGTTTGCTGGAGTTGTATGTCCTGAAAACTTGAATAAACAACTTCTTATTAATTATTGTTGAAACCTATGAAATATTTGAATGTGATAAGTCAGTAGCAATCGACATCATTAGTAACTCTATTGCCAATTCCCTTCTTCAAATGGTCCAATCTGAAATCAAACTACATCATGTTGTAGCAAGTCTGGGCTCAGATGACTGCGTATCTAAATAATGACTGCAAAAAAAAACCTGATGATACCAATAGAGATGCCACCATACTCACAACAACTTAACATAGAAGGATTGATATACTGTTTAAACACGATACAATGATTCTAGAGAGCACCAGTTATAATATGGCTTATAATTTGAATGCAGAGCAGATAATCTCAACTCTTGTAAAGAATACGAAACAATCAGTTTTGATGTTCTCACAAGACAATTTTTCAACAATCTTGCGTAAAAGGATCACCCACCTACATCCGGTAGTATCCATCTGCCCAACGGCCTGTTCTACCCCTCTAATTATAACGTTCTACACTTCGCCTATAGCTTAACGCCATATCCCTATGATCTCCACCCCACATTCGACACCATGGGGACTTTAGTGATCCCTATCACCGGAATAATTAAGTAACCAAAAAAAAAACGTAAAGAAAAAATTAGTCATTATTGATCAAATAGACTTTTTAAAGACTACACCACACGACAATACGATTTTACTCCGGCCATAGGCTGATTACTGATCTTTATTATAAATAAGGGATTTTGTACTTGTCTTAATTTTCAAGAGTATAGGTTGTATCAACATGGATCCCACTCACGACCCCAACTTCACACCGCCATCTTTGAACAAAGAGATTGAGCCCACGGCTCCATCATCTCGTATTCCCCAGAATATGCCGATTCAGCCGTTTGTTTTGGCTGACATGGGCAATCCAGTAGATGCTCCATCGCCGCACCCATCAACGAACACGCAGAAGAAGTCCAAGCATGCCGGTGATGTGCAGTCATTGCAGTCCGAAGATGGCACATATCACTCGAAAATCCCAAGGATCCAAACAGATTTGGTAAATTCGTCTTCGGATGAGGAATCCCCGGCGCAGAAAGATGGTATTGACAACAGTCAGGAAACGGCGAAAAAAGAAGACGTCAATGGGCATCACAGGCCCAGACATCCAATATTACCTCCCTCCGTCACAATCAAATCATCACAGATTGCTGACTTGGAAGAGGTTCCGCACGGCGTGCAGAGACAAGCAAAAACTCTCGACAAATACGAGTTTCCTACTCACAGATTAGCCAACACGTTGCTGGACGACTCAAAGTACCCGTTGGTTATTGTGGCATGTGGCTCGTTCTCACCTATCACATACCTTCACTTGAGGATGTTTGAGATGGCATTGGATGCGATCACCGAGCAAACGAGATTCGAAGTGATTGGAGGATATTATTCACCTGTGTCTTCCAACTACAAGAAACAAGGACTTGCTCCTGCACACCATCGTGTGAGAATGTGTGAACTAGCATGCGAAAGAACTTCCTCATGGTTAATGGTAGACGCCTGGGAATCATTGCAGCCAAAGTACACACGGACCGCATTAGTATTGGACCACTTCAACGAGGAGATAAATGTTAAGAGAGGAGGGATCATGACGAAATCAGGAGAAAAGAGGGGCGTGAAGATCATGCTCTTGGCTGGTGGAGATTTAATTGAATCCATGGGTGAACCAGACGTGTGGGACAACTTTGACTTGCACCACATCTTGGGTAAATATGGATGTCTTATTGTCGAAAGGACTGGATCCGACGTCAGAAGTTTCTTGTTGAGCCACGATATAATGTACGAACACAGGCGTAATGTGTTGGTGATTAAGCAATTGATATACAATGACATTTCCTCAACAAAGATCAGGCTTTTCATTAGGAGGGGTATGTCAGTGCAATACTTGTTACCCAACTCGGTGATTAGGTATATACAACAGAATAAGTTGTACTACGAGACGGAGCCGGTGAAACAAGTTATGTCGGAGAAGGCTGATTAGTTTTTATGTGATCCGTATGCAATCTTCTAAGCGTCTTTGGAGCTACACTGAAATGGGTACAGAATAGAGACTTCTCTAAAATGTGCTGTCTAGAATAATCTTCGGATTTTACTTGTCTTATTTATGTGCTAATACATTTTTTTAATCTTATTACAATCCAGTAATGTCTATAATATGTCTATTTAATAAGTAAATCCCCATTGTCTTGTTCCAATTGAAGTCCATTCTCATTTGCCAAATGCAATAGGCAAATAAAGCAAAAACTTGTTGATAACTCTTTCTTCTCCATTACTGAGTATTTGGTTGTCAAATCTTTCATGATGTCACTGAATTTCAACGTGTTCTTGTCCTTCTCTGAAATGTTCACATTGTTTACCTCCAGATCACTGTCTGATTCGAAGGTTCTAGTGGTAACCTTTGCATTTTTTAGACAAGACCAAAGGTTAGATTTCAAAAGCTTGACGTCGACTCTTGTGGCCACTTTTGAAAAGTTTATGTTTTGTGTGTATTGACTTCCCGCAAGTAAGTATTCGTTGACTTGAGATCCAGGAAGCTCCTCTGCAGCATCTTGAAAGAATGAGAGATCGTAGGACTGCTGTAGCTCGTCGATATCTTCTTTGAGCACGTCTTCAATTCTTCTTGATCTTTCTATTTCCTCATTGACTTCCACTTCTGCTTCTTCTTCAATGTATCTCTGGGCCCAATAATTTTCGTCAGCCATTCCCTTGGGTGGAGTATTATTCTTTGTGAATTTACGTAAAATCAAAGGTTTCATGAATAAGCTAGTTAACCTTTTCGCTGTAAACTGGTAATCTTCAGGAAGTAAATTCTTCATCTCATCTTCTTGAGCTGCAGGTAGATTTGGAGCCGATTTGCCCTTTTCAAACAAAGACGCCTCGTCATCATCTTGGAAAAAGTCTATTAGTACTTGGTCTTGCTTGGGCTTTTGTATTTTCTGGAACTTCTCAGGTCTGATTTCATATCTGGAATTAACCAAGTTGGCGATTTTCCAGTAAACATGTTTGTTATTCACCTTCATCAAGGTTTTATCAAAGTATTGAATCAAGTCGTTGTCTGTTAATTCGAAGGTTGTAGGGCTCTCCTTATATAGTGTTTCTAGTGTTACAATTTCTGAGACGTTGGTACTTGGGTCTCCTAGGTCCTGATCCAGGCTCTGTATATCGTTAAAATCGTTAAAGTCATTCTCTACCTCGTCTATTTCCTCTTCTTCTTCATGTGTTGATGGTAAAATATCTAAAGGTTTACCATCACTTTCTATTGCATCTTTTAATCCTTGCAAGGATGGGCTTATTTGAAGTGTATCTAAATCGCCATGGAACAAAAACAGGTCCAATCGTTGCCAGTGCCGTTTTCTTATTTCAGTATTTGGTAAGTCTGGTGTTGATTCGTGATCTTCAGTAAATGATTCTCTTGTAGTTGTATCAAACAATACTCTTCCCAGATTTCCGATAGATAACGAGTTCAATAATAGACTTTTGGCTCCTCCTTCATCGAAATCAGCCAACGATTTCTTGAAAACTGGGTCTATTAAAAGCTCAGATTCTATTTTAGTTGCCTTTATTTGTTGGAAGGGAACCAAAGTGTTTACTGTTAAGTTCCGTGAACTTTTGCTTTTCTTGTTCGTGGTTATTGGTTCCAGCTCTCCGTCAGTCTCTTCTATATCTACTAGAGGCTGACTATTTTGAGATGAACTGGAAAGTCCTGTTAATAGACTACTGGTTTCCTTCGCGGCAGAGTCTACCCGTGACGAGTAGATCTTCATGCATCCATCTAAAGTGGCAGATGCCTTTTGGAAATTAATCCTTGTGCCGTCTCTCAAGAATGACAAATCATGGAAGTAGTCTATCAAGGCAAAGTCCCAGGAATTCTTGGCGTTAATCTTGTTGTCTGTGGCCATTCGGATCCATAGGTCAAAGTCTGTTGTAGATTCACTTGGTGTAAATGTTTTCAGTACCGCTCTAGATCGTGGTGGTACTTGTGAAATCAGAGGCGCAAGCTGCCCCAGAGGTAGCCTCAGGGGTGGTCTGGCTGCCATAAATAAAAAGATGAATAACTTAAGGGAAGAATTCGAGTTATATACACCAAGCTATCGTTATCAATAAGAGTTTATCATCAAGCTGTATGTTTGCCTTTACTGAAACATCGAAAAGTTCCAAATCGGGAATGAGTCACGTGAATAAGATGATGTATTTATAGTGTCTGAGCCATTAGAAAACTACATCGATTGGTGACTACTTCTGAGACTGAGTTTTATAGGACTTAAGATGGAAAGTCTTTATTAGAAAGTCAGTACCAAAATCTTTTGGTACTTTTGAATCAAATTTTAAGATTTGCCACGCATAATATCCTATTCATTGTGTGCTTATCTGTACCATTGGCTTGGACTTTTATGAGCTGCAACATTTTAGCTTCACTAAATATACGCTTTGGTGCATATTAATGACGAATCAATTACGTGAAAGAGAACATTACAAAAGTGGTTGATCACCCAATCTACGTGTTTTATATCATTTTGTTTTTATTAAAGTTATAAAGGTGATTACCATTCTTGGGCTTTAACACCGTATGCAGACTTCTTAGTACCCTTAATTGGTTTCACCAACTTGGATCCACCCTCCAAGAAAGAAAACTTGACTCTTCTTTCAGCTTCATATCTCTCAATAAAGTCCTCCTTTTGCAAAGTCAATCCAATGTCATCGAATCCATTCACCAAGCAGTACTTTCTAAACTCTTCAATGTCAAACTTTTCTACCAAGACCTCGTTGGTTTCACCGTTTCTGATCTGTTGAGCTGGCAAGTCAACAGTTAATCTTTGACCAGACAGGGCTACTGGGTATAACTTCTCTAAGATGACTTCTTGAGGGATTCTAATAGGTAATAACCCGTTCTTACACGAGTTGTTGTAGAAGATATCACCGAATGATGGGGCAATCATACATTTAATACCAAAGTCCTTCAAGGCCCAAGGAGCGTGTTCTCTAGAAGAACCACAGCCAAAGTTGTCACCAGTGACTAAAAGAATCTCGGCTTCACGGCATGGACCAACGTTAAGAACAAAGTCAGTTTCAACGTCCTTACCAGTAGCAGGGTCCTTTGTGAATCTTGCTTCGTAGAATAAACCAGTCTTCAATCCAGTACGCTTGATGGTCTTCAAGAATTGCTTTGGAATAATAGCATCGGTGTCGACATTAGCCTTGTCCAATGGAGCAGTGATACCAGTAAGGACAGTGAACTTGTCCATTCCAGTTGGGCCGTCAGCAGAAACAGTAGCAGCGGTTTTGGTCTTCTTGGTTTCTGGCTCTGACGATACCGAAGTTTCAGGTTGTTTTTCTTCTTCATATACAGCATCTTGCAAGGCCTTGTCGTCTTCGGTTTCTATAGCAATCGATGGTTCATCGGTTGTGTAGTAGTCGAATTCACGGATATCAGTAAAGTGACCCTTGATGGCAGCGGCAGCAGCCATAGCAGGCGACATCAAGTGAGTTCTAGACTTAGCACCTTGACGACCTTCAAAGTTTCTGTTGGAAGTGGAAGCACATCTCTCTTCTGGTTCCAAGATATCTGGGTTCATACCAAGACACATCGAGCAACCAGCTTCTCTCCAGGAAAAGCCAGCAGCTTCAAAGATCTTGTCCAATCCCTCATTTTCGGCTTGTGCCTTGACCAAACCTGAACCTGGGACAACAAGTACCAACTTGACATTGTCAGCCTTCTTGTGTCCCTTAGCCACTTGAGCAGCGGCTCTCAAGTCTTCTATACGTGCGTTGGTACACGATCCAATAAAGGCTTTGTCAATCTTGATATCCTTCAATGGGGTGTTTGGTGTCAATCCAATATACTTTAAGGAGTTTTCCATAGCGGCCTTCTTCAATGGGTCGCTAATGGTAGCTGGGTCTGGAACCTTAGCAGTGATAGGTAAGGCATCCTGTGGCGAGGTACCCCATGTGATGGTGGGCACGATATCCGAAGCAGCGATTTTGATGTCGTAATCAAAGTGGGCACCCTCATCCGAGTGCAAAGTCTTCCAGTATTTTACAGCCTTGGTCCACTCGTCACCCTTTGGAGCTAAAGGTCTACCCTTGATGTATTCAAAGGTGTTGTTGTCTGGTCTAATCATACCGGCACGGGCACCACCTTCGATAGCCATGTTACAGATGGACATTCTTGCCTCCATGGACAAGTTCTCAATGGCCTTACCTGCAAACTCAATGACACATCCAGTACCACCGGCAGTTCCAATGACTCCGATAACATGCAAAACCAAATCCTTCGAAGTGATGTTATCCGAAAGATCACCTTCGATCGAGATTCTCATGTTCTTAGACTTGGCTTGAATAATAGTTTGGGTGGCTAAAACATGTTCAACCTCAGAGGTACCAATACCGAAAGCAAGGGAACCAAAAGCTCCATGTGTAGAGGTGTGCGAGTCACCACACACAACAGTTGTACCTGGTAAAGTGAAACCTTGTTCAGGTCCCACAATGTGCACAATACCCTGTCTGTCGTCGTCCATGCCAAAGTAAGTCACGTCAAAGTCCTTGACGTTTTGCTCCAAGGTCATCACTTGTAATCTGGAGTCGTCTTGTTGGATAAAAGTTTCCGAGTTCTTAAAGTTCGCACGCGAAGTGGTTGGAATGTTGTGGTCAACTGTAGCTAAAGTACAGTCTGTTCTTCTCACCAGTCTACCGGCATTCTTCAAACCTTCAAAGGCTTGAGGAGAAGTGACTTCGTGGACTAAGTGTCTATCTATGTATAATAAGTAGGTGCCGGACTCATCCTTGTGCACAGTATGGTCATCAAAGACCTTGTCATATAATGTTCTTGGAGCAGTAGACATTGTTGTTGAGTTTAAAAGTAATTTGCGGAGCAAGCCTTTATATATATATTTTTTTTGATTGAATTTTTCAGTCATAACGGAGTGGAGTAATGCCGGTAGCGGAGGCCGGTAGCGGAGGCATAACCGGCATTTTTTCAACCAATAGAATGGGGAAGATTTGAAATAATTACAGTGTATATGACATGAGTACTAAGAATGTGACAATAGAGTGTCAAGAAGCCGTGGTAAAGATAAAATGAAGAGAGGATATAGTTTACCCCAATGATTGTTTATTCCCCTTGCTTTATAGAAGTACCGTAAATGAATACCATACAGGTTAGTCTACACAAGCGACAGGTTGCAATAAGCCCGATTGACTCAGGTTCAACCTTTAAAAATCTGTTAACTTTGTTGAATCATTAACTATTGTAGTATACCTAATTTTGTGAAGCAAAAATTTATCAAACTCAATAACGAAATGCCAATTCATTGTACGGGCAAAAAAACTAATGCGGTTTGTGTGGATCGAACACACGACCTTCAGATTAACTTTAACTGAAGTGTTCTTCAGTCTGACGCTCTCCCAACTGAGCTAAAACCGCTTAGTACTGAAGCAGAATTGGCTCCCGATAATATTGAGGGTAAAAATTTTGATGATCTGCTATTCATATCGTTCTACAACTCTTAACTTAATTTAATACACAACGATTCTGTAAAAAAAAAATACGAGAAGACCATCTAGCACTTGTTATCTTTATTGGGCCTGCTAGTTTGATACATTTCGGAGTCATTCAGAAGAAATGCTTGTTGAGCAAAAATAATAGATATAAACGTGGTTGCAAACAATTTTAAAGCTTCATATTTTGATTCATCTACTTTTGCTAATAATTTACCAAAAGTCATTAAAAATGAATATTACCAATGAGTTTAACACCATTCACTTGCAAATTTCGTAAACTCTTCTGGAATAAGTGAAGAGAATTCCGATCCACCGTTTGAGTTTCTTGATGGGTGATGTAAATTTAACTGCACCCAAACTTGTTAAGTAAGGATGCAGAATCACAATGAAGGAGAGAGTGGTAACTTTTAAAACACACTCCACTCCTAAGCCTTGTTAATCTACCCCAGTCATTAAACTTCACTTACGAAATATACCAGCCTCGATTCGTAAAGCCAAACAAGTTCGTGGTTGGCAAACAGAAGGTACACACTTCACCATAGACACTTACCATGGCTGATTCGTCAAGACAATGAAATATCAATTGAAGATATTAACTTGATATTGCAACCTTACGCGAGAACCCTTCAATTGTTTTGACAGTTCCAGTGTTCCTAACAATCTCTTTGCTTGAACCTTTGAAGAAGTTCAAAAAATATTTCATTTACGAATTCCTTAACTCGTCACCTCAAATCTATCACCATGAAGATTAACAGCCGAAAATGGTTAGAATGACCACGAGTGAGTTAACCCCATACCTATATAACCACGAGTTTTTCCATTAATTTAAAAAGGGCCAATGCAATGCAGTTAATTCATACATTGTTGATAGGTTTAACCATATGTGCTGAGGTTTTGGCTGTTCCTCAGGGTGCTGTTCCGGTAGACTTCAAAGTTTACCGAGGAGAAGAGGCGTTAAAGAGAAGAAATCAAGTTAAAAGGGAAGGTCTGGTTGATGTTGGGTTGCAGTACAATTTAGTCACATATTGGGCTACTTTAAAGTTTGGTCCCAAACAGGATACTGTACAACTTCAAATAGACACCTCACGAGGTGACTTGGTTGTACCAGCTGCCGATCTTAAGTGCCTTCAGAAATTCGGAGACTATCACGAAAAGAGACAAGAAGCTAGTCCAAGCACCAATTTTGCTCCAGCAGCTACAGAGATGAAAGATGTAACTTCAACTCCGCAAACATACAATGCGGTATCTGAATTAAGCTCAGATTTTGGAATAGTTTTGCAACTGTTTAATGGTGAGACCATTGATTCAGCTTGGAGGTCTCTCAATAGTAAACTCACGCTGTTACCTCCAACAGACACTTGCACCTCTTTTGGAGTATTCAGCACTGACATTCCTGGCGTTTTCACATCAAATCCAGTTCTACCAAAGTACCAAATTTTATATGAAAATGGCTATGGGGCTTCTGGAATATATGGAGAGACTGATGTGACAATAGGAGGCGTCACAATCAGGAACACAACGTTGGCTGCAGTTTACGAAACGAATATGGAGTATGGGGTGTTGGGACTTGGTTCGGTAGACAATGAAATTTCCAATTTCCAGAAACAACCCCAGACCTACGATTCCTTAATTGTACTGATGAAGAAGCAAGGGATGATCAACAAGCTTGTGTATTCTTTTGCTGTTGGGCCATCTGAAAATGGCCAACTCTTGTTTGGAGCTGTTGATCACGCCAAGTATAGTGGTCCATTGGTTACCGTTCCTATGGTTCAATGGGGGGGTGGAACACAAGGAGATATGAATATAGCTGCTATAGTTGATTCGATACTGATTACTGGAGTTGCGGGCACCAGCTTGCCCATCATTGTTCTGGAAAACTCTCGAGCTGCTATGTTCGATTATGGAGCTTCGTATTCGAGTATGCCAAAGGATTTATTAACATCACTTGGTAATATTTTGGGTGGGGTATGGTCAACGAAATATTCAGCGTACATGATTAATTGTCCAAAGAAAGATTCGGAGATTTCCGTTGTGTTCAACTTTAGCGGCCAAAACATCAATGTATCACTAGACAATTTTGTGGCTGCCATGAATAATGGGCAGTGTTACCTTAACGTCGCAATTGGTGATTTAGATCTTGCAGATGAAGTTTTGAGCAGCATCTACGCTGTAATAGACTTGGAAGAAAACCAGATCTCGTTAGCACAGTTTTCCTCATCAGAAGAATCCAACGTCGAAGTCATTTCAAATAGTGTTCCAGGCGCAACGTTGGCATCTCAGAGTTCAACTGAAACTGCTTCTGCTTCAGATGGCCTCCCAAATACAACAATCAAATATTCGACAGGCCCAGCACCTACTGATGAATCACTGGGAAGCTCAGTGCAAATTGGAGTTGGAACTAGTGGTTCCAATCAGAATACAGAAACAAAAAGCTCCCCCAATACTCAGGGAGTTACGAGGTCCGGAAGCTCAAGCACTTCTCAAGGACCCCCAAACTCTTCGAGCCAAAGTGATAAAAAAAATCAGTCCTCGAAATTGCACTTTGCAGAGCTTTTTGCAGCCATTATTACAATTCTTGTAAGTGTATTGTGAAAATAAAGTGTTTATATTTTGTTGAGATTGGTTAACTAAGACATGAGCCAGTAGTGATTTTACCTTCTATGGGAAAATTTTTTGTTGTCTTGGGTGCACGAAAGGATATCAATGTGCTTCTTCGTAGGTAAATGACCACGTATTATATTAGCTAATTAGCTGAGTTTGCGTATTGAAAGCAAACCCAATACTAAATTAAGTCGATTTTATCACTTTGCATTAAACTATTCTATATGTTATAGTTTATTCTCTTCATGTTTTAACTAACCAGTAAGACTCATTAATACTTCCTATAACCCGTATACTATACAATATTTGAGCAAATTCTTGCGTTAGGTGCACTATTATGTAAAAAAACAAGCTAAATCACCAAAAAAAAGATAAAACCCACGCCGGGAGTCGAACCCGGAATCTTTTGATGTCTTTTGAAGTAGAAGTCAAACGCGTTAACCATTACGCTACGCAGGCTTTTTGATATCTTTTCATATCATCACAGTGACAGTATTTGATAGCTGTGATAGCTTGTACTCAGTAGACCATAGATAGCAATGCAATGCTGTGATATCTGGGTAGTCAATCGGTATAGGTGAGCGTTACTAAAAGCTTTATTGTAGTTGGCAATTCTTCGGGAATGTTACGACTTAAGAAGCTTGAGCTTTATGTTTTGAATATAAATACGATTAATCTGTATTTAGAACCTTGATAGAAAAGAGTAAGAAAGTAGTAGGGTTCATTTGTTTAAATACTTCAAGAAATAAGGGGCTAACAGTGCAAGGGTCAATGAATTTACCTAGGGGATATACCAGGTAGTTAGGATCATAGTAGTAAAACTATAATCTGACTAATTTCATGACTAGTACATGCTAGTTCATTATTGAGTTTTGGCTGCAAAATAAATTAGATGGTTAGATGAGTTTGGTGGCAAGAGAGGGGACAACAACCTAGCAAGTCAACATCTATTTTCAATCTATAGTTGATGACTAGGGATCTCATTAGTAATCGACAGTGCGTGGGGATAGGTTTTTAACTATGAGGTTTTAATACTTTAGCGATTGGAAACTCTGTTGATGATAAACGGACTTATTGTGATAATTTAATGACTGGGGTGTACTGGACGGAATACCGTTGTAGTTATTCAATGATTATCTTTTAGACAATAGGAGAGATGTGGGGTGTAGAGAGTGGACTATAGTAGGTGCTCTGAATATATTTTGAACTTTCATAGTGTGTGGAGGTTGCATTCTTTATTGAATAATAGTGGGATACCAGCGTAATTTAAGACATGCTTTCTAACACTTACTTGCTTGATTAGGAGCATATCTAATGTACAATGTCCAAGTCTAAAGATCCACAAGCACACATAAACGGTATCAAGTAGAAACCTGCTTCACGCAAATACATGTAGTTTTATATCACACTAATCAACATTCCATTATTTATTCCAACATCAATTCTATAACACTTCTTTATCATTGTATCTCTCCAGCAACGTCTAAACGGATCTTCAGTGTTTTGATATTTAACATTGACGACAAGTTCAAGAGAACCCACGGATGTTAGTATTGATGGGAAGATTAGTGATTACAGTAATGTTCTCCTCATCAGTGTAACGAACCTGGGCCAACGAAATGGTGTTATCTTCTAAGTCATACACCACATAGGCGTGCCTTAAAAAAATATCTCCTATAATATTACTTCCTGGAATAATTGCAAGAATACATTGAGGAGACCCATCAGGATTTGTGTTACCAGTGTAGACAACGGCATCTGTGAAAGGCATACGAATCAGTTTGGCGTAGTTGAAGGAAAAATCAATATAGTTTTCATCACTAATGAGTCCACAGTCGACGGTATATCCACCTGAATTCTCATCAAGAGGTGCCCCTGGAGAAACAATATCAATTATCCCATTGATAATATCTTCTTGTAAAACCATAAAAGTAGTCCCTGAATCTAAAACAACTGGAGTGTTGTCAGTTCCAATTAACGATGTCAGGGCGTCAAAGTTCTTTACAGTACCCAATGTCACCTGGACTGAACTCAATGGGACCACCAAATCAGTGTAATACCCATTTTCCGTTGCAACAGGGAAAGTTGCCAAGTCACCATCCACCTTGGCATAGTCAATGCCTCCAAACAAGATTGTACCAGAAGTTGCGTTAGGTTTGTTTAAGTACAAACTGTATGCAACCTTTTCAATTAGTCCTTGCTTTTTCAATAAAACAGGGACATTGTCATATGGGTTCAGACTAGCCTCATTTCCTACGTAACCAATACCAAGAACTCCTACTGAGGAGTTTGAATAATTTCCAACACCAAAAGTCACATTTTGAATTGGCAAAATATTGTTCAATGAAACCTCATCTTGTGCCCAGTATCCGTTAGCAAACGTGCCATCATAGTATTGAGTACCAAAAGCTTCTCCAGTGTTTACCAAGCTTTTGGAAATTTGATCGTCGAAGACACCATAGATACTACAGTTAACAGATGCACACAATGGATTGTCAGCAGCGTTGACCCACAAGTCTGACGAGCCCGTGTCAATAAGAACCATTACATTACTTGGTGGATTTCCTATTGAAACGTTCACCGAATAAAAGCCTTGCAGGTTTCCTATCATGTCACCTATGCTAATAGGATGAATTTCTCCATCATCAGCGTTCTTTGCACGGGAATTAGCTAAAGCAGATTGGAAATCAACACCTCTGTGAACCTCAAAGTCCAACTTGAAAAAGCCGTCAGCTTGGACGAAAGCAACAGAGGCTGCGATATAAAGTAGTTTAAGGAAGTTCATTGGTGATTTAGTAAAGTTCTAGCCTAGTATTTATACAGCTGAGGTGGCTGCAAACGCTGCCTCGGCAGATAAGTAAACATGGGGTGAGATCAATAGTCGAAAAAGAAGAATAATGAATGTGCTAGGTGTAAAGACGAATTCGTGTACCAACTTTAACAATACTCCATTTATCACCTGTCAATTTTCGGCATGGTTGCAAAAAAAGCCGTTATTGTGTCAAATGTGGCACTAAGGTGCTTACCGTACAACCATGAGGCTTCATTCAGTTTAGATTTTGTACTCAGGGACTTATAAGCTTTTTCTTATCAAGGGTATTATGCGTATCGGCTTCTCACATCTTCCCGTTAACGGTAATTGAGAATAAATGATTCTGTTTCTTTTGGTGAAGTATCTATGAAGGTACTTTTCAGCTACACACACGAAATAAAATAGAATAAACTAGAGTTGCAATTAAAATGCACCAAAGACATCAATGAAGTATAGGAGTATGGGTCCTATAAAACAGTTCAGATTATATTTCATCAAAGCCACTTTCGGGAAAACTGGAACCGGTTTGACCACCTTACAGTTTCTGCCTTATCGTTAACATACAATTAAGATTGCACGAATTTAAGAATTATCCGAGCACTGTTAATGTTGTAGTTCGTTACGTTGGAGCTATTTTCATATTTTGATTAGAAATTTTTGGAGAATGTTGAGTAAATGCAGCAAGAGAGCAACTATTGAATAACATGTGCCTGTTCTTTTTGAGCACAACAATTCAATGTCCAAGTGAGATGCTCAAAACAGTTTTAGGTGAATTAGAAATTCAATATTTAGACTTCTAAAGCCACGGAGGGGTGATGTGCTATTTCCTTAAACCAAAACATCCAAGAAGGAAACAATGTATTAGCTTTCTATAATCTTTAGAGTTGAGGTATATTCCAGTTGAAGCTTGAGCAAGTGAATTTAAGGAAACTCTAAAGCTACGCTTCGATACTTTTTCCATAATTAACTTTTGCAAAATTGACTGATTATTGTCACTTTACTGTATGTAAGGATTTTGAACCTCTAGTTGTTACCAACACCATCAGGAAGGGGCTTCGTACTTTCGAATACGGTAAACAAGATAGCTTAGACTATCCAGTCTTTTATTAAAGGATTCCAATGAAGACTTAAAAACTATAGAGAGGGTAAATATGTGCATTTCCTTGCTTAATAGTGCAGTTATGGACAGATAAGTTGAACGGGAGGATGAAAATGGATGCAGAACAACCAGTATTGGAAGGTTACTTATATGCTAAGAAATACTGTTCAATGCAAAGTCATGAGGTGAAAGATGAATATAAATACGTGGTTGGTTTCATGAATTTGGCTATTGACCGGATACATTAAAAATATTTTACAAAAAGGTAAGTTTATCGCAGCCTCTGCTGCTTTGACTGTTGCTTCTGGTGAAGAAGGATTTGACTTGGCAAAGTACGATCATCACAAGTCAAAATCCGAGCCTGTTCCAGTCGAGCCTATAACTCCATGTGAGCCTAAAACGGAGCCTACTCCTACTTCAGAGCCTATAAACCTACAAAAGCCAGCAACGACCGGGGCATCTAACAGTTAGCAAACTGATTCATACACATCCGTACAATGTAATGAATACACATGCTTGTTGGCAGTCCAAATCACTGCAGTTCTACGATTTTTTTATTTTTTAATAAATTACAGTAAAGTGTCATTTCAAAGTAAAAAAGCGGTAGTGATGGGGTTCATAAGGCTGGTAATGTGGTTAGCAATAATCGTCAATGCTACGAATTATAAACACTTGAGCTATTTATTATTAACTTTGTTAATGAAAGTCAATCCGAGATATTGTATTTAGATCCTTAAAATGAGAAAGATGAACTTGCATTAAGAAAGTAGCAGCTGATAGTGAGATGGTCAATGAATTCATCCTTAGATAGAATCAGGTAGTTAAGATGACAGTAGTAAAGCTACTTTCAGACTAGTATCATTGTACAATATTATTAGCTCAAAGTTGAGATGGCTGCAAAATTGATAATGGGACACCTAAATAGCTGTTCATTTAACAACACTTGGTACACAACTGATGTCTATTAAACTCAATGTAAAGGGTGATATATCGAGATAGTGTTTCAGCTATTAATATTTAGTACATGATTGAATGACTAGAGTGATAGGAAGTAAAACTGTATTGGTGTAGTTATTCAATAACCATCTTTTAGAATATTGCTGAGATTGGAGAGTGTAAGAGCCTAACACTGTGGCAGAAAGTACGAACATAATAGTGTATGTAATTTCCACTTGACCTTCTATGAATACCAGTTAGAAACATGAGTGATCTACGACATGGTTTCCAACATTGCATAAGAGATTTTAGGTTTACAATGTATTCAATATGGTTGTCAAGGTAATGTATTGTGTTGAGTCTGCAAACAATAGAGTGGAAGACAAGTAAAAATGATTATTAGACGATCTAATAATGCGGATAATGTTAGGTATGTGTATTCTCTTCTGATTTGCATAGTATGCTCGCCATTGAAAGTATCGCTCGTGCTGAAGAAATCGCTATAATTTCCACTACAAAATTATCAATGCTATTTCATCTGCATTAAAAAACTATAAACAGGTATTATTGTAACGGGATCAAACGTACAAGTGCTTTTCCATGTGGGAGTTGTATCTTCCACCAACCACTGGATATTGTTCTAAAATCTTTTCGATAGCCTCAAAGTCATCTTCACTCAATTCAATGATGTTGTTAAAGTTCTTGTCGACTTTCTCCTTGGTGGATCCACTAGGGTTTGGTAAGATCTTTGGCAAGTTTTTTATTCCTTGGTATTCCTTTCTCTCAGAGAGAGCAAGGACCCAAGAAATGGCAAGAGACTCCAACGACGTCTTCTTAACCTCATGGGCAAACTTGTACAATTGCTTGATTAACTCCACATTCTTAGGGAAGTTTTCTTCGGAGAACCTCTCAGTACCTTTCTTTAATGGGTCAGCCTTGGCAAACCATTCTTCTGGGTTCTCAGCTGCGTAGTCAGTCAAGAATCCACGGGCTAATGGTGAGTATGCAATAATTGGAATACCCTGTGCAGCCAATTCAGCCAAGGTACCGTTGTAGACCAATTCTCTAGAGAAGATCGAAAACTCTAACTCAGCAAAGGAGATTGGGATACCTGTACCCACAGCCAACTTGATAGACTTAGGACCAGTCTCTGACAACGAAACACCGTCAATCTTACCCTGCTTGATATATTCTCCAATGTCTCTAATACTTTGATCATAAGGAGTTTCTAAATCAACACGGGCCAATTCGTAAACTAACTTTGGACGCTTACTCTTTTCTGAGGGAAAGTAACTTATCAAGTTCTCGATGTTACCCTTGATGAACTCAGTAGAACCATCTGGAGCAAACTTAGCAGTGTTGAATCCACCCTTGATAGAAAGGACAGTTTTCTGGTTTTGCTCATCAGTCTGAGACTCAACAAACTTCTTCAAAAGTGTAAGGTTAGAGTAGTCAGGGCCATAAAAGTCACCACCATTGAAAACATGTACGCCAAGTTTTGTTACATGCGTCAAAGTTTCGATAGAAGCATCGACAGGAGGAGGTGTTGGAGTCCATGTCATACTCATAGTTCCAAAGCTGAACTTGCCTTCTAAGTGTACTGGTTTTAATTCTGTCATTCTTGATTGTTTTATGGGTTGTTATCTGAATAAGTTGTACTCTCTGGGGAAGATTTATTGCATTTATAGTATTTTTAAGTCCGGAAACGCAAACTTATGAGGCGAGCCGGTTTTGCAGTCGGCTTAATCGTGATTCAAGGTGATAAACCAATTTAAGAATACAATAGTTACGATTTTACTACCTGAGAATCTGGTTGAGCATGAGTTGAAGGCAAACGGGTAGTAGCTATAAGCAGGTTAATCGGTCTTAAAGTCTGATCTACTAGATTAATTTTAGCGAATTAATATGTAGAAGACATTACAGTGCTACCACTCAAGAGGATGATAAACAGAAGACGCGAGTCAAAGAAAAAAAACATACTCAGTGCCAGCTTATCTTATGTTGATTCTCTGTTAACCTTGACCCAGATGACGTTGCTGCGGCTTCAATCGTATGTGGCTTTAGTAAATCGGTTTTAATTATCATGGAGTTTAAAGAAATAGAAATTATATACTAATTTTTACTCACCGGGCTTTACAATTCTCACAGAAACTTCTCCACCATGTGTCTAGTGGCAAACCTCGATGTTGGGAGGTACATTAACTCCTGTGAGAAGGATTACTTTCTTATTGGCTGACATGATAGGTTTGTCGCATTGGCATTTAGAACTAAGCCTATTTCTTACAAAATCCGAAGTAAAAATTCTAGAAGAACCTATAATCCAGTAATTATCAAGATGTCAAACGTAGAGAAAGGGTAGGGCTGAAAGTGAAAAGATACACAGTAAATCTTTCTGATTACCTTTTTAAAATTCTTTTATTCAAATTGGCTAGTAAATGCTATTGTTTTTTAAAAAAACTCCTCTAATAAAGCAAAGTAATGGTCCTGTGAAGCCAATAGACAACTTCAAAGGACCTAGACCATACTCAAATCACCTCAAACCCTTGGCTACAACAAACCTTTCAAATTCATTCCTTTACATGTAAACTCCGATCAAAACGTTCAACCTTAAACGTCTGTCAATCGGTATTGAATTCACGTGCTCTGTTTTTCAGAAAAATTTACCAACTCCACGTTAACTATTGAATCATCGCCACCCGAATAAACGCGTTAGAAGTAGTTGAGCACTTTGATCTGCATTATAATTACAGTCTTCATCAATGCTACCAGCCGGGGGACGAAAATCTAAAATTAGACCGCCACGTAAATCGTTAGTGGGGTCTCTTTCAAGTGCTGCTAGTGGAGAGGATACAGTTGATTACGATAAGTCATGGGAGACTCTTGCTTCTGCTATAAAGCAAATCCAGAATAAGAACGTTTCTAATCTTTCTTATGAACAATTATACAGAAAAGCGTATAATTTAGTATTGAGGAAGTTTGCAGGGAGGTTATATGATGATGTATCTGGATTGATAACAGTACATCTACTCAAGAGACGCGATTTCTTGATGTCGATCACAGCAGGTAACGAAGAGTTCATGAAGCAATTACTTGCTGAATGGAATGAACATCTACAAGCAATGAAATTTATTAGTGACGTCTTAATGTACCTCAATAGAGTCTATGTTAAGCAACATAAGAAACTTCTCATATATGATTTAGGAATCCAATTGTTCCAAGAAAGCATTGTCAAATACAATGACAATGAACTTGGTCAGAAGGTGGTGGATATCATGATTCTGGAAATAACCCGCAGCAGATGTGGAGAAGTGATCACATCAGGAATGTATATCACCAAGTTGGTGAACATGTTGGAGCTCTTGGTTGAAGGAACAGCCTCGGAACTTCAATACGGTGAAAACTACTACCAAAATATGTTTGAACCCACCTTTTTAGCCAACTCGGAAACTTTCTTCTACAAAGTGGCTAACGAATATGCGGGATTAAACATTGGAACCTCGTATTTGGAGAAAACAAGTCAGTTCATAAAAGATGAAGAAAGTAGAATTGTATTCTACTTACCTATATCAACCCACCAGAAACTTCTAGACTTGATGGATAACATCTTGATTAAAGACAAAATCGATTCGATTATTACATTGCCATTGGAAAAGCAAGGACTTTCGTACTGGCTCCTGACTCTCATTAACAATATCTTCAATGAAGATACAGAACCGCATAAATTGGAAGAGTTGAAATTACTCTACAAGTTGATTGGACGTATAGATCAAGACTACAGTCTTTTGAGACTCCGTTTAAAAGAGATTATAATTGCAGATGGAAACAAAATTGCAGACTACGTGAGAAACAGCTTAGAGGTTACCTCTAAAAGTGATGGAGCACCAAAGAAATCATCTGCTAATTCAAGCGCCTTCGCTGTAAAATGGATCGATACAGTAATAGAATTCCAAAACCAACTTATGATTGTTTGTCAACAATCATTCCAAATGAATTCATTGATTGAACAAGCGATTACTCTTTCTCTCAGAGAATTTGTGAATTCATCACCTTCTGCTATTAAGAGAACTCAACTGCAGCTTCAGACTAAAGCTCCTGAATTGCTTTCGGTTTACATGGATCACTATATTAAACAATTCAACAAGACATCGCCATCAAAAGACATTTCAAGCACATCAACGTCTCCAGATCAATCGGATGAATTGATCAATTCGTCAATCAAGTTTTTAAGGTTGATAAAGGATAAAGACTCTTTCGAGGCAAACTACGCCAATCATTTTGCTAAACGGTTTTTGAACTCAAAGGGATCTGGACAAATCATTACTTCGAATAATAAATTGGGAATCGACTTGGAAGAACTTGTGATCTCTAAATTAGGAGAAGAGATGGGATCCACTTCTTTGGACAAGGTTATCAAAATGAATAAAGATATCAAACTGTCGCGTGACATTACGTTGGAGTGGAAGAAAGCAAACATCAACCAAGGAACTATCGAGTTAGACATGAAGATTTGTAATGTAGCAGATTGGCCTAAATCAATGACCAAAGACTACAAGTCTTTCACGGAAGAATCTGCCACTGCAACGAATGCTAACTTGATATGGTCGAGAGAGTTAAGACCAATAATCAGAGCTTTTGAAGACTTTTGGTTTTCAGGAAAGAAGAATCATAATAAGTCCTTGTACTGGAGTCCCAAGTTTGGGTCTATGGATTTCAGAATCACGTATCCTAGCAGGACTTATGAGATCAATATGCCAACATATGCTGGGTTGATCATGTTACTCTTTGCACCACAATCCTCAAATGCTGACGGTTCGATGGTTCTGGCTTTTGACGAGAAGAAGGAAATGAACTTCTTGGAGATTAAAGAGTTGACAGGGATCCCTGACGGAGATTTAAGAAGACACTTGCAATCAATAGCAGTGGCACCAAGACTGAGACTTTTGGTGAAGCTGCCCATGACAAAAGAAGTCAACGATGACGATATATTTAAATTGAATGAGAAGTTCAAATCACCATCGATCAAAGTGAAAGTATTAACTGTTTCTGCAGGACCATCTGCATCTTCTGGTAAGAATAAAACCACACGTCCAACAGAAGCAGAAGAAGAAGCGATGGAAGTTAACTCGAATATCATGGAAGGACGTAAACACGAAGTAAATGCAGCGATTGTAAGAATCATGAAATCTCGCCACGAGTTGAAACATAATGAATTGATTGAAGAATTAATTAAACAACTTGCAAATAGATTCCTGCCTCAGATCCTGATGATCAAACAAAGAATAGAAGACTTGATTGAAAAGGAATACTTAAAGAGAGATGAAGAGGACAGAAATATGTACCATTATGTTGCATGAACAAATAGACTTTAGTAATGGATGAATATTCTATAAATTAGAGCAAGAGTAAATTAAGTTAGTATGTAAGTTGAAGGAAAGGAATCAAAACAAGATACTTACCACTTGGAAATGTGTTGTAGAATTGAAAGTAAATTGTGGGATACGTTTGTCTTTTATAGTAGAGCTGTGGAAGTGTGTTAAATTTCTATTGACAAGAAGTGTTTCAGAAATCGTTAAACAACACAATTGATGTAGAGGTGAGGGACTGGGGGAGGGAGAAGAGTGGATGGAAGAGCGAGAAGAAGAGCTTGCACGAAGAGCTTGCACGAATATAGTTAATGATGTATAAGGTTTATGTTATAATAAGTGTAATTTATAATTAGGAATTCTTATACTTATGAGATATAAGGGAGCAGTAACCGATGTGAGACAATGAGTAAGTGAGAGATTAAGAATGAAAGAACCAGAAGGTACTCAGAAGTGAATTGTATAATAGTCAACAATAGTAGTACTCGTAGTCTTAACCTTAAAGAAATAACTGTTGACAATCGGTACATTATTAATTTCCATAATACTTCCCAATAATTCGTAACAACTCATTACTTCTTACAACATAGCTCAACATCACTAACAATCACGTTAGTATCCTTTACAATCACGTTAACATCATTAACAATCACGTTAACATTCCTCCACCACTATCAACACTAAATAAAAACATGAATCAGTAAAAAAAATTAAATTTCAATAACAATCAGTACCATGTCAGCCAACGATATTCTTGATGTATTGAACATCCAGAGAGAAGAGACGAAGCAGCCAGTTAAGAAGAAACAGAAGCTTGGAAATGAAGTAGCTGCACCAAGACAAACAGGTATGGCGAGAGAGTTGTATAACTTGCTTGGGCCAAACACACCACCTGTAAGTCTTTCATCTTCAGGGTACAATTCGTCTAGTAAGGATAGATATATGGCGAAGCCATCACCATGGACTCGTATGCCATTCAAGTCTACATCCAAAGGGTCAACATTCACTCACTGGGTCAAAGGTTCGAAGGAGTTACTTGAACAAGATGAATCTAAGCCGTACTTTTTTGAAAAGTTTAACGTACAAGTCGATGTTGCAGAGATGGTGGATGAAGCAAAATTCGACGAATTCATGGCTGAGATAAAAGAGCATGATGCACAAGTGAAGGAGGAAAAGGAAAGAAGAGATCGTGAAAAGAAAGAAGCAGAGTTGAAGGAGAAGGAAAGACGAGAACATGCTCAAAAGGAAAGAGAAAGGATTGAGCAGGAGAAGAGAAAGGAAAAGGAGAAGAAAGAAAAAGATGATTCTAATGAACAAGATGAAAAGGAAACTGATAAATCTGATGAGAAGTCAGAAAAAGAGTCTAAGCAAAAGGAAGCACCAAAAGAATCAAAGGAGAAGATAAAGGAGAAAGTGCCTATCCCAACACCGGAGGAAATCCCAGAAGAATGGACTTATGAGGAAACTAAATACTTGTTTGAACTATGCAAAGCATTCGAACTCAAATGGCAAATTGTGTATGACCGTTACAATTATGGTACCAAACGTACTTTAGAAGACTTGAAACAACAGTTTTACCGCATCAGTTTGAAAACCTTAGAATCACAGGAAAATGCAAACCCAGCATTGATAGAATCACTCAGAGCTTACTCGAAACATAGAGAATTAGAACGTAAACAATACTTGGAGAACTTACTCAAGAGAACACCTGCTGAAATAGCAGAAGAAGAATCTCTTGTGATAGAAGCACGTCGTTTCGAGTTGGCTGCTAAAAAGATGTTAATAGAAAGATCACACCTTTTAACATTACTTGATTCTCCACAAACAACACAATCGATTCTGAATTATCAATCTTCGCAAGGTCTTACAAACTTATACAACAATTTGATGATTATTGACAAGCACCAAAAGAAACTGCAACAGCAACAATTACAGAAATCTACAACCCCAGGATCAAATCAAGAACCAATCCCTCCTACAATTCCTATTGCTGCCTCATCAAGTTTCAAGAAAGATAGAACTTTCCAAACCCATTTGCAACAATACTTGTCTAGTTTGCTCAAGCAAAACCTCAATAATAACCCACAAGTTAAACAGGAAGCAAGTGCTATACAACAGATGTTAGCAAAGAGATTGACACAAAAGGAAGAAGAAGCATATGGATTGTTTTTCCATGGTACGGAGAAATTAAACCCAGGAGTATCTTTACGTTCAGCTCAGAGATTACCTGGATTACAGCAAAAACAATCTGTGATCAAGTCTGTCAATAGTGTATTGCAGGAGTTAGATATCCCAACTGCTGGCGGAACAAGCTGGAAACCAGTTATGCCAACAAGGAAAACGATGGCAAGGTATGACGAGTTGATTCGCTCTGTTGTTGCATTGTTGGATGTGAAAAGAGGTAAGGACAAGTTGGAATCTGAAATCAGATTAATTAAGAGTCAAAGAGGTCTCCTGTAAGTTTGAAAAACTACTGTAATATAATGTTAATGTCTATAAAGTATCATAAATCGTATAAAGTCTAGAATGAAAAATCATAATCTAGTAATGCTGTTTGTAATGTTGTTTCATTGGCTTCTGTGAATGGTTTTAAATCTCCTTCAAGAAGAGTATAGAATGTATCTTTTGCATTAGCAATTTCTTCTTGTGCGACTTCCAATTGGGTACCACTGTCTATTCTAGATGATGCCGTTTCAATCTGTGCTAAATTTGTTTCAGAGTAGTATCCTACTTCACCGTCAGAACTCAAAAAAGTCTCAATTAATTGAGCTGCTATCTCTTTATCAGCATATCCATCAAACAAAATCCTAAGGTATCTGAAAATATCTGCAATCACACAACACGTTTTAAAGAAAAATAGTTTGTCTTGTTTTGTCAATGTGCTTTCCTCCATACTTCTAATGCTCGCTAGCATCCTCAAAAACTTTATGAACTCGCTGTTGAGTATGTGGAATTTAAACATCCTTAACTGCGAGTTGAAGTAGTCTGTCAAAATAAACACATACTTCCATTTCGATAGGTGATTAATTTGTTGTCCCAGTCTCAAATACGTACTCACAAGGTCGTACACCAAAGTGACGTTCCGGTCAGCCACATACTTTTCAAGCGCATCACTGACACTTCGACTATAGTGAATTGCCTGAGACAAGGCTTGGTGTACAATTGATAACTTGTTCAAAGGAGCTTTGTACTGCCACTCGTGAGCATCCAAACCTGGATCCATAATTCCAAGCTTCAGGTTACAGGTTTTGATAATTCCATTCTTATCAATGTACTCAAAGCATATTTTCTGAACGGATTTCACAGTTCTGATACAGAATTCTCTGTACATTTGTGAGGAGAAGTACTTATCATATTCACTGCTGATCACAAGAAGAAACTCCTTCAAGTAACTCTTCTTAGTGACGGTTTGTACCTTTGTCGTTTTATCAATATTAGACAAGATGTTAAGTACGAGCCTAGATCTGAAATTCAGCAAATGAAACAGAGTTACTTCTTCTGGGATGTACTTGGTTTGAAATACAACTATGTCATTCTTGTCACGATTCAACTGGTTCATCAATTGAGGTAAATAACTTGACGGGGTATAAGCAGCCAAACTTCTCAAGATCGCGATAATGACATGATCAATACAATGGTTGAGGTTAGTGAATCTAAGCACTTCAACGTAGTACAATAATCCAAACTTTTCCCTCAGTTGTAGGTTTCCGATGTATGGGAATGTTTGCAAGGTAAGCTTGACCCAATTAGGTTTAGGAAGTAATGAACTGCTCTTGACCCATGTTTTCATGAGGGTCTCCACAAGATCACTGACAACTTGTTCTTCCAGTAAACTTGGAAGTGGAAAACGGCCCATTTGTATATTCAAGTTTTTTAAGCTTCGTTCAGCTGTCTTTTGAATCAAAGGTGCCTCTTTTTCAAGAGACTTTTTGCGTTGTACCAACCATTCAACTGCTTTCAACACTATTCGTTGCAACTCTAAATTTATTTTATCGTTAATGAGCTCGTCACTTTTAAGGTAAACCTCTATAACCTGGTAGGTGTGATCCTCTGATATTTCTCCAGAAGAGATAATATTTTGAAGAGAAGTTGTTATTAGTTTGAAAAGTTTCACAGCTCCAGGAAATGTCGAATAGGAATCCAGTAAAGTATTCAACATCAAAACATAGCAAGACACAGGTATTGCTAATTTGTTTTCAATTGCAATTTCTGAATAGAAGCGGAGGGATCTCAATGATACGTTCAATAAACTGAAATCTTGCGATCTTGAAATACTCTGTAGAAGGTCAAAAAGTTGGTTTTTTAATTCAATACCAGAAACTTGAACCAATAATACAAGGAAGTTTATTCTGTTCAAGTACATCACGTAGTGGGTCTTGGTGTTAGCGTATTGATAATGACTCGACGTGATAAGTTTGGTAATAAGTCTTTTCTTGTTGAATGCTGGAGGTAAGTCTGAGAAGAATGAATAGAATAAAAACATGAACTTCTCAAAGAATGAATCGTCAGGGATATCGTGTCTGCTTTTAACTTTTCCAAGAAGTTGTGGAACTGCCCATTCGTCTTCAAAATTTGCAAACCTGCGCGCAGTAACTGTTCCATACAATTTCAATATCATGTTCTCTTCCAAAGGCCAGGCTAAAACCTGGTTTATTTGACTTATAGTTTTTAGATATTGAATGTAGATTTTTGAGTCCTCCTTGTCACTGAAATTGTCTAGTAAGGTATAGAACGGGCTCCAGTTAATCTGATTAGTCTGGGTGTTGCAAACTAAAATGCTGAGTCCATCTAAAACTGTTTCTACGTCAACTTCTGTACAAACTTGGTTCAAGGATTTGCTAATCAGAGTCCACCAAATACCTTGAGTATTTAGTACCAAAAATGCTGTGTAGAAGGACTCAAACTTCCTTGACTGAAACAGCCTCTCTTCTATGACGTCAGCTAAATCAGAGCTAGCGAGCATGCTAAAGTAAAATCGCCAGTAGCATGAATAAACTCCTTTCTCGTGTTCAAAGTTCTTATTTTTACACGACTCAATGGTGGACAATGTGAACCAAAGCAAACAGAAGTACGGATACAAAAACATGAACACAGGAGGTGGTTGGACATGATTTGACTGATTTAAAACATTAACAGCAGCTCTTATATAATTCCAGGTTCTCTTAGTGGTTGGTAGCTGAGCAATTAAAACCCATTGTAAAATTCCTTTTAATGCAAAATAGATATCGAGGTCCGATTCTGTTTCCTCGAGCAGACTGGAGGATCTAAGTGATTTGACAATAAGTAAAAGTAACCTTTCCAAAGTTGCTGTTGCTTTAGGAATGTCGATCAAAGTAAATAAAAATACCTCGTTGTTGAACCTAATGCTGATCACATCCTGGTTCAATTGGTACAGTTTCCCATTTGCTAAATCAGAAATCCTTTGAACGTTGAGTGCACTTAAAATAAAACCTTCAGGGAATGAGGATTCCGATGTTGAGTTGATCCTTTCTATGGTTTCTTTTCTTGGTATTCTATGTCTTAATGGTTTCACGAATCTAGTGGTGCTTTCCGCTTCAAATGGAATGGTGTATTGGACAGCATTGTCACCCATAATCTTCGATGTGAGGTGTTTGGGTTTGAGTTCATTTCTTCTTGCTGGTTTCTTTGGGTTCAGAGTTAACTGCTTCTTCTTTAAGGTACTAGTAGGAATATCAAGTTTGCTCTGTTTGCTTCTAGAAAGTGGATTTAGTTTTCGGATATGCAGATTTTGGTTTGAAACGTTTGAGCTCCCGCTTGGTTTCCTCTTTATTCCTGATTTACGGGAAGAAGATGAGTAAGTTCTTTGGTTCCCCAGGTATTTTGAAACTGGTGTTGACGATCTGCTAGTCCTGCTAGTCCTACCACCAATCGATGCTTTTGGTTTAGATTTCTTTTTACCTGATTCAATGGAGGGCCTTGAGTACATGGTGTCGATAACATCATATTCCTTCACAGAACCATCCGAGTCGATTTCTTCAACTTCGAAGCTTTGATTCCCATGTTTCAATTTGGGTGCATCTTTGAATAAATCTTCATCTAATTCTTGAGGCTCTTCATCCTCTGATGAAGAACTGCTGTCTAACAAAAGTGGTTGAAGGTCAGAAATGTCCTCAGGTTCAGTAAATGTATCATGGACAATTTGCTCATTTTGTAAATTTTCTTCAAGGTCTAATTCTCGATAGACATTCAAATCGTCTGGTAATGAATTATCTCTTGAAATGAAATCAGTAAATGTTTCATGTTTAGTGTCCTTCAGATTAGCAGACTTTTTTATAGCTAATCCCTTCCGAAGTTCAACATCTTTTCTTGAATATGTTCTGGTTTTCGCCTTTTTCTTTGGTTTATCTATATTCAAATACTTTATAGATTCAGGGAGTGCTCCTCTTAAAATACTCCTTTCTCTTTTCTTTTCCTTTCTTGTGGGATTGATTTCTTCAAAAACGTTCAAATTGTGAGTTGGGATTAAGCCTTCTTCGAATTCATTAATAGTCTCTTGAGGAGTTTCAGTTTGATCAATTATTGAATCGTTATCCAGGTCGCTGCTAAAATCACACCATTCTAGTGCGTTTGTATCTATGCTGATTGAGTTGGGTTCAGGTTCTGGAAGATCCCAGTCGAAATCGTCATAGCCTTCTGCAGACTGAGAGTAATGATTAGGATCTAGTGTTTGGAATTGCTCCAGTTCTTCATTGTTTTGAGATTGGCTTTCTTCTTGCTTTTCCTTCTCTCTTGCCAAGTGAGATTGTTTTCCTAATATGGTGTAGAAGTTCTTTGTCTTGTACTTTTCGTCTCTTGGGTTCGCCAGCTTCAAGCGGACGTATGCATGGTTCAAGTACTTAATTATATCTTCGACATCTGGGTGTTCTTCGTATAATTCATTTAAATAGTTGACATCAGCCAAGCCCAAGTAATGAGCTTGGTCGTTAAGGTATGGGTGTGTACTTGCAAAGTTACGCTTCCGGAGTCCTCTTCTTGTAGAAGTATCTTCAAAGTTACGGGCATCCAAGTATATTCTCAAGTTATTTTCATCATCATCTTCAGCATGAGCACTATGTTCTTGAATTGTTTGTATATTATTTGTACCAACTCTTCGTTTTGGTGCTATGATGGTTAAATCCAGGTTATTCAGGTCTGATTCTTGGAGTAATTGATTCTCCTGGTTCCGTCGTATTCTCTGAACATCCCTTCTATTCAAATATATGGTTGGGTCATTCCATTCCTCCAGAGTAAAGATGGATGGAAAATGCAGTTTTAATGATTCAGCAGCATGCTGTCGATGCGATAGCAGCATTGCCAGAAGAATGTAAGCCATCTTCCAAGGAGATACCATCGACTCATCTAGAGTATTCTCATCCTCAGAGTCGGATACGTGGTCCAGGCCCATGTTTGGCTTTTGATCTGAAAAATCAATACGCGAAAATTATATTAAGAATAACTAAACAAACTGAATGCGAGATGTGCAACTGCAAGGGAACTTAAGTGTGCATGGTGAGTTGTCCACGTCAACGATTGTGAATGAGGTTTAGTTTGAGTTTGAGTTTGAAGGTTTGGATTGGATATCTATATGTGTTTGATTGCTGTAATTGACAGTTCAATGTATGTGTAGATAGTTAATTAATGATTACAATTAACGATTAATAGATTGGACGCGTTTTTAGTTTTGTAAAGATCAGTAGAAGAATTTTAGTTGATATTAGTGTGGATATTTCCGAGTATTTTAAGTATTTGGTGAAATTTCTTCATAAATTGATAATGTGTGGAAGAATGATGAATAGTAAGAACAAGTGTGATGATTAAACCCATTCTATGAATCGGTACATTTGCACAGGCAAATGTTGAATAGGATATATTTCTTATACCTTTTAGAGAATTGCATAAGAAAATGAGAAACATAAAGAGAGGCATAGAGTTAGTATAGCACAGTGAAGCATTATGAAGAGTGACTCGTGCATATAAAGAAGATGAGAACAAAACGAAGAAAGAAATTGACAGGTCTATTAGTAGTCATGTCATGATATATTATCAAATAACAATATATACTTATAATAAACCATCACCTAGTCCTCTTTAATCCACACCTTACCAGTATTTTCAACCCCCACACTCATTGATGAAAATCTGGGGTAAAGACAATATTGAGTGATGTGGTCGTTGCAAAATGAACCGATCTTTAATTGTTAATAATCAGGGAACATTTCCCAATAGGGACCAACTTAAATTATCAAATAGGAGACGCAAACTACTGGGACGACTCCAACTAGTAGGATGCTCTCTATTGTAGTTTATGACAAGAAAAAACGGTTGCATGTAGATGTATTAGAATGATGGTAATAGAAATCGCAAAGATTCTCGGTCAAACTATACCGTTTGAACGAATAATTTACCGGATCTGGATCATTTTTATATGGGAGATGGCTGAATATTTCAATTTTATATAATTATTAGTGGGGTTACACTTGAGAGATTTTAAAGATTAGTATTACTTTCTTATTTAATCATACAACAGAGAGAAAGAAGGCAAGGAACAACATCATATGGCTGCAAAATATACAGAAGTTGTTGAAGGAGAAGGAAATGTCACAAGTCCTTTGGTACTGAATGAAGAAAGTCCTACACCAGGAGCAGCCTCATTTGTGTTGAGTGGAATGGAAGATGATGATGAGTATGAGTCAAAAGATGATATTGTAATAGGTCAAGTTGAGTACCAGAATGAAACGATCTTTATAGATTCGAGTGATTGGAGAGATAGCAAATTATTGAAAGCACAGATTGGTGCATCTTATCTTGTGTTCATTTTATTTGGCCTTGGTGAACAAACGGTTGGAACATTGATCCCTGAAATACAAGAATTTTATAAGATCAATGATGTTCAGATAAGTTTACTCTTCCTATGTTCGGTGTTTGGATACTTCTTAATGGCTCTTTGTAGCAACACCATCCACAATAACTTGGGAATAAGAGGAGTGGTTATTTTAGGTAGCTGTGCAATGACTAGTGCATACATGATAGTTCTGACTACTCCATGGTATTTTGTCGTGCTTGGTTGCTATATTGGAATCGGAATTGGATTTGGATGTCTTGATGCAAGTTTGAACACATGGATGGGTAACTTGGTAGACTCAAATCAACTTTTGGGAATATTACATGGCTGTTACGGAATTGGTTGCATGATATCTCCACCTTTGATTACCTTTCTCATTGAAAAATCCGATCATCCATGGGTTTGGAATCAATATTATGTGGTATTAGCTTGCTGTGGAGCAGGTGCTATGATATGCCTCATGTTCACCTTCAAATATGAAACTGCAACCAAATATAAATACGTATTGGACCAGAAGCACAGAGTTGAAAGAAGAGTCAATATAGAACTTAGAGACACAGAGGCTTCCACTGGAGAAATTCAAGAAGAAGAAGAAGAGGAAGAAGAATTCGATAGTAGTCCAGCTCCAATCACTGAAGCTTTAAGATCACCTCAAATATGGGCATTTGCAATTGTTCTTTTCGTATACATTGGTGCAGAAGTTTCATTTGGATCCTGGCTTATCACATTCTTGCTCAGAATCAAAAACTTATCTTATAAAACGTCACTGTACGTTGCAAGTACATTTTGGAGTGGGTTGACTGTTGGAAGAATAGCTTTAGGATTTGTAACAGCAAAGTGTTTCAAAAATGAGCTCAATGCTAATCTGTTCTACATAGTTGGATCATTCGCTAGTGCTCTACTCTTTTGGTTATTATCTTTAACCGACTGGATAGGAACGTTTTTTGTTGTGTCTTTCATCACTGGGGTGTTTATTGGCCCAATCTTCCCAACAACCATTGTCTGTGCTCTCAAAATTTTCCCTGCCAAGTTCCATGCATCTGGTGTAGGGTTTGTCTGTGCGTTTGGTGGGGGTGGAGCTGCTGGAGTTCCATTTTTGGTTGGACTTATTGCCCAATCTAGTGATACTGGTCTTAAATGCTTCCCAATCATTGTTGCTGGGTTGCTTGGATTATTATGTTTGATCTGGGGTATAACATACCGCAAGTACAGTCAAGGCTTCGGCATAAAAGTGTAAGATAAAACTAGAATACAAGTTCTATATACAAGTCGTAGTTCCCATAATTGGTAAGTACCATAATTCAATCTCTGATTAGTATGATTGAAGATGCATTGAACATTCACATACAACTAAAGCTAAGGATCCACACCTTTTGTAAATGGAATCCACAGTATTCGTAGTACTATTCAACTTTAGTTGTAACAATAAATACTGCACTTGGTAAAAGGCTATGACTCTAGTTTCATAATTACAATAGCTCATTCTAACAATCGTTTTCTATCCTCCACTCCCAAGTGCAACCTAAACCTCTTATCATCGTATCCGTATTCAATCACCTCAAACCTTTCCACCTTGACCTTCCCATTCTTCAGGGGTGAAACCTTTCTGAGTAAAAGCATGAATACCAGCTATCTCTTCTTTCAACGCAGTATTGACTAAACGATGCCTCATCAACTTGTTCTTCGACTTGAACAAATCAGAAACTATAATCACAGCAAACGCCTGGCCACACCCTCCAGACATATCCTCGACCTGAACTAACGTGGTCTGTAACTTCTCCTCGATTATACTCTTGAATGAGTCTGCTGTTAACGACATCTGTTGGTTCCTCGATGATGACTAAATACAATCTAAAATTTGATCAAATAGATAACTTTTTTATTTTGCTTACTTCTCTAATAAATCTGAGTGTAATAAAGTCGAATGAAAGCCTCATTGGTCCTCGTATAACTCTACCCCTGATAAGTAGACTACTGGTATTATATGTATAGGCTTACTTTATCTGCATTTTGTGGATTAGTTTTATTAATATGGTAGTAATACACAGATAAAAGGAGTGACTAGGAAAAGCAAGTATGTAACATAAACAAACACAGGCACAGACTTTAGGGTGTTCCCATAGGAAGACACTAAGGACTGAGCAGAAAACAAAGATATCATAATATTAAACGTTAGCTCAGGGGGGCAGGGTCGTAATGCCAATATCAATAAGTTTTATTCAATTCGGTAAGTTTCGCCATGCGACTCATTGGCAACCTTTGAATGGCCCCTTGAGATTGTATTAGTGTGCACCATCTGGTTGGAAACAGAGTCTGTTACCTTTTCGTATTGTTTGAAGAAGGTAGGGTCATCTTTGGATGCCTTTTCCAACTTGCTGAGGATTTCTTTTGTGGTTAAGGTGCTGCTTTCAGCCTTCATATGATTGAAACCACATCTATCGAAGAAGGACACCAAGTCCTCTGGGATAATACTCAACTCTTCGTGTATTTCGATTAATTGATTGACAACCTCAATCGCCAAAAAGTACGTGTCTCCCATCTGCTGGAATGGATCCGCAGACTGTGCCTGCTGCTTGTTGATCAAAATATTAGGTGCAACAACTGTGGCCAAGTTGTGGATGTCCATCTTGGATCCAGTCTCCTCGTCAATCTCAGCAAAAGATGCTACCCAGCTGAAAAAGCTCAACAACACTTCAACTAAATTACGGTTGCTTCTTGGCAACATACAGTATGATAACTGTAATATTCTTTTCCTAACTCCCATGTTGGCTTCACCTTGAGAAGAGATCCACAATTCATAGAGGTTGAAGGTTAACAATGGACTAGGAAGTTCTCTCAACCACTTCTTCATCAAAGCAGCCAATTGAACTGCAGTTTGGCTACTGAAATCAGGCGACTTGCTTGGTGTCTTGTTGATCTCTTCAGTCAACTCTCTTAATCTCTTGATGTTACCGTTCAATCTAAAGATACCCTCTACAGACATATCTTTAAGCTTCAACGCATTGATCACATCGTCAACGAGTATAGGAATCCTCAACTTGGAAGGACCCACTCCTAAATCGGAGTCGACTCCGTATTTCTTTGTTAAGTCATGCAATTCAACCCCAAATACAGCGGGGTTTTTATCACGCTTTTCTCCACCTCCTCCTCCAGCACCTCCAAACCTGAACTTGTCCCAGAATGTTGGCTGCTTCTTGGTTTGAATAAGAGATAACAAGTCTTCCTTGTTATATTTATTGCCACTAATGTGTGTCAACGCTTCGACAGCAATGTGTCTCATAATAAAATGCTCATCTTTACTTAACTCAGAATAGTACTTCACCTTCTTGACTTGTCTATTTTGTTGCTGCTGTAATCCTTCGAATGGTGATTGGATGGCACTTGGAAGTGATGGTCCATTCAAAATGTTGTCCAATGCATTGGTTGGACTGAGAACACCCGGATTGTATCCATTACCCATGGATGTGTTAAGAGGTCTGAGTGGTTGCATTGGTGCTTGTCTTTGATACAAACTGTTATGATGCTTGAATGCATTGGGTCTCTGGTCTCTAGCTTGTTCAGCAGCAACGATTCTAGGAATATCATCTAATGTTAATGACTTTTCATTCTTCAATAAATCTGTTGTACGATCCAAATGTGTGTTACTGGATCCACGTTGTGGTTCATCTCTAATCTTTAACGACTTTCTAACAGTGAATTGATCTGTTTCTGTTCCCATGAATGATAAGTGTGATGCTGCACTCAACTTACGATCAGTCTTATCCAACTCCTTTTGCAGTGAATTGTTTTCGAGACTGACATCTGCCAAGTCTTCAATGACACTATCGTCGTTCAATGTATTGTTACCACTGATTTGGTCTTGTCTTGCCTTGTCTGCCTGTGGAGCCTCTACAATGACAGACTTCCTTGCATTTTGTTTGATTGAGTTCGATAATTTCTGACTTTGACGTCTTGTCCTCAACCTGGTGACATCACTGAGTGTTTTAGAGTAATCTTCTGTAACAACTCTCGTTTCTTCTGACGTCCTACGCACGAAATTGGAGTGTGGTGTACCCGTTTGTTGTGCATATTGTGCTTGCTGTTGCTGTGGATGTTGCTGTCTATGTGAAACCAGTCTCAGAACCCTTGGTTGACCGATTTCAACCTTCATCACAGCTTGTGATCTTGAAATCGCAATCTTTAAAAGGTAAATTAACTGCGATAAATCTGAAACAATAACCATCCCGTAGACTAAGTTGTCATGGGCTGCTTCTTTCAGACATTCATTACAGACAATCAGTGAGGTTTCCGTATTGTACATGGTTTCGTCTACTTCTTCAAATGGTATGTTTCTCGAGCACACAGAACAATCAAAGCACTTAACATGCCATCTCTTATTCTCGAATCTAGCACACGTCTTCTCAATGCTCTTGGTACATCCAGCACATGCATCTGTTGAGTTGATTGGTATTGCCAATTTTGCTTTGATCAAATCTACATTCAGTTTGATTTGGTCATTACCTTCTTGCTGGAGATTGTATTGTTCGTAGTCTGAGATCAATGTCAAAAAGCTTTCAATCGTCTCGTTTGTACCCAACAATTTGTTCACCTTAAGAGCATTGTTAAGCCCTATCCTGATGAGCAATTTTAAGTAGTGAGCACATCCAGTAATAACAGATAACAATTCCGCTGATAGGCTACCAGATTGTGATATTTGATTCGACTTACGCAAAATGGCCAAGTAGCTCATTATCTTACCCGAGATATTTCTCGGTTCCTTCTTCAACATTTGAAAGTATTCTTGCTCCAATGTAAGAGCATTTTCAGGGTCTTCTGCATCGTGCTTTGATTCCGTGAATTGCTTCAGGTATCTATCTTTGAGGATCGGGATACTTTTCAGAGTCCATTTCGAGACAACATCCAAGGCATTGAACAACACTTCAACGCATAAAATCAACTTTCCTGTTGCTAGTAATCCGTTTCCTTGGTGTGCAGTGGTGGCGTTCAAAAGCATGTCACTAATCAGTGCAGCAGTTGTTTCTTCATAGCCTGAAAGTGTCAACCAACATTGCATTACTACAGTTTCGATTTGTTGTTCAATCGAAAGAAGCAATTTGGGATCTATTCCTTTAGCATTCAAAGTTGGTGAACCAATGCCCTCTACACCAACTTCTGTTTCAGACACTGTTTTACTATTAGGAAGTAATAAGGGCACTTCTTCCTGGTCAGACTTCAATGCCTTCAAGTTGGCTAAAGCTGTGTCACTCAAATCAAATTGATTTTGAAGACCAACTGAATGTGCCATGATACACACATTCCAGAACTTATGTACCATGTAACATTCCGGGTGCCATTGTTGGTTACGACCACCTTTAAAAAGTTCTACAAACTGCTTTACAATCAGCGAGTGGCAACCTTCACAATGCAGTGCATAAAACTTCAGGTAATGATAGTGGCAGAAAATATTTCCTTCATGCTCGTAGTAACTTTCATCTGATTCAAATACCTTTTGGCAAACAGCACACTTAAAGTGCTCCAAGTGGTACTTGTTGCCTAACGCAGTTATGTATGGTCCACGCAACGCTTGGTGGCAACTGAAACAGATGAGATCGAGTTTCTTGAAGTAATCATACTCGCAAAGCGCAACTTGCTTCATGTTTCCCTGTTCATCTGGGGTTTCGAAAGGAAAAAATTTCGCAGAACACTGGTTCCCACATTCGTAGCAGCAAAAGCACTCAACGTGAAATGCCGCGTTGAGTGCGCGCACAAACTGGCCTGTGATCTCGGTGTTACATTTAATACATACCTTCTTCTTACGACGCACGCTCTTTTTTCGCAGATTAGTTTGTTTGATGTCAAATTCTGTTTCTGGTTGAAAGTGCTGTTGCAACTGCTGTGAAGCTTGCAGTGCTTGAGGTTGCAGATGAGCGGGCAGACCTTGTGGTGGTTGGTTTAAAGAACGTGTCGGCGTTCGGATTTGGGGTTGGAGTTGGTTTTGACTGTGGTTGTTTGAGGGGTACGATTGTGCGATCTGGCCTTGGCTCGAGAAGTTTGCTTGGTTTGCGTATTTTGGGTGCTGGTCTGAGCTTTGGTATTGGTTTTGGTTGTTTTGGTTGTTTTGATTGTTGGGCTGGATATGGTGGTTCTGGAGAAATTGATACAGTGTTTGACTATGCTGGTTCTTTGGTCTTTTTTGATATGTGTCTGTTTGCAGTTGTTCCATTTGGATCAGACCAGTGTTGACGTCCTCGTCCAATTGGTTCATTACAGGCAGAATTGCTATTGAGTGTCTTTGGTTTGGATGTAATGACCCGTTTGAAACAGGTCTGTTTTCTCTTGTAGTTTGTTGTTGGAATTGATATTGCAGGTACAGTCTTCCTACTACTGGTTGTTGCTGCTTTTGATTTTGTTGTTGATGTTGTTGTTGATGTTGATGTTGGTGTTGTTGGTTTTGTTGTGGGTGATTGTGTTGTTGTTGATTTTGATTTTGGTTTTGATTTTGGTTTTGATTTTGGTTTTGATGCAGCAGTTGAGGTTGGTATTGTTGTGGCAGCAGCAGCAGATTAGATTCCCCAGTGTATGCAGCTTTTGGTTTTGAAGGCATGGGAGGTATTAATGCTTGCCATGAAGTTTGTTGTATGCTGCTATTTGATGCACTATGAGAATGACCCCCTTGTTGTGGATTGTGGGGTGTCAGGGTTCCACTGCTAAAGTTGAAGTACAGGCCATCATGGTTGTAATGGTAAGGGCTACTTGCACCGCTCATGCTTTGGTGATACAGGTCGTGGTGGATCGGTTGGAAGATTTGTTTTGAAGGTGAGGTCAATTGTGAGTTGTGAGATTGGGACCTCGCGTGTCCAAAGATCTTACCCAGTACCATTGAGAATGGCAGCAGCAGTTGCTTTCTCTTAGGCAGCAGGTATGTGACTGGGGACCGCGGGGACTTGGGCGTGAAGCTCTCACCAAGATTACCCTGGCTATTAAGATGACCATTCGTGTCACTCATACTAGTATTTTCAGTACGAACGTTAGACCCTCTATTGGACATGTCATACATTTAAACCTAATGCGGTATTGACTGCCATACGCCGGCGTGTTTATGATGGATCCACAATATAAAATCCTTGGTGGGGCGATCCTTCAATTAATGATCACTACCGGTTTCGTACATGCAATGTACACACTAATCAAAGGCTAAAGAGGTTCGTTTGTTTTTTTTTTGTCGATAGGTTACACCAATTTTTTGCGGGATCTGTATATTTACGAGTAACGTAACGGTTAAAAATGTAGGAAAAGGGGAGGGCAGAGGGCAAGAGATGTGAGGTGATGTTTGTTGATGTTTATCGGGATTGGAAGCTGTACGGTAGAGTGGAGAGATGTGGATAGTATTGAGAATAAATAGTGGTGTAGATGATTTGTAAGAGACTAGTGGCAATATAAAGGAATGTAAGAATAAAAATGGTCTAAGGATTAAATGACAAATGACGTTAGGGGGACATAGAGTATGAACACTTCAAATAGACACCTGACGCAGATTTAGGAGTGTTTGGGTTTTTTTACAAAGCGTGAACTTGGCAATAAAAGAAGGAGCGGAAATGGATGTTGTGAGCTTTGGGAAGGTGAGGATATAAATAGTACTGGTTGGAGGAGAGTAGAGTAAGAGAGGAGTTGTTTGAGGGTGGAAGTTATAAAAAGAGAGAGAAGGGGGAGAGAAGGGGGAGTGTTGTTATGAGAAGGTAAGGAGGATGTCTCTTTAATGTTGATGAAGGTGGTAGATATTACAGGATGGGGAGATATATGGTATGAGTATACAAAGGTGCATAGAAATAACAATAGCGAAGTGGAGTTTTTTTTAGTGGAGAAAAAAAATGTGGTAGAATGAAAGAGGGAATAGTAGAGAGGGAAGTAGTTCAAAGTGAAGATAGACGTGTTATGTACGGCGATCATTAGATTGTGTATGATCAATTGTTGAATATGATTATAGGTTTGGGTAATATAGAGTGCATTTGTGACCAAAGAAATGAAAAATTGTTGGTTAAGTATTGACAGAATGTCTGAAGTCCATTTCCTCTTGCATGGTGTTGTGCAAATATTATTTATGAAAAAGTTAGAATGTTTGTTGTTTTGATACCGATACTATGTGTTGTTTAGGTTATACTTTGGGAAATCCTTGCTTTGTGGTTTCTGTCATTGTTGGTTTAACTTTATGGGAACGTTTTTACATAGTTAAAATTTCGGGGTGTCTTATTGTTGATTCGTTAACTGGTTTTCTTTAAGAAACAGTAGGTTTATAATTTTGACGAAATTTAACTTGGAAGTTGTATTGAAGATAAATCAATTAAATAGGGGTTGTTGGAAAATGTTTTAACGGTGTTTGGTCTTTCCTTTTTGTACACTACCATCGACGTCATTGAAATACGTCTACTCAATAGTTATTGAGAGTTTATTTTTATATTTGTGTTGTTTAGTAAAATCTGCATTCTGAGCAGCATTTTCGGTGAATGTTTAACGATTCCACACTAGTATGGAGAAGTGGAAGAATTGGGTGCAAATTCTTCCACATACCAGAATTTAGAATAATAAAAGTAGATCTTTAAATGATTGTCAAGTTTTACCATAATAAGAAGACTTGAGTGACATTTTAATGGCAAGTTTTACCACTAAAAGAAAGTCTAAAGACAAGTTAATGACAACTTTTAGATGATGAATATCTTATTGATGATTTATGTTGTAATGTACAATATTTTGATGTTACGATGGGGGAGTGTGTGTCACTTAAACAAAACAAAGGGTGAGAAAGGGTGGAGATGAAGATGAGAAAATGTACACAAGTACTAGTTTCGAATGTTTCTACCTTCCGTTGAGATAAGTGAGATTTATCATGAAGAAGGTGGATTGTAATTTTAGATTAGGCTTAGGTAATGTTTACTACTGTATCTACCATCCCACTCTTCGTAAATCAGAACGACGCGATTTTTTTTATTAGCGACTCTCATACGTTAAGCCTTACATTACTCATTTTTATCTAAGCCTTAATTCATTTGTTCTTTCATATTCATAATATCTATTGCTAGCATTTTTAATTCACCCTCTACAATACTATCTAAGATAAACTACTAACTCACTTACTTGTAATTTTCACTCTTCACAAGTATCTAACTAATACTTCTACTCTCACTTTAGACTTTACACCTTTTACTGATATTATCCTTCTATCTAATTCCATAGAGCCACACATAAATACTTAACTACACCAGTCTAGACTAATAATGATTACAAAACAATTGAAATCCCCTCTTTTTGCCACTCGAGTATACTCCAATCAGCTTGTATGTAATTCAAGTCATCTATCCGCGAGACCCCCATTCCAGGGCCCGTCCTAGGGCCATTCATAGGCGATCTGATTACCGGTTGCTTCAATGTTGCATCCGTCCCAAAATGGATGCAAATTTCTCAAATATTGCCTAAAAAAAAGAAGACTTGAAACTGAGGCATCAGATACTAGGACTTAAGATCGCGGATACAACATTATGCCAACCGTGGCTATGAAGGCTAGAAACAAGGACTATCATTCGATCATTTATGATCTACTTTGTCCATTAGTAAGCCCTTGAAGTATAAATACTGGCAAGTTTTCTTATAATTACTCTCATCATTAATTAAAAATGTACAATCCTAAATTTTATACTGAAGAGAACTGGGATCAAGTCGAGTACTTGATCAAGAACTTCCCCTTAGCTACTGTTATCACTGTTGAGGACGGTAAAATCCATGCAAATCATCTTCCCTTTTTCTTAAAAGAAGAAGGAGACAAGAAGTACTTGATTGCCCATGTTGCTAGAGTCAACCCTCAATTGCCATCATGGAAGGATAACGATAACGTCGTGGTGATTTTCCAATCGAGAGATGCTTATGTTTCACCCAATTACTACCCAGGTAAGAAAGAAACTCACAAGTATGCACCTACTTGGGACTTCGCAACCGCACATATATCAGGAAAATCCATTATTCTGAACGATCTTGGGAAGCTCAGAGAGCAGTTAGATAAAATGACTGACCAAGAAGAATCAAAGGTCTTCAAAGAAGGAGAGAGATGGAGAGTAGAGGAAGCTCCAGATAAGTTTCTTGCTTTAAAGCAGAAGGCTATTAGTTTATTACAGATTGAAATTGTTTCATTCGACTGCAAGTATAAGTTTGAACAAGGGTTCAAGAGAGAAGACATTGATGGTGTTATTGATGCCTTGAAGGAGAACCATGCTGATCTTTCAAAATTAGCTGTAGAATCGAACGAAAGATACGACTTGAAGAAAGCTGCAAAGAAGGCAAATACTCAATCATGATATTAATATTTGTTAGTGATTTGTAGTAATGAATTTCTGTTTCTAATATTTAGGACGAGTAATTGTATTGGTAAATTTGATAATGAATTGTAGTAAGTGATTGTTATTGCATGTTAATTAATCTACTAACTTGATTAAGCATGTTACTGCATTGAAAAATTGGGTGCAAATTTCAATATTTAATAGTTACCACATTGAAACTTTCTTGAATAAGAATATCTGTAACCTTTATACTTCATCCTGTGAATACACACACCTGCTCGATCTATATCCAATGACATTTATTCTCGCCATACCTGTAGTCATTCAACTAGTAGTACCAGTAGTATAACTCAGGTAAGTTCTAACCAATTGACACCAAAAGAAACCACCTCTACGTCTATCTACTACAAACAATGAACACTGAATCCTACTTTACACATCTAGTCCACCCTATCCATCCGACCTCACTCCTTTACCCTCACTCCTCACTACACCAAACACCATTTCCTTCTCCATGATATCATTGCTATCAAAATTCCTGCACACTTCTCAACCAATCGTCTTCAACCAACAAAAATGAATTTTTAATTTCATCACCGGTTCAAGCTAAACACAACCAGAACGTAAGTATCCAATGTTCCAGTTCCCCAATTGTGCAGTCCCCCGTGGAGGTATAATCGCAGTACCTTGTCGGTATATCTATTGAGCTATATTTTTAGAGCCATTAGAAGTCACGCAACACTACGATACTTTTTCAGTCGTACGAGAGCACATTGAACGTATTACAATTCAAATACTAATAAAAAACAGAGAATGTCTACCGAACAGAAAGTCGTCCCAAGCGCCTCCCAGAACTTGTTAAACGAAAAGTGGGACGTGGTACTCTCCAACACATTGATCAAAACCGGCCTTGGTTTTGGCGGTGGTGTTTTGGCCAGTATCTTGTTGTTCAAGAGAAGAAGCTTCCCTGTCTGGATTGGTGTTGGTTTTGGCTTGGGCAGAGGTTACGCCGAGGGTGATGCTATCTTCAGATCAAACCACGGCCTCAGATCTGTCAAGGGTTAAAACTATTTATTCATATAAACAAAAAGAGTGGACACTCAATTTCAGTTAAATATATATTGTATACTTGCATTGATTGTAATAAAAGGGTTTGATAAAAAAATTGTAATTTCTTGAGCGGAGATGAGTGAGTTAGAGTCTGTAATCTCTGGGTCGTTAGATTTGTATGAGTTTCTCGAGGTCCTGCCAAATGCTGAAGCTCCGGAAATACGATCGAGGTATCGTCGATTAGCTCTCCAGTATCATCCTGATAAGAATGAAGGAAGTACCCATAAGTTTACTACATTATCTCAAGTTTATCAAATCTTGTCGAACGCCAGCCTTCGAGAACAGTATGACCATGTGCGAACTTTGAGATTGGCCAAAGATACTGAATCTCAAGCATATCAGAGTTCCATTGAAAGATTCAAAAGAGAGTTGGAGAGAGATGAGCTTTACGCAAAGGAAGCGTCCAAGAAAGTCGACGTCAATTTGGATGCACTCTCAAGAGAAGGTTTACAATTGAGAAGAGAACGAGAAGAACAAATACGGCAACATAACGGAACTAAAGAAGATTATATTTCATTCGAGCAAATCCATGTGAAGGATGCTGGGTTTTCGATTGTGGAGTCAACCAATAAAGTGAAGGTGTTTTGGAAACACAAGGAGGAATTGCAAGGGTTGTTTAATGGAGATGTGCTAAAGGAAATCATGCTGATATTCGGGCCTGTTAAAAGTAGTCGTATACTACTGGAGTCAGAGTCAAGATATGATAGCGGAATAGTTGAGTTTGAAAACAACAGAGATTCAGAAAAGGCATTGGGTCATGATTATTCCAAGTCTGCTAAAATATGGGATGGCACAGCAGTACGTAAATTGGCTAGTTTGTTGAGGGGGTGCGAGGTGGTAGATGCTGGAGTTGATCAAGCTTTGGACCAATTTGAGCAGTTAAGACAAGGTTAAATTCTATGGGAAACCTACAAGTTCTCCGTAAGGGTTTACGCTTACAATTATATATGGACCGTATCTGACACAGAGAGTTGAATAATCCCTCGATGCCTTTAAAGCCCATTCATTATTTGACTCGCACAAACTAACACAATCTTCATCATGTCGTTTGTATAGTCAAAACTACATTTGAACAGTTATTTATGTATTCAATCTCTCAATCATCTCTCCACTTAACAAACACTTCATCCGTTCTGAACCTCTGTGTGCAAACGGTATCTGATATCTCATTCGTTTGGTTTGTTCTATAACTCAATAATCCCGCATGTGCAATCATGATCCCATTATCTATGCAAAATCTTTCGTCTGTAGCGTATATCTGGCCATTCCTTCTATCTTCCACCATTAATTTCATCATTTCTTGTAATCTTTCGTTCGATCCTACACCTCCAACGATCAATACTTGGTTGCTGTTGACGTGTGCCAATGCTCTTTCTGTGATTTCAACCAACATTGAATACACGCATTCTTGCAAGGAGAAACACAAGTCTTCGACGGTGATTGGTTCTCCGGTGTCTTCGTCGACCAACGCACGCAGTTTCTTCTGTTGCTTACTGTTTCCAAGTAATTCATTAGCGATCTCATCTATGTGCGCCAATATACCTGACATTGACAAGTCCATACCTTTGACAGTGTATGGCAATTGAACCAAGTGCTTACCCTTTTTAGCCAACTGCTCAATGTTATATCCGGGTGCTGGCTCATTTGGAATCATGAGAGTTCTTGCAAATCTGTCCAAACAGTTCCCAATGGCTATGTCCAATGTTTCGCCAAAAATACGATACCTCTGTTTCGAGTATGCAATCACTTGGGTGTTTCCTCCACTAACATATAAAACAACAGGGTTATCTGCCCCTGTAATTTCTCTACCCATTTCGATGTGTCCAATACAATGGTTAACACCTACAAGTGGAATATTCCAGAGCTGTGCCAATGTCCGTGCAGCGATGACTACACTTTCCAAAGGAGCACCCATACCTGGGCCTTGAGTAAAACAGATACAATCAATGTCTGATCCTTTAATCCCGGCATCAACTAAAGATCTCTTAATTATTCTATTAGCCCAGTTTCTATGATGTCTAGCAGTATCTCTTGGTAAGAACCCTTCACCTGGTGGTGTCACATAGGTATCCCTCACGTTGGACAAGACTTCTGCTCTATTTGTCTGTGAGAGTTGACCCAAGTTATGCTTGATTACACCAACACCTAACTTGTTGGCAGAACCTTCAAGACCCAAAGCTATGTAGTGATCTTTTCCTGGTTTGGCGTACTTATCTAGATCAACGGTCATTATCTTCAATGAGATTAAAAAAAATGTTAATTTTCAAATCAAATAATCATAACAGTGGAGTTCACATTTAAGAAAGAGTCAAAAGATAAGCTAGATAAGCTAGAAAAACAGTAGCAACAAACAAGATGTCATTGGATTATGTATTAGAACGTACTAATCAATCAATAAAATCGATTCAATCATTACACTTTCCTCAACCTGGGTTGTTTACCAATGCGATAGTAAAGAGACCAAACATAACAACACTTTTAAAAGATCCTACGCGAGATGAAGGTTCTTTATACAAGGTGAATAAACCCAAAACCCATAAATCAGGCATACAACTGAGGTTTGATCTTGAACTAGATGATGGTGCTAACTTGAACCCAGTTAGAATAGATGGGAAAAGTATATACCTAGACCATTCTGGAGCCGAAAGCGTTACGAGAAAAGACGTTGGCAGGTTTGTTGTACTGGTTCCTGAAATAATAGAAAGAGAACCAGAAGTTCCACTGCTGGATCCTATATTGTCATCACCAACAAAACGACAAAGACAACAGTCCCCACAATCCAATGTGTTTTTCCCAGAATTCGATAGTACCGATGATGTAGGAGGATTATGTCGGTTGGTAGTGAATTTGATTCGTACACATCCAACCCTAGTGGAGAAGCAAGAAGAATTGTTGAATAAAATGAAGGGATACCAAGCAGAACATTCGAATATATCTGGGGAAATTGAAGAATTGGAGGTGAAGATTGAAGAACAAAAGAGACAATTGAATATACTTAACATCAATTACACCGATATCGGGAGCCCTGTGCGAACTGAAAACAACCAAATTGAACTGGATGATGAAGAGCTTGATATCGAAGAATATATAAAGAGGGAAGAAGAGGAAATAAGAAAGTTGGAAGATGAACTTAATGAGAGGCAATACTAAATGATTCATTAGGTGGTCTCCTAACCACCAACAGTGTTTAGTTTATAGAGCATAGAGTTAATACTTTTTGTGTGATGTGAGGCAGAAATTAACTCGTACTTTGAGTAGCCAAGAAACACATATAAAGACGCGTTCGCTCTTGCTATTGTTCTTAAATTTTAATAAATCAATAACCATGGGGACTTGGGGATACGGGATTTTAGATAGCGATCATGCTTGTGATGATTTTGGTAGAATTGAAGCTTCTGACGACCCTGTAAAGGCTATTGAAGATGGGTTACGAGGTATGGAGTATAATAAAGATACGAATCCTACCAACGTAGAAGACATGTATGTTGAAATTGACGACACAGGGGCAATCACCAACTCGGTAGTATTTGTGGCTGGGTTTGAGCTTGGAGTTGACCTGCTTTCAGAGCTTGAACTTCTGCCATATTGGATTGGAAGAATCGAAAAGGTTGTTAGCAATAAGGAAAATCAAGACAATTATAAGAACAACCTCAAGAAACAGACATTTAGTTTAAATGCAAAAGACAAGGTTCTGTTGAACAAGTTCTTATTAAAGAAGACAGAAAGCGTATTGTCTGAAAATAGTGAACTGATTGAACTCTTTGGAGAGGCTGGATCAAAAGATGTGTTTATCGAAAGTATTCAGCCATTGATTAAATTGTTGAACCAATTGTCATAAATGACTGTTATATGATATAATGCGTATTGATGCATTTTGGACTGTACAACTATTATCATTGAATACATGTTTTCTCGTAAAGTGACCTATATAGTGAGTAGTAAATTTGGGTGCAAAATCTAAGCATCAATAACTTAAAAGTCTGAATTGTAAAAGATTATCAAGTTAACAAGAGAGTAGTCACTACTTGATGCTAGTAAACCTACTACCCCATACCATACTATTGTACATTTAGGTCGAAACTCTAATTTTTGTGTTTATGCAAACGAGGATGACCATTTCGTATTTAAATTCATTTAGTTTCTAGTTTACGAGTTTTACTTCCCTCAATTGAAGAACAGGATACTCAGCTAATGGAACCCTCGAGGATGCAGTATGGGATACTTCAGAAATTCCCTGCTGAACTACTAGAAACGGTCTTTGAGTTTTTGAAGCCAAATGACGTTCGTTTTCTACATTTTGACCCATTCTTTAATCGGCTAGCCGTGCACAAGTTATATGAGAAGGTTGAGATATCATTTAAAGAAGGTAGATATGATTCTTTAGAGGACTTTCCCTTACTACATTACAAGAATATAGAAACCTTTGTAAAAGCTGGATACATTAAGCCTAAAATGTTAATGTTTAACGAGCCCAAAGATCTATTAAACATGGATCCAGAAATAGTCAACGGCTTTGAAAAAGTAGCACAGTCCAGAGGCTGGGACTTTGATGAATTCGAAAGTGATAGTGAAGATTGGAGTGACGAGGAGCCAGACAATGTGGATAACAAACGATTGCGTGAAATCGTACAATTGTGTCCTAACATTTCCATGCTACGAGTAGTAGACATTAACTTCCCCACCTTCGAGCTACCTTCAAAATTGGAGACGTTAGTATTATCACGGTCCGTAAGGTTGGATAGCGACTTCCAGTTTCCTGTTAGTCTCAAAAACATGACACTTTCTCACATTCCAGGAGACATTGACTGGCTACCTGAATCATTAGAAACATTAGTATATCGTCCACCTTATGTCGAGGACTGTTCAATTAAGGTCTCACATTTGACAAAGTTACACACTATAGAGCATATGCAGCAAATGGGGATACAGCATCTGGAATTTCCAACTTCACTCCGAAAACTAGTGGTCAACACGGTCCAAGGACTCACTATACCAAAAATGCTTACAGAACTATCATTCGTAAATTGCCGTTTCCCCAAGGAACTATTTGCAACCGAGTTCCCAGATACACTCAAATCATTAAAGTTCATGAATCTAAATGTTACTGGCGAGGCTAATGTGGTTGCAAATAAAGCTATTCTCTATGGGCCTTGTTTGGATTCGGAACTTCCATTTTCAAGTGATAGCATTCCCAATGAGTCTACAACAAGAAGTATTATTGTAGTACAACTTAATTTACCACAGGGGCTCGAAAGTTTACTGATTATGAACATAATGGGTGTGTTTGTTGACTCGAGCACTTTTGAGTTCCCTGCAAACTTAAAGAACTTGGTGATTTACAACTCAGTCTTATTTTGCTATGATAATACCTTAGAAACAAACTTGCTAGACACTGAATACTTGATCTTCAAGTTTCCACTAAGCATAGAGACCCTTCTGTTGAGAATGGAACGATGTGAAATAGCTTCCAACATCCATCAGCTTACAAAGTTAAAAGATTTGACAGTACTGTATTCCAGTTTTATTGAAAAAATCCAACTACCTCCAAGTCTCGAGTATTTGCGTGCCTGGCGGTGTGGCGTCGAGTCCTTGGACTTGTCCCACACTCAATTGACTCACTTGGACCTATATTCGAATAAAATTAACCTGTTAGACAATCTTAAACTTCCAAGCACATTGCAAAATCTCAATATAGAACACAACCCATTAAAATTAGATCGAAGGTTGGACCTAGTCAAGTTACGTGTTCTGAAAGGAAACTTTGGCACTGAATTCAGTAAGCTGCAACTAACCAGCTTGGTTATCGATCATGCAGATCCCATAATAGATGTAAATTTATTTCCAGAAACACTTTCGATATGCCACATTGATAACTATGGTGAATATGAAGTTGTGGGGAAAATGCCACCAACTGTTGAGTACGCCAGCTTTTCAAACAAAGGTCCCAAGTCTCTGTTGACAATTCCTCACTGGGATAAGATTGTACAGAAAGTACCAGAACTTGAAGGTTTTCAATTGCGTAAGTACTCAAATCATCACACAATAGGAATGTTTTATGAAGTATCCTTGAATGGTAAACTTGCAGCTATTCTCAATATTGGTGATAAGGTTATCATAGAGATTGGGGGAAGAGAAGTCGAAATCTTGAAACAAGAACTATAAGGAATCACTCCTTTGTAGATAGGTATTGACACACAAGTGAGCTAATGTAACTTGTGAAATCACTGACAACATTTTGCACCCTAATATTTGACTAAAATAGTGATCAATATACCATACTCAATCAGCTCAAAAATATACTTTTCATTTACTCTTCTACAATAAACTTGTCCACATTAATCTATTAATTAAAACTAAATAATCTAGTTAATGGTGGTCAAAATGTCAGAGTCACCAGCATCCAAGATAGACAAGACACCGACTCTGAACAACTTACCACAAGCAGTTCCCAACTCGTTGTTACCACCAGCGAAGTAGTACAATGGAGTCTTGGACAACATGGCGTAGTATTCCAACTCAGACTTTCTCAAGACTGGGGTGTTACCGGCAATGATAACCAACTTAGCCTTACCGTTTCTCAACGACTTGACAACGGACTTGTAACCCAAGGTGTACTTACCGGACTTGATAACCAAACCTAACTTGGCGTTGATCGATTCTTGGTTCTTTGATTTTGGGGCCTGTTATTGTTAGTATTGAAACATCAGTATAGATAGTCACAGAACATGTTGGTAATCGGTGTCACCAGACCTCCAGGTCTCCAACACGTTAGGTGACTATACTGGCTTTGCAAGTATACGGACCATCTCTGCGTTTGTATGTATTAATTCACTCCGGTCTTAATGATGAAGAAAAAGTTTCAGTTTGAGATCCTCGTTACCTTTTATATGGGAATGAAAAGTTTTCAACAACAGTCACTTCTCATGTGATGAGATGAGCATATACATTTTGTGGTATACCGACTTAATATTCAGCCCTAGTTATAATCACCTGACTGAAAAATTGTAATTCACACGCCGCCTTGACGCAACGAGGAAAATCTTCGTGGAAAAGATTTGCAAAAATTTTAACACTTGAGATTTGCTTTAGTTAGACCAACCAGAAAGGTATGTCCCTATGAAGCGTATTGATGGCGAGACATAGATGTTGGGTGTTTTGAATATAGAGGGTCGAAGTCAAGCGAGATGAAGACGACTATCCCAAGAGAAACAGAGGACATGTAAACCATCGAATTCAAGAAACCAAAATACTAACCTCCTTCTAGTAATAATGAAGATTGAAATTGATTCCTTTTCAGGTGGTAAGATCTACCCAGGTAGAGGTACTTTGTTTGTCAGAGGTGACTCCAAGGTATTCAGATTCCAATCCTCCAAGTCTGCTTCTCTCTTTAAGCAAAGAAAGAACCCAAGAAGAATCTCTTGGACCGTTTTGTACAGAAGACAGCACAAGAAGGGTATCTCTGAGGAATCTGCCAAGAAGAGATCCAAGAAGACTGTCAAGAACCAAAGAGCCATCGTTGGTGCTTCTTTGGAATTGATCAAGGAAAGAAGAAGCCAAAAGCCAGCTGAGAGAAAGGCTGCTAGAGAATCCAAGTTGGCTAAGGACAAGGAGACCAAGAAGGCTGACAAGGCTGCCAGAAAGACCGAAAAGGCCAAGTCTGCTGCTGCCGGTTCCGCCGCTGGTATCCACAAGTTCCAAAAGAAGGGTGCTTTCCAAAAGGTCCAAGCCACCTCCCGTTAAATTTGATGTGGGTGATTAACGAACTGTATACTTAATACAACTACCTTTTATTGGTTTATTTATCTCTAGAGTTTGAACTCGCCGTAGGCAAAGATCTTTCCTGCTTTTTTAAAGTTATCTATTTGGCTGAGAATGATATTGGCCGCGTTCGTCTTGTATCCAAAGTAAAATGACTCTGTACTGTGGCAGTACACCAAGTTGGTTGTCTTGTCTTTCTTATTCTCTATAAGTACAATTACCCCAACATACAAAATGTGCTCGTCTTCATGGTTAACTGCTTTGAGGTGCTTGGGGTCAATTGTTTGGAGAAGCTTGTAAAGTGAATACCCGTAGTCCAACTCTTCCAGTACCTCTAGATTGTTAACTATGTAGTTGGACAACTTCAACGTTAGTATGTCCTCTCCATTGCCACTGCACATGCAACTGATATTGCAGTTGTCTGTGAATGCATAGTCTATAGCAGCACCTATTGTAGCCGCACATCCTATTCTACCAGGAAGTTTGAATGCATTTCCACCTGAAGAACTACCTATTGTAGTTGCTTGTTCGCTAACATGGATAAGACCAACGGTGTCTGATACTCCAACTTTAGACTTGTACTGGTCATAAACATGCTGAGCTCGTCGCAGCACCACTTTTTCTGCCACTGGAACTGTAACCATCAGGCTGCCCTTAAGTGCAGTGTAATTGAGCATTACAGGATCTGTCAATCCATATTGGTTCTTGGAATAGTACTTGGATACCAAATCATCAAACACTGAATTCATACGCGTCGTTGGATTTCTCGAATCGTCGATTCCAACCATTGCCCTGTGCGTCACTCTCCTCTCAATACTATCAAAGACAATCTGACTTGCATCACACTCTACTTTCCCTAGCAAATTCAACGAAGAACCATACCCAGTATTCGTCAAAGCTGATTCCTCTAATATCAGTGAAGACTCTCTAAAATCAGCTGCATTCAACGCAGAACGTATTAGTTTCTTATAGTTACTAGTTAATGACTTGGAGTGTACACCAGCGCCAATATGGACAACAAAAACATCAGATTCCCCCATATCAAGCCTACACAATGTGTAGTTGATTCTTTACATGTCTTTAACAGAGATCAAAAATGCAAAAAAAAAGAGGATGGTCCCTAGCGGGATCGAACCGCTGATCTTGGCGTTACTTAATAATCGTACGGAAGATCCGTACCACAGTATATTAGCACCACGCCATAACCAACTAGGCCAAGGGACCTTTTACTTGAAATGTAGAATTTGAATGTGAACCATACGGGGTGATATTTGTAGCAAATTCCACAAAAGTGCTCTCAAGATAGCGATTTTGGTGGGAGTACATTGCGGAGGTATACCATGATGTCTTTTAGAGGTTGTAGTTTGACTAGTGGGGATACTAAATTTGAGAAGTGTTGACAATTGAGCAATTGTAAATAGTTTAAGGATATCATTAACCAGTAAAGCGGTTCAGAAATGATGTCAATTGGAGGATAATATTTGTGCTTGTATTTACTATTACTTTATGAGATAAAATGTTTACTACAACATCTTATTCAAAACCATAAAAGATGACATAGAGACTCTAACTAATAATACTCATAAATACTCAACGTTTTCAGTGAGGGTAGTAAGAGTTATACTGTTTCTGATTGTCTGTCAAGTCCATGTATTTGTAGAACGGGGGGAAATGGTGGAAATGGTGGAAAAGGAGGTGGAATTATTTGCAGTCATCAAATTCGACTGGTTCATTAAACAAATGAACTTAAGCTGCAAATTTGAACCCTTAGTACTACTATGCTCAAACTTGACTACAACTGAAAGGGCAAGGCATAATTCTATACACAAATTTTGCAGCCAAATGTAAGACTCAAGTAGGAATCAGTAAAATGCTGAGTGCGCACCACCTATTGTACGGGTATCCCTGGTAATGTAGCTAGTTATTTCTTTGGAAGCAAAGTATACATTATAAGTTTTGAATCTGATAACGAAGCCTAATATCTGAAACAAATCTTAAATATTCAAGGTATTTACTGGCTTCCAACAAAAATTGACAATTCTCTAAACAAAGTATACATTAAGTTATCTTTTAGGTTCAAGTATTAACCCTGGCACAATCTAGTATTTAGTTCTGAACCAGTATTATCTCTTCGTGTATCATTATGTTTTATGAAGAGAGTGGATTATCAGAAAAGAGACTTGAAGAAGATACTGAAGAGTCTACTACAACTGAAGTATTAAGGTTTATTAAGGAATATTTCTTTAGGGAACAAGACTCCTCTGAGGTTATCAGAGACTTGATAGATACAATATTGCTGCTTGCAGCTTTCATCCTCATTCTTGCTTACTTTAACTTACATGAAGGGGCGAAGAGGCAGTCAATCATAGATTTAAAGAAAGAGACTTGGGCTACGAAGCTAAGTAAGAGTTTCAGTGTCAGCAATTTAGTATTCCCTCCGTTAAGAAGTTTACCTATTGTTTTGAGACAGATTTGGGCATTTTTGAATGGTCTGCATTTGGCATTGGCAGTGTCTGAATACCCGAGCTGGTCTTCAAGTAAATTGCTGAAAGCTGCATGCATTTCAGGATGGATAGGTTTATTCTCAATGCTTGCAATACAGGTAATAAAGATAAAAAGGTACTATAGAAGAAATAAGACTATACATTTGGAATAAATATACAAGGTACTGGAGTTGGGCCCACTAAAAGTTCATTCTTTGGACAATCAATGAATACCAAAAACATATGGGTCCAATCGTTGTGGAGTAAGAAGTCGACTGCTACTTTCAAGTACTAATGCATTTGACTGTACGTGATTCCTTTGGTACTCGTAGTTGCCCTCTAGCCATGGGTCTTCAAACCTCTCAGTGGTCCTTGGACCCATTAAATAATATGCTAAATTAACATCAAGAATTTGCAAACAAAGAACTGGGAACTTAACTTCTCAGGTGACCAGTCAAGTCATGATTTCATTGGGTGGTACTTGAAACTGAAATAACTATCTCAGCACTAAAATGTTCTTTCTTAACATCTTCCATGTACCTTGTATCATCTATTCCTCTTTGTTATCTCTCTTGGACCAATTATTAGAGTGCAAAAAATAGTACAAGCAACTGCATGAAGTATACGCTAAAAAGGAGTTCTAAAATAAACTTTTCTAATTCAATTAGCAAGACACGTTGTGTTCGATAGACTTTAAAACGGTGGTTCAGCCGTAGATCAAGTGAATACAATACGTTTTCTGTACTATAGTAATTCTATAGTATTGATAGTATTATGTAGTACATCTATACACCTCACTCTATCTTCACTAACGAAAGTGTGATACTATTCCTAATGTGTCAGTCCAAAGCAGGATGCAAATACTAAGCCTTTTATCGAATCTTCTAAGCATCACAAACTTTATCTTAACCAGTCCAATTCACCCTTATTAGTCACAATTTTCCAGAACCAATAAAATTGCCACCATAGAAGAATCAAAACATTCTATATCACTGTTCATTCTTCTTCATTCCAGAGTCAACACATAGCCTTCTATTTGTAATCGTCTACAGTTGATAGCAATCCTTGAAAAATCACTTAATCACAACCTGCAACACAATCACTCTTATTATTATCTAAATTTACACCCGAACAAAAATCTAAATAATACACCCTGATGGTTATCCACCTCTACATATAAACGAACCCAAATCCCCATTTTCTAACTAAAATTTAAAGGCAATCATCGTAATCATCATCACCTAATAACCTTACATGCAGTTCAAGTTAATGAACTTACACTGCGTAACCATAAACGTGCTCCCTTTGTGCTCAGAGCACTGGCCTGGGATGGCAAAGATCACTTTATTATTTCACTTTTGTATGGGGAGCTTGGTAACTATTATAGTAGCCGTCTCTAAGCATCAACTAATCTCGTAGTCTTCTTTTTCTTTAGCTTTCGCTTGCGATGCTTTTATAAGGAAGCAATATCCAGATCAAAAAAATTACAACTCTTCTATAACAATGGGAGTTTCATTTAAGACCTTCAACTACTGGGGATATGGTATATATAACGATATTAAGAGTCGTCTACCCTACTATAAGTCTGACTTTAAGGATGCGTACAACTACAGAGTAGTGCCGTCTACGGCATTCATTTTCTTCACCAACTTGCTACCTGCTATTGCCTTTGCTCAAGATATGATGGATCGAACGAACCATTCGTACGGAGTCAATGAGGTTCTTTTGTCGCTGGCCATGGCAGGAGTAGTGTTTGGTCTCTTTTCAGGTCAGCCTCTTTGCATTGTTGGGGTAACTGGTCCGGTTACCATCTTCAGTTATACAGTCTACGAGTTGATTAAAGATAGAGGAACTCCGTACTTTCCGTTCATGTGCTGGATCTACCTTTGGTCAATGGTGATGCATATGGTGATTGCCTTGGGTAATTACGTATCGTACCTCAAGATCATCAGTGCGTTCTCATGTGAATCTTTCGGATTCTTTATCTGTATTGTCTATTTACAAAAGGGGGTGCAGATCCTAGTAAGACAGTTTGATCTCGAGGGCTTGGCCAGTGGCTACTGTTCTGTCATGATTGCATTACTCATGGTAGTTTTTGGCGTGGGCTCAACTGTTTTTGGAAACTACTTACACTACTTTAAACCTTGGTCAAGAAAGGTGTTTTCTGATTATGGTGTTCCAGCAGCTGTGATCTTCTTCACCGGATTTGCTCACTTTGGTGGGTTCTTGAAGGAGACCAAATTGGCCACCCTCCCAATCACCAAGTCTTTTGCTCCATCGTACTCAGGACCAGACAGAGCTCATGGTTGGTTTATCCACTTCTGGCCTGGTGAAAATATCTCAGTTGGCGATGTGTTTTTAGCGCTCCCCTTTGCCGCTTTGCTCACCTTTTTGTTCTACTTTGATCATAATGTGTCATCGCTCATCTGTCAGCTGAAAGAATACCCATTAACGAAACCTTCGAGTTTCCATTGGGATTTCATGCTCTTGGGTATAATTACTGGAATATCTGGTCTTATTGGTATTCCACCACCCAACGGACTCATTCCTCAGGCTCCACTACATACCGACTCCTTGGTTGTGCATGATAAGGACGGTAGAGCATTAAGTGTAGTTGAGCAAAGAGTCACCAACTCTTTACAAGGAATAATGACTTTTGTTATGATGACAAGACCGTTCTTGATTGTCCTTAATTTAATCCCACAAGCCGTTTTGGCAGGCTTGTTTTTTGTGATGGGAATCACTGGGTTGCATAATAGTATCGTCACCAACAAAATCAGATACATTTTCATGGACAAGGAGTATGTTGAGCATGATCCTTCTTGTCCTGAGATGTTTAAGGAAATGCATAGGTACGAGAACAAGAAATGGTGGTACTTGTACACTTTGCTCGAAGTTATTGCAGGGTGCTCTGAATTTGCCATCACCAGTACAATTGCTGCTGTGGGGTTCCCAGGTGTGCTTTTATTCTTCTCAATATGTGCTAAATGGATATGGCCTTTGATTTTTCCAAAGGAAGAGTTGGAACAACTCGATGGTGAGGTTGCTGATGATAATATATTGCGCAACTTGAAAATTGTTGATGAATTAAAACAAAAAGATAAACGGGAAAAGGAAGAAGATATTAATATTGAAGATTATGAGTTGGGCCGGGGAGCTGCAAGCGAGAGTAGTTGAGATAGATACAGATCAACATTTAGAAGTTGAATAAATTAATGAAACAATAAGTGTAGTTTTCTATTTGGGTGCAAAAAAAAATTTAAGCACAAGCTTTTTCCCATTCTTCACCACTAACCAACCCTGTGACTAATTTAAAGTTCTGTTCATTCTGTGCTTCTACGGTTTCATCCCATAGTCCGCACTCTTTGAGCATTTGAATGGGTGGAATAGTGATTCTTCCCTTTTTCTTGAATACGTATTTTGTCACAGCATAAGTATGTAACTGTTCATTACCAGACTTGTCGGTGGTTGTGAATTTGGATAAGATAAATACCCATTTTCTATCCCAAGCAAATACTCTTGAGTCTATTCTGAATCTCTGAAAGCATTTAAGTTCACGTTTGAAGGTGCATTGAACAGTTGCGATTGGAAAATATGGGTAATTGCTCCAGCCTCGTGTCTTGAATTCACCCGTCACATTATCAAAGCTATTGATGAAAATGTTTTGGAACACTTGGGTAAGTAACTTTACTCTAGCAGGGTCTAAATCAGCCAAATATGTTGAGTTCAGTTTGTGTAAGTACATGTCAATCTCCAATGGAGAGACATACGAATTGACCCCTATCCATTTGAATAAGTCTGAAGGAGAATCAAACCCACAAGTGTTTCTCCTATTGTTACGTCTGAACTTGGGTCTTTGAAGTCCGAGATACCTGACTAAGTGATAATTGATCCGAAGAAGATGTGCAAAGGGAAGGGTTTTGATTGTGGATACCAAAAATGCCAATATGGCTAGTTTGACTACTTTGTTCATGGGTTCAGTATCAATCAATTGGTCTTCATGGCTACTAAATCAGTGGCGTATGCATGTATCTTAAATAGAGAGTTAAATTTCATACTCCTATCTGGTACTTGCCGAGGGTGTGATGAGCCTAGTTGAACCCCTCTTTTAGACTACATGTTGTGGAGTATTGGCAGGTGATAAGATATAGAATATTTAATGCAACGGTTTTAGTGACGTAGGATCAATTGTGTCAATTGTTGGGGAGATAATAGAAGTATTACAAAGTAATGTAGTTGTTTTTGTTGGTGCTGCTGCTTTTAATGCAGCTGCCTTTACCTTTTGGTGCCGCTCCCATTTGGTGTAGATAATAATAGATAGCAACAGTTAATTGTCATTTGAATTTAAATACAATTGTATAGTGTTTTCCAACTTCAATTAAACATCCGTCATCTATACTCTCTTCACACTTCACCTTTACTGCTTCCACCTCTTGTTTGTCGTCACCAAATCAGTTTATATCATCACGAAAATTTAAGAATTTTAAAATTCAAGAGATCAATGTCTGGAGTTCAAGACCATAAAGATATTCTAGATTCGCTTGAGGATGGATACCGAGAAGATTTGTCAATACATTTGTACTCTACGCGACTTCTTCGACGCGTAAACCGTCGGTTTCCAACTCCAAGTTGGACTAGATGGCCTATCCAAAGTAATGAAGTACCATTACCACTGAAGTACGCAGATGGAGTTGTTGACAATGATGCATATAAAAACGACATAGATAAAGACTTTGAAAAGATTGTTAAGGATTACGCTCCTACTGGAGTTGAGGAGGAAAGTCTGGATGAGGAAACTAGAGAACCACAAGAAGACGAGAATATCGAAAATGAAAGTGATAATGAAGAAGAACCTCAAGCACCAAAAGAAAGGAAACCAAACGCTCAACCTTTAACATTAGCTGACTTACGTGCTAAAGGAAACGCTCCTAGACAGATTGGTGCTGTTTATTACAAAGAAGCAGGAACTAATAGTAAATCTGATTTGATAAATGAGATCCACTCAACACTTCAACGCCGAATTCACTCCAAGTTCGCTGAGGCTCGTAAAAAGAACCCCAAATATAAAGACTACGAACTCCGGCCAGATCTTCTGAACAGTTCAACTATTGAAATGAGTCAACTAATAGCTAATAGAATCGATGGACTCTTTAATAATATACTACAGAAATATAGCGTCTTCAAAAAAGAGCCTACAACACAACAGCTTCCCGATATAGTGACCCCAATCGGATGGCAACAAATATTGCATAGTGGTTTGTCGCAAGTTGATTCCATCTACTCAACATATAACCCAGAAATGTATGAAAAACTCTATGATCAGTGTGAACAATTGCTTGAAAATATTGACTACAAGTATGAGTATGAAGAAGATGATGAAAACGAAAATGAAGATGAGGACACAGAGGAGGATAAACTGAAGGGGTTTGATGTTGTCAAGTACTTGGAGTCAATAGGTGGCAATACAGAAGAACACTTGAAAAAGCGAAAGTCATACATGGAATTGAACCAAACGTATCGAAAGATGTTCAAGAAACGACTTGACATGCAAAGGAGAGCAAAACAATTGAAATGGCATAGTCAAGTACCACATAAATTCAGTCCTTATGCTGTACCAAAGGTTACCACCTGGAACGAAGCAAAGGAACAAACAATCATAAGAGGAAATAACTTCTTAGACTCAAAGTCTTATTTGTTAAAGGATTTCTAATAGAGCATTTCCAATATCTCGTACATTCATTCAAGCATTATAATTTAATATCAACAAAATTTTTCATATATAATCGTATTTACAATAGGTTATGCCCTCTTTTGGAAGGTGCTGGTAATTTCAGTGTTGAAGATGACGTCCCAGAACTTGCTGGTGACTCCGAATCCCATTTCGTAGTTCTTGTAGTGGTGTTCCAAGTGGTACTTCTTCACTTGCTGCAAGTAGCCTGGCAATTTAGAGTGGTGCAAGACGTAGTGAGTAACGTCGTACATAATGTACCCCAAGGTTCCTCCGGCAAACCCGGAACAGGCCATGTAGAATGGGAAGATGGAGAAGACAAGTTTGTAAAAGGGGTATGCTAAAACAACAAACAAGGTGGGTGGTAAGACCAATCTGTAGCCGTCCATAGGCAAGTAGTGGTGGATACCGTGTAATAAAAAGTGCAAGGTGAAGGCGGCTGGGTGGTCTGGCAAGTATCCGTCCAAGTGGAAGATACATCTGTGTAAAAAGTACTCAACCAAGGTCCATACGAAAAGACCCATGACCCATAAACTAATAGCAGTGAGCCAGTGTTGGTTGACCAACCCAACGTAAAAGATGAACATGTTTGGTGGCAACCAGATCATAGGTACGACCCACCATGGGGTCAACGAGAGAGGTTCCAAGAAGTTTCCGAAAAGAGGAGCAGATCCTTTACCGTAGTGTCTAGGTCTGTGGACTTGATCCAAGTAAAAGTCCTTGGTGAACCCACCTCTCCATACTTGTAAAAGCAAAGGTTTGTTCAAGTCAAGGAACTTATGCTTCTTGATGTCATCATTGTAATCGGTTTGAATAGACAACTTCTCAGCTTCAGGTAATACATCATGGAATTCATAAGTATCGGAATCCTTAGCTAAACGAACGTCAACTGGAGTATTATTCTTGTTGTTCAATAACTCCTCTTCTTCTTGTGCAGTGGCCAAGTATCCAACCAACATTCCATCGTCCATCATCTCATAAGCACTCTCAGAATGCTCATGTGAATCAAGGTCCGCCATAATAGAAGTGATATCTTTACCAGCATATGGCAAAATCAAATCTCCACCTGGATGCTCATCGAGGAAACTAGTAACATTATACACCTTTCTGTTGAACAAAATAACCCAACAGTCGGTCTTCTTGTTATGCTCAGCTACACTGGTAGCCGCAAATAATGGTAAACTCCCCATTTTCCTGATGTTAGAGTATAATTTAACAAGAACAAGTGGTTGTATTTATACTTTGTTTCGTGGCGTGAGTGAAAATCTGTTATTGAAAACAAAAGTCAGGTTTCTTTGCACGTGTTTTTTTGTTTTGGAAGTTAACGGCCGAGACCGACAGTAGTGAGAGTTAAGTAACATAAGATTGCGTGGTTATTGGTGTTGGTGTTGGTGTTGTGGTTGTTGTTGTTGTTGTTGTTCTGTGTTCTGTGGTTGTAATGAAAATAGGTTGATATTACGATATACTAAGAAGTGTTGGAAGACATTATTTTTATCACTTTTCCTTATAGTCTTCTCATTACCTCCCTCCCTCTTTTGTACTTTCTAGACACTTTAGTTAGTAAGAATTGGTAGCTATAATTGGTAGTTAGTAAGGGTGCTAGAATTAGACAATGAATAGTTTTTCAAATTATTTAATCGTGTAAGATATTATAAGTTTAAGTGGGCTCACTTCATTTTTGATTCATTTTTTGATCCTGTTGAGTAAGTACAATGTGATATTGTATTGTCGGGGAAATGCAGAATTGGAAACTTTAAACAGACTTCATGTATACGAAATTAACTATTAATGACTTAACGTTAACTGCTGCACTTGGTCTAACAACGCTAATAGGATTCAGATCATGATTTTTCACCTGCGGGTATAGTTATTTGGCTGCAATATTCAATTATTTTTCATGTCAACAACGCGTCTTTCAGGTACATTTGTGGTGTGATGTCATTTGTTAAGAAATTATTAATTGTTTTTGCAAGCGAATTGATTGGAGGTGCCGTTGAGTTGTCTTTGAGTTGCCGTTGAGTTGTCTTTGAGTTGTCTTTTGAGTTACTGTTGAATTACAATTAATCTTCTTGGCAGCCTACAGTTAAACAGTTAAACTCACTATTTTTCTTGATTAAGGTTCCATACTACATATCTACAAGTATATTATCCGTTATCCGTTGATTTTTGTACATATCTATGCAATCCTATGCCTCTATACCGTTCGAAATACCCTCAATATCCAAGTCCAACGGAATTGAGTCTCCGTTATGTAAGTCTACATCATCGATATCATTTCCGCCTTGTTCTGGGTTCATTTCCTCGTCATCTCTAAAGGCATCTTCAGTGCCAAACAAATCATCATCGCTGTTTTCATGCGCAGCCTCCTCTTCTTCTCCAGACTGATTAGATTCACTCACGTTATTCATCTGTTGTTCCAAGTGTAAAGTATGGTCAACCAAATTCAAGTAGGCGTACATAAAGTTGGACAACAATACCTGTTCTCTCAACGACCTCTTCGGATTGGCCAACTTCAAATGCGACAAACGATAGATGGCACGCTCAACGTGGACTGGAAATCTATAGTCCAACATAACCAAGGTAGAATGAGATGGTGGAGGTAATGGGAAACCAAAAGCAGAGTCCGTGAACTCAATGGGTTGATTGGCTTTCGATGACCTCTTGATAACCTTCTTCAACTTCTCTTGTACATCTAAGGTAGTCTGAGGTTTTTCAAGGTCTTCCTCCTCTTCCATTGGCTCATCCACCTCAACCTTCTTAGTCTTCTTTTTACGCTTCTTCTTCTTTTCAGTTGATTGAGGTACAATATCTTCCATTGGAGAATCAAGGTGTGCTTGCGATTCCGCCTCTTGTCCAGCTGGCGTATCTATGTCCATAACATTCTGTTGGAATGAATCCTGCGTGGCTTGGCGATATGGGTTGTAGAACAGCTCCTTTTGGCGTTCACTATCACCAGACTCTGTCAGTTCAACTGATAATGGAGAGTTCTGTACTTCAGTGTTGAACTTATCTGCAACTGGACTAATAGGTTTGTTCTCTTGCTCACGCTCACGTTCTTTCAGATCCCGTTCCCGGTCAATAAGTTTGGCTCTTGATTTCTTCTTGAACAAGCCCATTTTCTTAGGTTTCTTAGGTTCAGAGTCTGACTCATAGTCAACAGTTACACCATAAGTATCCTTTGAATCTGAGCTCTTAATCAGAGCAGACCCACTAGTTTGACTGGAAACGTTACTGATAACAGGCACAACTGCAGGCTTCTTTTTCTTGAAGAATTTGGATATCATGTTTTCCTTACCCTCGTGTGACTTACGTGGCTTAGACTCAGTAGATGCTTCTATCGCTGCTGCTGTGGCTGCCGTTGCGGCTGCTGCAATTGCGGCTGCAATTGCATCTGCATCCTCCGATTCCTTATGGTCTGATTCAGGCGTCAGCACCAGTCTCAGAGGTGACTCAGGAACTGGTGGGAGATTTGCAGCATCTATAGATGAGAGGCTAGCAGAACGTTCTCTTAACCATGGCCAAGACTTCTTCTTCTTCAACTTCTTCTTTGGTGAAGTGTCGTTGCTAGTCAATGGAGTTCCTGTGTTGTTCTGCAATACACCAAAAGACTTCTTCTTCTTGAGTTTAGAAGGTGAAGTTTCAGGACTAGTCACCTCATTCACTGATGGAATTACTTCAGTAGACCTCTTGTTCTGATGCAGATCTTGAGAGCGCCTGGTGCGCGAGTCTTGAGATCTCCTTTCAAGTAAAGTCTTGCTATCTTCCGAATCAGCATCATCAATGTCTATAACTTCAGGTTCCTCAACTTCCCTAGGAGGTGCTTGGAACCCTGGTTGGTTATGTCCATTCTTACCATCAAAGGTTTGAACTGTTGGAGATGGATATGGTGAAAGATGAGTTTGGTTGTCAGAGAATGGAACGTCGTGTGCTGTAGCATTTTGCGTAACTGCTTCCTTAGTTGGTTGGGTTACACTCTCAGGAGGTGGTTGGTGTCTGTACTTTTGAGGTGGAGACTGTAATTTGACTTCCTGTTTTGTGAGTTCAGCTGGGGTATCTTCAATTGGGTGCTCATTCTTAGGAGACTCGATAAATGGACTTTCTTCAATTCTCTTCTCTGCTTGTGAGTCAATCCTGTGGCCATTAAGTTGACCAGCACCATGGGTATCAGTTAGTATTTCCTCTGCAAGTCTTTGTTCAGCCAATCTTTGTTCAGCTAACCTTTGTTCAGCCAACCTTTGTTCAATTACTCTCTGCTCAGTCAACTTCTGTTGCATTGATTTCTCTTCAACATCCTTCACTGGTTGCTCCTTCTGTTCAAGTATCTGCTGTTGTGGTAACTTCCTTATATTCTCTTCAGTAACAGCTCTTGGGTCTTTACTCTCAATGTCCCGTAAGACTTCTTTCTCAATTCCCAAAGAATCCTCGTAGCTGATATCTTGGTACAGCATTTCAAAGCTGAAATCTGAATCTGTGCTATCAATTTGCGGCTGTGATTTGAAGTTGTAAGGAGTTCCTTTATCAGTAGCATCACTATTGTTCAAACTTTCCTTAAACTCATTAATTTCAGACCGCAACAAGTCTAAATTCTGGTTCAATTGTTGTGACTTGTTTTTGGCAGATGTGTTGTTCACATATGGCAGATGAGACTTCTGTTCCTTGCGGTGGCTACGCTGATGATGTCTACGATGTTCCTCTTGGGGTTCAGCTTTTCTATAGTAGTCTTGACCAGCAGGCTTATTTTGTTTAGCCTGGAATGGTTGGTAGGTATCTTGTGGGGGTGGCTGAGAGTGAAGTTGTTGTTGTTGTTGTTGTTGTTGTTGTTGTTGGAACTTTTGTTGGAACTTTTGTTGGAGCTGTTCTTGTTGAAGTTGTTCCTGTTCCAATTGCAACTGTTGTTGAAGTAATTGCTTCTGCAATTGATTTTGCAATTGTTTAGGCAATTGATTTTGCTGTATTTGCTGTTGCAACTGTTGATTTTGGTACTGCTGATTTTGAAGCTGCAATTGCTGATCTTGCAATTGTTGATTGGTCAACTGTTGTTGAGCAGTTAATGGTTGATGCGTAAATTGTTGATGCATTTGCTGAGGCAATGGTTGATTAGGTACATGATTTGGCAATGGTTGAGTTGGAATTTGGTTAGGCAATGGTTGAGATGGTATTTGATTTGGTAATGGTTGATTTGGAACGTGATTTGGCAATGGTTGAGATGGCATTTGATTCAATGGTGATTGGCTCTGGTTCAACTTTTGACTTTGCAGCTTCTTACGATCTTGCTTGTACTGTTGATTATACCTTTCTCTTTCACGATCCCTATCGCGTTCTCTCTCCCTTTCCCTTTCTCTTTCCCTTTCTCTTTCCCTATGGCGATGTTCCCGTTCCCTTTGCTTTTGCTCCTTTCTCTTTTGCTTTTCATATGCTGCTCTGTCGTGTTCTCCATTCTTCACCTTACGGTCTATAGATGCGACAGCATACGGTGAATCTGAGATAGGTGATTTCGTGCGATGATGACTTGAAGTTGGAGTTGGACTTTGGTTACTTTGCTGATACATATGATTGTTTTGCGGTCCCTTGTTCTCATTTCTTGAATCTCTAGAGTCTCTTGATTCCCTTGATTCTCTTGATTCTCTTGAGTTACGTGGATCGTTTGGTTCTCTTGAATCTCTCATTTCACCTCTAAGTTCTCTCGTATCTCTCATCTCACCTCTAAGTTCTCTCGATTCATTTCTTGGATCGTTTGGATTACGGTAACTGAACAATAAAGTCAGGTCTCTTACTTTTCTTTTCCCCTTTTTATCTCCAATCATTTCTCCAAAGCTTGCATTCAAGTTGTTCCTCAACTCGGCCAATTTGCCATGCTTCAGACTTTGTAATGATGAGCCCACTGGTGGTACTGCTTGTTTTCTGTAATCTGGTCTTCTACTTCTTTTCAATGCAAAGTCAGCTGCAGATTGTGGTGATGGTGAAGGTGAAGGAGTTGGAGTGAATGAGCTTTCCAAACGTTGTTTAGTTGGCTGTTGTTTTTCATCTTCTTCACGTTCTCTCATCAACTGGGTATGCTGGAATTGCATTTGCAATCTTTGTTGGAGGTGCAAGGTAGAAGACTCTGGTTGTGGTCTCAACTCAGCGGTGGGTAAGATTTGGTTAAACTTGTTTATGAGTGGTGATTCTGGGTCAGGAGCGAATCCATCTCCCGCAGAACCTGTGCTTGGGCTTGCCTTGTCGTCGAGATAGTAGTCTAGGTCGACGCTTTTAGTGCTATGACGTGGTGAATGTGTTGGAGACGTGAGTTCATCCAATGCGGCTTTTTCCACCTCTGTGTATCCTAGGGATGTTCCAGAGAGGCTTCTTGCAATGGTTACTGCGTCTGTGGCATCCATGCCAGCGATTTTAGAGAGTTTTTCGAGTTCGCTGGTTAGTTCGCGAAGTGAAGGGTTTGAGTAGCGAGAAGTTCGTTTACTGGTGCTGTTTGAGTTTCCTGGGCTCGTGTTTGTTGTGTTTGACGTGCTTGTGGTTGTTGGAGGGAGTTCATTTTGCTGGAAGGTAATTTCCGATTCTTCGATTGGAGTCGAGAGGCTTGATTTCGAGCCAGTTCTGTTGAGGTTGTTTCTTGATAATGAGGATGAAGTTCTGTTGAGTGAGTTCGTTCTGTTTAGTTCGTTTCTTGATATTGAGCCGTTTCTCGTTAATGATTGATCGTTTGAGCCTTCAGGAGCTACTCCGCTGATAATATCTTCTACTGTGCTTCTTACATGCATTTTGAATCCGTCTGGATCGACCTCTGGGTGCTTGTTTGCCGGCACCCATAGTAATGGATTCAGAGTGTCGAAGATTTCATTGTCTTCAGCGTCGAAAAATTCTTCAACTTCTTGGTCGTCATTCTTCAAGGAACTACTCCTTGATAGCATTGATCTTCTTCGTGTAGCTTTAGCTTGTTGTCCTTGGGGCAGTCCTGGGTGTACTGCTGCTGTAGTTAGGCTCGGTAATCCTACATCATCCACGTCTTTGAACAGGTACTCCAAGTCGTCCATTGGTAAGTCTGGATCATAGTTCATCATATTTCCAATAGAGAGTCTTTTGAGTGCTGCGACCATCTTCTTCTCTTGCTCCAAGTCCTGTACTGCCGATTCATAACTGCTGGCGTTAGCAATGTACGAGTTACGATTCGACATGATTCCTTCACTTTATTTGTTGATTCAGTAGTGATTTGGTGTTAGTTTGATCTTGCTAGTGGGCGGGTATTTCGTGTTATGGTGTTGTAACAGAATTTTATAGGTAATGGTAATGATTTAATATAAGTAGCGATTGTAATTTACCTTTCCCACTGACAAGTTTTGAATCTTGTTAACTTTTGACTATTTCTGATTTGGATAAATCACCAACTTTTAAAGGTGGTTTTTTATTTAATTGTAAGAAGAAAAAAATAGGTAATATATCTTGTGTTGCGTAATCGATAAGCTGGTGTTGATGTGACCTCTGGCTTCAAATCTAATATAATGTCTATTCTGTCACTATGTATATCCAACCCATGAAAGAGCGAAAGAGCTGGGCTCGGTAGGTTTAGGGCTAGTTGTTGTTTTCAATTTTTCCTGGGGATCAACTTTTTTTTCGCTAACAAAAAATTAACAATAAAAAGAAAAATTGCTACGAAAGTTTAAAATGGGTTGTGTGTGTAGGTGTAGGTGAGTAGAGAGAGGAAAGGGTTTTGTTGAGGAGGGGGGAGAGTGGTCGGTAGGCTAGGGAGGTTTTGAGACATGCTTGAGCTTCGCGATCTGGAAGGGGATTGGGTGGTGTTTGTGTGTTCCAAACAGCCTTTTGTACAGAAGGCGGATTAGTGCGGATGCTTAGAATGTAAGAGGCAGCCAAAAAGGAGAAGTTAACTATGTGAAGGTAGATAGTTAAAAGAGATGGATAGGTGGATAAGAGGAGTGGGTGAAAATTTTAAATAGAAAACGCGGAGCAACTTGTAAGTAGATTGGAGTATGTGGTCTTTATATAATTTCTTTTACATGGAATCATGATAGAATTCGGTAAGGTAGAGAAGGGAAGGAACAAGAAAGAGAGAGAGAGAGAGTTCACGTTGGAGGAGGACCAAGAAGTTTAGTTACTTACTAACAAAGTAAAGATAAAAATCACACTACCATTTGTACCCTATTGTACTTTGTGTCCCCAGTGATATTTTAGGACATCAGGACAGCCTGGCAGGAGTTTGATTACAGGGAATTACATATGATGGGAGAAAAGACAACGGGTTGGGCGTATTGTAATTATGACAACCCCCAAGTATAAAAAGATTTTAACCAGGAGCAGACATCGTTTTGTCCTTCTGTGCTTTGCCTTGTGTTCGCTAAATGCAACGCGTTCAGTATTTTTACCTGGATTCGGATTTTCCCTTTTCAGTTGACGATGCAAGGGGGATTGATTTGACTTGAGACGTGGATTTAAATAAAAATTTTAGAATAGGAGTATTTAGAGAATATATTGGTAGGTTGGTGATGGTGATGGTGATGATGATGGTGGTAGAGTTTGTTTTGTTTGTTTGTTTGTTTGGGTTCATGGGAGAAAACGTAACTACTGTAAGTATTGATATTAAGTGTATAGAGTACATATTCACTACTAGTAGGGTGAATTGGTTCCTTGGAGAATGTTAGCTCGTTTGTGTGTATTCTCGAATATCATTTCGGTTGAAGTTGCCTATTGAAGTTTCGATGACTTTTGATGAGTATTGATGTAAAATAGAATAATAGAAACGCATCGCCATTACTTTAAAGTATATTTGATTATATTTAGTTTAAGAGTCATCTGATTGATATAATGTATGTTGAGAAATGGGGAGGGGGTGGATTCAATTGAGTTGAAAAATGCTAACCATGAATAAGTTAACATTGAATTTGGCTGCATAATACAAACAACGGGTTAATGGTTATGCATAGTAAACATAACGAAAGTCTAACTAGATAATGACAGGTAAGAACTGATTGGTAGTTAGTATCAGCCATTTACCGTGGGGTGTCATAGTTAATAATAGTAAAAAGAGACGAACCTTTAACAATAACTAGGCTTTAATGTACATGATGATAAAAAGATTGGAATTGCGGATTTGTAATTGGACTCTGTAGAGTTTATGATTTTCTAATAGATTTATCAAATTTGCACCCAATTTTCAAAAAAAAACTATAAAGATTTATGAATTAAACTACTTCAGATTGTTATGTAATAAATTTCATCATTTATCATTCCATTTAATCTCGTTTCACCTCATTATATACGATACCTAACTGTAAACACATTCTAAATTCAATCATTTTAATTAAACTTTTACTTTTTCTTTTACTTTAACAACCAGGGTTAGATCATCTTGAAAAATCCAATAACTCCAACAACCAATAAAACATAATATGTACACTGATACCATACAGGTCCCTCCACAGTCAATTCTGGAAATCCAATCAAATTACAAACCGAATGAACAACTATTGGACACCATAAACTTCCATACGTCACATACAAGTGTGCGGCCAAAATACCAAATAGCGTAGTATAAGACATCTGGAAAAGAGAATTGAATATGATAACCGACGTTGGGATCCCTCTTTTCTTCAATTGAAATGCATGATGAAGATGAGCTACTCCGAAATATAGCGGAGTGACAAACTGAATGTATTTCGTAGAGTGGGGTTTCCCATCATGCAACAAAGTTTCAATCACCAATGCTCTATAAATGAACTCTTCAGTAATAGGTGCAAATATGTGATCTCTAAATCCATGGATATTACCAAAATTAGATTGAAAATCATCCCAGATCACATAGATTCCATACTTCAATACTTGGTTACTTAAATAATCAGTTATCGGACCCACGTACAACATGCAAATAAGTGTGAGACAGTAACCTATGTTAAACAAGTCCTCATAGAGAGTACGCGAATTAAGACCTGGGACCAAACCAAGCGACGTGAGATATTCAGTATAATCAACTCCTTTGAAAGTTAACAAAAATGGTACTCCGACCAACATCACCGCACAAAGTATCGAAACTCTAGTCAATCTATGCTTTACAACAGCTAAATCATTTCTATCTTTCTTAATGTGATCTTCTGGTTGTTTGTAGTAGATACTAAAGAGGTAAGAACCTGCTATAGCAAGAGAAAGAGCGGCGTTGAAGACCATAAACTGTATCAATTAAAATTAAATCGTGTAATAAAAATGTGTGATTTTTTCACGTGAAGTGAATTTTTCAGATTCGTCTCAAGTTTTTGCAGCCATACATGGAAGAGGGTGTGTAAAGTTAATGGAGGTGAGAAGGAAGGAAGGCACAGAAGAGGAAGATTACGAGGTTACAGATTCAGATAAGAATATTCTTTTATTGAACTTAATTCTTTGGGTAGAAGTGAATACCAGTAGATGGACAGTTACCATGAGACAATGCATCAATTGGAACAAAGTCCTGGCTCAAGACTGAGCCACGGACATTGTGGAAGTACCAGACTTCTTGCAAAGCATGACTCTTGTCACAGTTGAAGTAAACCTGGTTACCAAAACCTGCTTCCAAAGCAGCCGCAATCTGGTTTCTAGTGTAAGTTTGCAGGTTGCTAGGGGTAATGCCTGCATTAGCCAAGAATTGGTAGGTTGGCAAGGTTGAGTACAACGCTTCGGTGATTCTGAAGAAATCGTAGACGTTTTGGTTGTCTTGAGCCAGGGAATCGTAACAGGATGGGTTAATGGTGTTGATACAAGTAGCATGCTTGTTGAATTCATGCTCCCATAATTCGGAATCATCACCATTGTAGTTCTTCCAGTTGCTACTGATCTTGTCATACAAGTCTTGGTCGCCAAACTGGTTGACAATGATATCTTGAACATCAGATCCTTGGATGTTAAGAGAAGAATCACAGCTCAGTTCATAAGTGCCATCACAATTGTCTGGCCATAAACCATGCAAGGTGAACTCATCATCAGCACCTGTTGCAGGGTTGTAGTCCCAAAATTGAGTCTGCAACAATACACCACCAGGGGATTGGAAGCAGCAAGAAGCGTCGTCCTGAGTAGAACAAGATAAAGCAGCATTAGGACATGAAGGAGCAAAGGTGTCCCTGATGTTGTTTTTGGAGGCACTAGGAGCAGCAAAAACTTGAGGAATTGCAAGCGCGATACTAAGAAGAGTTGAAGATTTGAATTGCATTGTTTGATGATTGAGAAAGTTAAGTGAGATTACCTTGGACTTTATAGTTGGAGAGCTCAACTTGTATCTTTCATCTTTTACCGAGTTATCCTTACAGCAAGTCTACACAAACAACGAATCGATCCACCTGGCCATGTGGATCAATATCATTTCGGTAATCAGGGTTAGGAGAGATTCAAGATATTTTCTTCCGACGGCCGACTTGGAGAAACCAAATGCAACGGGTGTAGATAATAGTTGGTCTAACATGTTGTTAATTAGCGTGTGAGCTCCATTGTTTATGTCTTAGCTATTGTGCCACGAGGGAGTTTGTATGTGAAATGATTGGAGGTTATAATTTTAATGTAAATCGAAACGTTAATTATACATGAAATTTGACGTTTTGAGAGTAGCGGCCGCACGGTAATATAACCCTGATTGCATGTGAACAAGGGGAGCGTTCCAGCGGAGTATTAAACCCTTTCGTCAACACTAGAATGGTGATTTTATGGGGTTTGGAATGTCAACGTTTGGAATTCAACCCTTAAAATTTAATTCATTTAATGAACTCCTAATATTCAATGTGTATTTAACTTTTGTGATTAAGGCATTTATGGTTGCAACATCTGGATCCAATCAAAAGTGAAATTTAGAACAATGACAGGGCACTGGGTGCAAATCTATCCAATTTGACATAATTTAGTTTAAGTCCTTACATCACCGAGCCGAATATACACGTGGAGATTCAAAATACAAAGTTATGCTAACTAAGATGTTAAATTATTGTAGGTTGTTATATAGTGCATAAAATCAGCTTAAATATGAAGCTTCCTATGTGCTATCCTTCTTTTTTAACTTAAGAATTAAGAATTAATTCTTTGGGAGTGTCATTTGATCAATATATTTAGCCTTTGGTATAATATCAATGATCTTATGTGTTGAAACATACTCATACCATCTGAGAGTCCCTGGATGTTCCTTCTTCCATTCCTTACCATAAAGATACTGGAACCCAACAAAGTAAAGACTATAGACAAAGATATCAGCATAAGTAAGAGAATCTCCTACCAAGAAAGCATTCTTGGACAATCTTTTCTCAAAAATAGTGTCAGCAACAAGAAGCTTTTGGAAGTGTTTGTCGAATCTTTCCTTATCATAAGGTTCAACACCTGCCATCATATCAGTGAGGAAAGTGAATTCGAAACCAGTATCGGTATTAGCCAACGAAGTCCACATCAAGATTTGAGCATATTCTTCCTTGGATGATCCCAACAATGTAGTTTCCCCACCTAAACTAAACAAGTAACTAGCAATGGCACCCACTTCCTGCAAAATTAAACCATTTGGTCCAATAAATGTAGGAACTAAATTCAATGGGAAATTTTCCTTAAACAAAGGGTCTTCCTTATTAGAAAATTTGATATCCAAATTGAATTCTTTAACAAGAAGCACCACAGGGTGGCTCCTAACTTGATCTGTAACGAAAAGGGTTCCTTGGGACATACTTGGTTGATTTGGTTTAGTAAAATTTGACTAATTATCAGCTCTATTATTCAATTTTGCAGCCATTTATATACCGGCGGACATACAAGATCGTACATTTTTCCGTTACTAATGTAAAATCTATTAACGTTAACTTGGATATACTTAGGCCATTTGTGACGTACTGTAATGCAGAATGGTACGGTAGAATTATATTACTAATCGATTTTCTATCAAATAAGTTGGGATTGGGAGGTTGGAACCAACAGACCACATGTATAATTCTGAATGCCACCACGTTTTAGGTTTGCCTTCATCTCTGGAAGATTCTTTAGATTACTAAACATCTCACATTTGCACCCAAATGTCTTATTATTTCATATCTTTTGGGATTTGCCAACTTCTTCCATGAAAAGTGTGTCAGCAAGTATCTAATCTTAGTCTAAAGTCTAATAGTTGTACGAATACAAGCGCTTGATAGTTAGTTTCATAGTTGATAAAGTTAATTTGCATTCTCCTATTTAAGACGGAAATAATATGTGGCTAAATTAAAAGGCAAGACAGGATTATCGTACATTATTCTCTTATATTCTTGCCGAGCCGTATTTCCCAACTACCCAATTTTAATCTTGAATTTTCATTTATGTTTCTCTCTCTCAAATTCGTTCAACAAGTGCTTTATTTGTAGAGTTTCTTAAGTGTATCGTCTAGGAGCTACAAAAGAGCAAGCTTCACGGAGACAATTGAATTATATCTGTTAAAAGTATAGTACACTCTGAAAGTGTATGATACATGAAGCTCAACGACTCGTTTATATTATTACACTCCAAAAGGTAAAAAGAAGAAGCATTGTTGCTTTGGTTTCATATTATTTCCCTGGAAGTTCTCCAAATCGTATTCTATTTAAACAGAATTCAAGCTATTTAAGACATCCTTTCAGTAGAATTCCCTATCAAATATACTTGATATATTTCAAGTAAGCATTCTCACTGACATTTATTCAAATCAGACAGAAAATATGTCAACTCATTAGTCCTGCACGATGACTCATAATTTTAAGCATACAAATACGTACAAATACATACTAATACAAGCAAATGAAGAAAGCTAAGTTACAACAAAACAACCAATTTTACATTAAAGAAAGCGTATATATAGTACTGAACACACTTAATATCATCTAGTAACCTAAAAACCTTTATAAGGTTCGTACTTTACTTAGTTCACATGACTAATCACATGACCTATTTTCTACCAATCCAAAGCAACCAAAACCGATGACTCATCCACGGCGGTTGTGCCCCGGATTCGAAAAATTCGATAAGAAATTGCGGTGAAGGCCCGTACAAATAGATCAAATGAAAAGTTGAAAATTAATTTGACAATTTTCAATAACCATAATGCTTTCAGTTCGTGGATGTAGAAGACACTTTTCAGTGTCCAGTGCTCTTTGGAGGGGCCAGAATTTAACTGAGAAGATTGTACAAAAGTATACTATTGGGTTGCCTAAAGATAAGCAGGTTTTCAGTGGAGACTATGTATCTATCAAGCCGGCACATTGCATGTCGCACGACAACTCTTGGCCTGTTGCTACCAAGTTCATGGGACTTGGAGCTAAGAAGGTTAAGGACACCAGACAGATTGTTTGTACTTTGGATCATGATGTGCAGAACAAGACGGAGAAGAACTTGGAAAAGTACAAGAATATAGAAGCTTTTGCTAGTGAGCAGGGTATCGACTTTTATCCAGCAGGTCGTGGTATTGGTCATCAGATTATGATTGAAGAAGGTTATGCATTTCCATTGAACTTGACTGTTGCATCGGATTCCCACTCCAACACTTATGGTGGTGTTGGTTCATTGGGTACGCCTATTGTCAGAACAGATGCTGCTTCGATATGGGCTACAGGCCAAACATGGTGGCAGATTCCACCGGTAGCTAAGGTGGAGTTAATCAACGAGCTTCCAAAGGGAGTTACTGGAAAGGATGTCATTGTCAGTTTATGTGGGTTGTTTAACAATGACCAGGTTTTGAACCATGCAATTGAGTTCACAGGTGAAGGTTTGAAGAAATTGCCTGTAGACTACAGATTGACCATTGCCAATATGACAACCGAATGGGGTGCATTATCTGGTTTGTTCCCAGTAGACAATGTGTTAATAGACTTTTACAAAGAGAGAATCGGAAAGTTGACACAACCACACCCTAGAGTTAACGAAAAGACTATCCAAAACCTTATAGATAACCAGGTGACATCTGACTCCGATGCCGAATACGCTAAACACTTGGTGGTAGACTTATCGACCTTGTCACCATCGGTTTCTGGTCCTAACTCGGTCAAGGTTTCAAATTCCTTGTACGATTTGTCGAACCAAAACATCAAGATCAACAAGGCTTACTTAGTTTCATGTACCAACTCTCGTTTACTGGATATCAAGGCTGCTGCTGACGTCATCAGAGGACGTAAGGTTGCACCAGGAGTTGAGTTTTACGTTGCTGCAGCATCGTCCTTGGTTCAAAAGGACGCCGAAGAGATTGGCGCATGGCAAGATATCATTGACGCTGGAGCCAAACCATTGCCAGCTGGTTGTGGTCCATGTATTGGATTAGGAACTGGGTTATTGGAGGACGGAGAAGTTGGAATTTCAGCTACTAACCGTAACTTTAAGGGTAGAATGGGATCTAAGGACGCCTTGGCGTACTTGGCATCACCTGAAGTGGTTGCTGCATCTGCTGTTTTAGGTAAGATAGGTGGGCCAGAAGAGTTGGATGGCGGATCTGTTGCACCCAACCCTAGTGTTGTGACCAAAATCCTGAGTGCAATCTCACAGGTCAAAGAGGAAGTTGCTGCTGGTGTCGAGGTATTGGATGGGTTCCCTAAGTCTATTGAAGGAGAACTTATTCTTTGTAATGCAGACAATATCAACACAGACGGAATCTACCCTGGTAAATATACTTACCAAGATGACGTACCAAAGGAAAAGATGGCACAGGTTTGTATGGAAAACTACGATGCTGAATTTTACACCAAAACCAAGCCTGGAGATATCATCATTTCCGGATTTAACTTTGGAACCGGGTCATCGAGAGAACAAGCAGCTACTGCGATTTTGGCGAGAGGTATGAAGTTGGTAGTTGCTGGATCATTTGGAAACATTTTCTCCAGAAACTCGATCAACAATGCATTACTTACATTGGAGATCCCAGACTTAATCAACAAGTTGAGAGAAAAGTATGGTGCGCTGGATGAGTTAACAATCAGAACAGGATGGTTTTTGAAATGGGACGTTACAAAGGCACAGGTATATGTAGCTGATTCTGAAGGTAACCTTATCTTGACACAAAAGGTTGGAGAATTAGGAACCAATTTGCAGGACATTATTGTTAAGGGAGGATTAGAAGGATGGGTCAAGGCCGAATTACAAAAGTAAGCGTACCAGTTCAAAGATGGTATTTTCACGTGGTTCTTTTTCTGTATATCATATAATACATGATACATAATTATCGTCAAAACGTAACACCTTTTGAAGAGACGGCTGCAAGACAGGGCCCTGTAGTAGCAAACGTGTTAAAATGATTAGCAAACATTACACTACGAGCAGAAAAATAACAATTAAACTCATATGCCTACGAACGTTAGCAAACGTCAACGTTGCGAGTTTATTATACAAAAAGTTTATTTAAGCCGTCTTGCATGTCAAGTCTAGCCCCTCACTTGATTGTGGCAAAGCCGGCGTGGCCATAAAGGTTAAGATTCCTTCATATAGTCGGCTGGCCCCGGTAAGGTCACTATAGGTTTGGTTTTTGCTTGAGGCGTATGACTTATGGCCCCTTCTTGACGTAATCAGCAATGAGTGCTAACACGCAAACTCTTTAGTTCTGCTCTTGTCTCGATTAAAAAAATCAGCTGTAACTTACAACCAAAGAATAAGAAGTTTTACGTGTTCTCCCACCATTTACCTGTATTAAGAACGACGGTAGTAGAGAGAGGCAATGTGGTGCGATTTACTGATGCAACATGAAATTGGAGCACTTTCAAAGACCATTTACTAAGCATACAATAGTAGAGGTCAGCTCACCTCCCACTGCGGAATCGGCGGACAGCGGAGATCTCACTGCATTGAGTCAATGAGCGCGGTACAACGGTGGGGGATCAAAAATGTCAGGCCTAAGCTGTGTCTGCTTAGTATGCAATATTTTTTTCTATCGTGAGGGGGTGTTCTCATCATACCACAAAAGTGTAAATAAAAGAAAAGATTCGTAGTGTTATGGGAGAGTATATATACTGAGAGAGTCGCCATTTGTTTTTTGACAGATTAATACACTTCAATGATTGGAATATTGAGCTCACCATTACATACTGTATTTGCAGCCATCGCTGCTTTGATAAGAATATCATTCAACAACATATATTTGTTCATGGACACTACAATCTACTACGTGATACACTTATCTGTGCTAGTAATGCTACTTGGAAGTGTCATTATGGACTTTGTCAACTATGTGCTGTACTATTACAATGTGATAAACTATTCGTACAAGCATAAGTTGTACAACAATATCAATTAGAGACATTCATGGTCATGATTTGGCCCTCCCCATCGCACTGGCTGTGCCAGTCCTATTATATTTCAGTTCATGTAACATTAGAGTAAAGGTTTACGTTTTTTTATCAACTAGGAAAAGTATAAATATAATACAATATGATTTAGAAGACCTTGTTAGCATTGGCTTTGCCACCTCAGAGTAACAGTAGTTTTTAAACATCACGAGTATTCACATCTTGACCAGCTTCCCCACAAATCGCAAAAACCGTTGTGTGGTGAAGTGCTCAATATGCACAGAAAAATGCTGACAATAGAGAAAAATAAATAACGAACTACAAGTAATCAGCAAAGTCCGAGTGAGGAGAGAAGCCGATGAGTCCGTTGAGTGCTATGGTAGCTGACCATGGGTAATACGGGAGCTGTCAAGATTGCTTTGCACGCAACTAGTAGTCACAAGCCACAAAACTACGGTGAGATCACTCATGGATGTTTGAATGATTCATGGTTGGTAGTCCAGGCAGGATGCACTTCTCCACGATTACCCCCCACAGATGACGCCACTTGACTCCAGCCATTAGAAAATAAAGGCTGAACGTCTTAAGTTAGTAACTTCACAAGACATCCCTCACTTCTCTAACATCACTCATTACTCTCAATCACTACTTACAGTCGCTACACTTACAGTCACTACACTTATTAACACACAGCTTCCTTCAATCACACACACTCTAGCTTCGCTCGTGAGGACTAGAGGAATATTGTCTGTTGCAATCTATGTTTGCTTGTTTACCAACATGAAACAGCACAAAACATAATAATAAGGCTCCCCGAGTGAGGGGAACGATAGTTACCCCAAAACAGTAAACATCTAGAATTGTGACACGGCTGCTGGGAATAGCAGGGAGAATACCTCGTATAAGAATTCTGAGGCGTTGGTAGGTATCAAAGGAAGATGTTTAAGATAATCATTTGAGCAAGTCTTTACAATGAATAAACATGTTCTAGATGCAATTGGTACTTTGGTTACTTTATTGCATCAAATTGATTGTTTTCAGTTGTCAACGCAAGTGAAGGACAGTGCGTGGTACCACAAAATTAATGGGATCAGTCTTGGTTAATGTTGTTGATCTTCGTAATAGGGGCTTCGGAATGATTGCAATTCTAGCGAGACTCTTCATAAAGGGGTTTGTTAATACTGAGATTTAGTAATTTTAAGCTGGCTGGTTGAGTTGTTGTTCAGAGCTTTGAGAATAGTATGGGGAAGCTCAGGAAGGGGGAGTGAAATTAAGTTGTGTGCATTGTATATATCTCCGCATTTTGGTGAATCATGCTACTGTACATATTGTTCTGCACTCCTCGATGCTTTTACATTCTTGAGGACTACAAGCTAATTCATCTACAATCGAGAGCTAGAACCAATCATCAAACGTACAAACCTCGACCTTGAGCACGAAATCACTTTGTATTTTAATATTAAAGATACATTTTGCACCCATACGAAGACTTTTAATGCAAACTTGACATGAGAATGTAATAAAATAGCACGAAACAGCAACACACCAATCTCGAACTTCAAGGTGATTAAGGTACTTCTTATTGTTAGAAAGCTTATACTTCAACTTGAAATTGATCACTCCAAGAAAACAACAGAACAATGACAGAACCAACTTTGCATATATACAATATAAAGGCTATATTTACTTCAATTACAACACAGCAATTTGAAAATGCACATCTAAAAGAGGAGCGTTTTGAAGTTTCAGAATTGAGATGGTCTGTCCCTGAATATGTATGAACTCCTCTCTTTGCTTGAACTCGGAATACGCTTCTAAATTAGCACCAAGCGAAGCCAGAATCGAGCACTGGACACGGAGCTTGCCAAAGCAATTACCCCAAAAAATTATACCCCACAATTAAGGTTGAGCAGAGGGTCCTAAAGCTTAGTTTGATCTGTTTAATGACCATCTTTACGAGTCATACGTTGTACCTTATTCAAGATGCAATTTTAGTAGTCTCCTATTTAAAGCTAGTGCTGCTATTAGAAACAGATACAATATTAGCTCAGTAACATATTCAAATAGAGATTAAGCTTCAGCTCGTTTATTGTCTTTCCAATTAAATTTGGTGAAGCTATTAGAACGCTAACCATCTAAATCGAGTTGTAGCTTCATTCTGATTCGTGACCCCCAATCTTAGATTCTTTCGTTTTATGACAATTAGAAAAATCACTCACACAATAAGCCTCCCCATCGCACCCTACTGAAAAGCACTAATAAACTTTAAATCTACACTATTCTATGAGAACGTTTATAAGCAAAGATACATTAATATTTAACCATTACATATGAAACCCATGTAAACAAACCAAAGAAAAGAATAAACTAGTAGCTAACTAAATAATTTACTCTTCGTCTTCTTCCTCCTCCTCTTCGTCGTCTTCGGCGACAGAGTAGAATTGCAAAGCGTATTGGTTTTGCTTAACAGAGACGAATCTGATCCAGTCTCTGATTTGGTTCTTCTTCAAGTATCTCTTGGACAAGTACTTCAAGTACTTTCCGGAGAACTTGGTGTTGGAGACAACAACAACCTTGTTACCTTCAGCAGTAACAGAGATGTCCTCACCGAGGTTACCAACAATGTTGTCAACCTTGATGTGTTCAACCAAGTACTTTACGTAACCTTCAACATCGAAAACACCGTTTTCGACTGGGCCGGTGGTGTCAACAACGAACTTCTTAGCAGCCTTGTTTTGCTTGGTGGTCTATAATCCCAGTTAGCCTACCGCACTATTATCCGATAATTCAGATAAAGACAGCATAGCCCTGGTAGGGTTTGCGAGAGTCAAAATTAATCATTCTTATGCTTGTGACAAAAAAGTAGGCTCACTAGACAGAACCTCACTCACATGAGACGTCATCCTAAAACAACATAACAAACGAGCACGGTAATGACCAGTGATGTACCTAAAAAAAATCTTATCCACTCTTTAACCCATACTTGGGATTGCTGAATTCATCTGTTAATATAATTAATACATACAATTGGAGCCATTATGATTGTGATGAATAGTTAAAAGTCTTTGGTGAAAAGTGAAAAATTTTCTTATATACGGAACATAGCTTACATAATGAAGAGATTGCTGACGAAAATATTAGGTAAGAATAAATATAGGGCTTGGCCCTTTTTGGTCATGTGATCGAATGTCTTTTATTTACGACATACATTTGCTTATAAATATTTCACTTTTATTGTTTAAAGCTTAGGTTGCAAATCAATGGATCCACAACACATAGGGGGATACAGTCAAGAAAGCGATGGCTGGTCTTCCACAATCATAGCCTAAGATTGCGCTTGAACAAAATGTATCTCAAGTTACACCAATTCTGATTCTTTCGTGTTTATGTAGTCTAAGTACACGACAACCCATACCCTGAGCTTGCTCTAACGCATCTCCCAGTCTTAAAAACGCTCGAACTTGTAGTCTAACTTCATTTGATTGAATACGTAAGAATTCAAATGATGAAATATCGTAATTGAACTTCAAAACACATCAGATTAAAAGACAAAAAAATGGTTGCAAAAATATAGTAAAAAGCATTTTCATTTCTTAGATGAGGATTAATAGTGAATTTATATACATTGAAGTAAATTCTCATCCTGACTTTAGCTTATTACTTTTCATTTCAAGTACTATTTTACTGAAATGGATCGTAAGAAAGTTGAATAATATAACTACTCCAATTTTCCTCTTATAACTGCCCCAATAGTTTCCATTTATTAGCCAAGAAGGCATCTTTAGTGTTGACTTTACAGCCTTATATTAATCTATATTTTCTCCTACAAAGGTTCCAACTTTAATACAGCCATGCCCTTTTATTCGTTAGTTCATGCGAACTTTATCTACGAACCTTTTGTACGTTTCGTATCTTGCGTTGGTATCAGTATCAACGTATCGGACTTCTACTATTTGCACCGAAGAATCGCTGTCGGTTTCAACTTGAGGAGGTGACTTCTGTTCCAATTGCGAACTTGAATCGGTTGCTGGTAAGCAATTGTTGTTAGCATCGCTTGGTAAATTTAAATTTAAGATTTGGGGATTAGGTTGAACTAGTCTTGAGCTCTCAGGACTACTGTCTGTAGGTGGGGGACTGTTTTCGAATTCCGCCAAAAGCCTTACAATTTTCCCTTTCGATCTCCTTCTTTTCATCAGTTATTGATATCTTTGTTGGTAAAACTACTCGCTGGATTGGACACATACAAGACCTGCTTGATTATTCTTCAGAATTGTTGCTATTCTTTACCACTTTATGCACCAAACCAACAAAGAATAAGTGCAATTTACCTGAGAACCTGGGAATCAACCTAAATTCTGATTGAACCCCTGAAGTATATAAAGAATGTCCCTCATCCAGGAGCATTGCGGGAGGTACTATCTTGGAAATTTGCACCCAATAAAAAAGAATGGACTGCACTTCATAACCGAAATTTGCCAAAGAATGGTCCAGGAGCATATTTTAGATACTTAATTACTCACGTATACATCTCAAACCTAAAACAGCTTTTCATATTGCTATAGTTAAAGTATAATCCTTGAAGCCAGTGTTATAATCAATTAATGTACCTTTTTTTGCAGCCAAGGGGTCAGCTCCAGAAACATAAAAATGATGCCTATCGTTCTTACACCCCAATTATAGAGAATATAAGCTTGGAAATATAAGAGTGTCTGCTATTGTGATTATTTCTGTATGATATTCAGAATCTTGTGATTATTTTAATTTATTATTATTTCACTAATATTCTTAGAATGTAATTAGTCAACTTATAACAGCTTAAGGTATCAGTAGGAGAGCTAATAAAGACTAAATTGTAAACTAGAACAACCCTGTAGCTTTAATAATTACACCATATGCATATCTCTCAATCTTTAAGGAGATGAAATTATGTTAGGATTAGTTGACTTACGTAGAATATTCTAGAGTTAAACGTCTCGTAAATAATCCTTGAGTATTTTAGGTTCATCGCTGTAATTTCCAACACTTTATCCGACAAATGAAATCAAAGGATTCTGATAGGGAGTATAGTTTTTCAATTTTGTTGAGTTGATGGCTCAGTAAAATTTTGACTCAATTTTGACTCAATGTTGACTCAACAGGATTTTTCTTGCAACTGAAATGACTAGGAGTCATTTTTACCTATACCACCAATAAGTTTTGGGGGTCATTTTCTGTCCTTGAATCCATATAACGGGAACTGTATATCCATAGTAACTTCATAAAACAGTGAGGGGATGGTTGTATACCCATAACATAGAGGTAACAAGGAAGAAAGCACTCCGAAGTGAAGACATCACATCGACCCTTTGTTCACTCGGTACGGAATTTTTATGTGCGAATCATGCATGGGCAAAATGTAATCAGTATAAATTACGAATAAACGCAGATCCTTCTTTCTCTCTAAACCATTCTTTTTAAACTATGAGTTTAGCATTTAGACGGTGTTTTACACCTGGACGCAGATTGTTGTCTACATTTGTTTCTACTAGTGTAGAGCCATCAGTTACCTTTAATATTCCAACTACAGATGAACCAATTCAGGCTCATAATGTCTCTCCCTTGAAATTAGCCTTGAACTCAGAAAAGCCAATTAATACATGGACCAAGGATCAGATTCGCGAGATCTACAATACTCCATTAATTGAGTTGGTTCATCTGGCTCAGTTGCAACACAGGAAGCATCATGACCCGCAAGAAGTGCAATTGTGCACTCTTTTATCTATCAAGACTGGTGGTTGCAGTGAAGATTGCAAATATTGTGCACAGTCTTCAAGATACGACACCGGGTTGAAGGCAGAGAAGTTGGTTACTATTGACGAAGTAATGAAAAAGGCAGTCATCGCTAAACAGAATGGGTCAACACGTTTTTGTATGGGTGCTGCTTGGAGAGACATGAACGGTCGCAAATCGGGGCTCAAAAAAATTGCAGCCATGGTTACAAAAATCAATGAATTAGGTATGGAGACTTGCGTAACATTGGGAATGATTGATAAAGATCAAGCCAAGGTATTGGCTGACGCCGGATTGACTGCTTATAATCATAATATCGATACTTCAAGAGAACATTATCCAAGTGTTATTTCTTCAAGAAGTTTTGATGATAGACTTGAAACCATTGACAATGTTTACAACGCTGGAATCAGTGTATGTACAGGTGGTATTTTGGGTTTAGGAGAGACCCTGGAAGATCACGTTTCCTTTTTGTATACGTTATCGAATATGCCTAATCATCCTGAATCGTTACCAATTAATAGACTCGTCCCAATTAAAGGAACGCCTATGGAAGCGCTGCTCGCGGACCTTCCTCCAGCAAAGAGATTACAATTTGACCAGATCATCAAGACCATTGCCACCGCTAGATTAATTATGCCTAAATCCATCATTAGACTTGCTGCTGGTAGATACACTATGAAGGACCACGAGCAATTCATTTGTTTCATGAGTGGGTGCAATGCTATTTTCACTGGAGAGAAGATGCTTACAACAATGTGTAATGGATGGGATGAAGACATTGCTATGCTTCTGAAATGGGGATTAAGACCAATGAAGAGTTTTTCAAAATAAAGTACAATAGTTTACAATTAAATCAATTACTTAAATTCTCCAAAATAAAATAAACCCAAGTTAGACTTGAATGTAGAGTTGATAGTGCAAGATTTCACTGATTGAATGTTTATTGAATTAAAGTCGTTTGTGCTCTTTTTCTAATCGTTGAGCCCTTCTAGGATATCTCGGTTTTCTAGGTCTTCTGATTCAGGAGAAGTATCAAGTTCCGAGTTCTTATTTTTGACGCTCAATAGCGAGTTGGAGTTATTCACTACTGGCAATGAGAACAGTTCATCTGGGCTTGTTATAGCATTTTCCAGCGACGTTCGTATAAAATTACTGAGTGTAGGGCCAATTTTCGACAAGACGCCTTCTGTAGTTCCAGCAGTCGATAATCTTGCTCTTCTAGGTGTTTGTTCTGCCAGTTTATCTGTCACTTTATTTCCGGAATTGACTGGGGTCTTAGGTACAGCTTGAAAAGTTTCGTCTTCGTCAGTAGTTTCCTCTGGCTCATTTGTGGAGGATATGATCGATGAGGTACCTGCATTATTACCTCCCACCACATTCAGAGCTTGTTTTAATGTAGCCATAGACGAACTTTTATCCAAAGTACTTTCAACTAATCCGTTATAATCCAGATTATCTTCGTAGTTGACTTCAAATAAGTCAGGGGAGATAGCCAACAATTCGTCCAAGCCACCACCAGACCATCCCTTCTTAGCTATTCCTTCAAAGATTTCCAATTGTGCCCGTACTAAAGATCCAGTCCTTAGGAGTAAATGCTCTTGATTGAAGCGTTCAATCATGGAATTGATTTCATGGTAATAGTCATATTTCAACCTATCTATTTCATCCAATTGGTTCGTCAAATTAAGCAAGTTGTTTTTGTAGGTGTTCAAGTTTCTAGTTTTAAGTTTGGAGAGTTTTATATTCTCCAATTCTTTTACTCTGAGTAGTTTTGACTTTTGTTTTACTTCTTGTTGGTAAAAACCATAACTTACGTTGTATTCTTCTTGAAGTTTTGCGAGTTGTTCCTTGAGTGGTTCTTCGAAACTTGTTGAAATGAGTCTACTCAAGATTTGTTGATTGCTTCCAATCATATATTGTAATCCACCCGCATTGATGAGTCCATCACAGACTGCCTTTGTATTGTTTACTTTGGGGCAATCATTAATGCTATCTTCCAAGGCCTGGCCAAATTCATTGGCAGCATTAGATACACTTAGTAAGCTTTTCCTTAAATTAGAAGCCTTGTCAATCAATTTGGAGTATGTTTCGATATTAGATTGGAAGTCCTTGGAAGTGACAATGCTTGTTAAGTCTAAGACTGAAGGAGAAAATGATGTGAATGTGTTTAAAGACGGTTGTCTATTGAAATTTTTGCGATCACCAAAGTCTGTCACTGGAGGGAACTCTGTTGATGGTGATGTTGGTATGTTTGGTTTGCTGTTCATAAATGAGAAGAACTCAGATAAGTGCTCTGGAGGGCGTGTTGAATCCGAGTCATAAGAGCTCTGATTTTGAACAGGAGACGAAGTTGGGAATTCCGTCAGTGAGACAACAGGTCTAGCCTTAGGGCCCACGAATGCAGAAGGAGAGAGATGGCCTGCTGTGGAAGCCAAATCATCTTGAGATGTCATTGTCATGAAAGCAATTATAATGAAATACAGCGGTCACTAGCTGTGATAAAGATGCTATGGAGATGGATCTTTCGAGAAGATGATTTGAAAGTGCTTATTATTTCAGATCAAGTATGAACTAAGATCAATCTAGATAAACAAGGTTGTTAGTAGGGTTTTTGGTCGATCTGATGTGTTGTTGGGATTATTGATTTTTTTTTATCCTGCAGTTTAAACGTCTACATGTTAACAATGTAGAGGGATGTGGTGGTTGGTAGGGGATGAGATTGTGAGAATTGAGTGATGTGAGAGTGAAGGTGAGTTGGTAATTGAGGTGGATGTTAATAATTTTGAGGGGAAGTGGTCAATTATTAGACATGTATTGTTATTTTAAAGGTTTTGGGTAAGGCCCTTTTTCGCAGTAATTGATAAAGAACTGATGGTGAAGTTGTTGGTATGAGAGAAGAGAGATATGAATAGAACAGAGACTGGATGTAAACGCCGTCCGATTGAAATTATTTTGTTGTATATTGAAACTGAGTTTACTTGGATACGTTATATTGAGCAGCTACCATGAAAAGTAAAGAAATAATGTTAGTGATGACAACCAGATCATAGTATTTGATTCTATTTCCTTTCAACTGAAGTCAGTCACTTATGATGATCCGTATGATGATGCGTATGCTGAATTGTATGAATTGAAACCATTTAGAATAATCTCATTCATTTGCTCGTCTTTTAACTAAGTGATTCAAATCTGAAACATTCTTCTTTCTCTTTACCCCTAAAGTATTCACAACTATGCTTGGACGAACCACCTTTTCCTTCTCTTGTTTCCCAAGAACTTCCACATACTCATTGTCCATGTTGTTCCTTTCAAAAAATCCAGGTATATTCACGTCAACTAAATTAACAATATCATTTGCAATTGAGAAGTTCTCGTTCTTAATTATCCCCATCAACTGTTTGTATTCGGCAACAGATAGAACATTGAATTCAAAATCATCGTGGGGTTTTGGTTCGGTTGATTGGTTTTCTAGAGTACATCCAATTAACCCAACTACATCACCCAATCTGAATTCTTGTCTTATTCCCAATTCAGTGAAGAATTGTTGATTGTCCATATTCTGGTATCTATCTTCCACCACCAAATGCTCTAAGAACCTGCCTTTGGGGTCATCTGGGAACAATGGAATAGTGCTGATGGCTTTTTCAGTCGTGAAAATGTGACCCACAGACCAAGAGTTTCGTAATGGTTTGAGGAATGATTGCATCAGCGCCTTCTCTGCACCTGGGATGATCAATTTACGCACCCATCTATTGTCTACTAAAGAGTTATCCAACACCTTCAACCACCATTTTAATAAAATAGCACCACCAACCACATGTTTATGTTGGTTTTTGAATGACTTTGGAAACAAGTATTGTTGTGCTGCCTTTGCAAAGAGGCAAATGTGTATATTTTGAGTTGAAGGAAGTTCTAACAAGTTCTTATTACTTGATTTGGTACGTTCAATCGAAGGGTTATAGTATGGTAAGTTCTTAAAACAATCTGGATCTTCCAACTTTGCACTGAGTTTTATAAGAGATGAAGCATTTGACTTTTCTTGAATATCATAAGACTTTGGAGTATCATTGTGAACCTTCTCATTGTCGTTTTCAAGGACTCTTGACTTCTTTAAGGTATACCTGTTTATATCAAAAGACGTCAACCACTTGACAAAACTCTCTATAACATCAGCAACCTTAAATGTAAGTTTGGTATACCCAACAGTATCACATTTGGAAACAAATATATACTGATCAACCGATTTGTCTACAACAAAGTAGACCAATATCTCAATGCCCAAAAGCACTAGAGACGATTCAGCATCAATAAGACTGAAAAAGTGCCTTACTTTAATTGAATCCTTGGATTTTGGACTGTTAATCAATGGCTTCACGTAAATTGGTTTAGTCTGAACGTAAAATACCTTGAATTTCTTGTCTTTTGGTAAACATAACTCAAGTAATCCTAGTAGTTCTTGCATTGGTTAATGTTGAAATATCATTGAATCACGTGAATCAAAAGTATAGCAATTTATTATTAGTATAAGGCCAACGAATAAGAAAGTTAAAGATGGTTAATGACAATGACTTCATATCCTGATAGTTTAGTAGGGGTTTCAATCCTGAAGTCCACTCTTTAATCCCATTCTTTATTGCTAGTACATTCTGTCATTTATTACCTCCCCCAATAGATGACCTTGGGATAGTAATAAACTCTAGGCAATGTAAAAAAAACTGCTTATAATTAAGTGAATTTCTTATCAATATGCCAAGCTACACTTTAGCTACACGTTCTAGCCTTTCGAATAGTCATAATGTAGCACAGCCACCAACAGAAGGAAAACGCACTTTGCACCCAAAAAAGACGAAGAGAGATATAGGAATGTAATGCCAAGATCATAGATCTTATGTCTCGCTTATACGGTGATTAACAAAGACATGGTATTCCGGTCCTTGCATGATAGTTGTAAAAAAATAGTACAATGTTCAAGACTAATCAATTAAGAGATAGGGAGTGGGAAATTCGTCAAAATTTGCACCCAATTTAAAAGTGATGAATGTGAAGAATGTTAACACGAGTGCTGTTTTATCGATTGCTGAACTTTTCAATTAAAGAATGAAGGTTATGAAACGTGCGAATGGAGTATCAGTGTAATTGACCAAACAATAAACTCAACGTCCGTTACGAGTGGGTTCGTCCTCATACGTACTTTATTTATACATTGAATCTTAATTAGAATCATTATTGGTGTTATGATGAAGGAGAACAATGAAAGTGAAGGATCAATTGTTGAATGTTTCAGAATTATACCGTATTCATAAGTCCCAATCTAATTAGTTCAGAATTACCCCTAGAAGAAACATCACACCCGTATAGCCAGACACTAATCATTATTAACAAGTACGTACCAAGCACAACTTGAAGATTCACCCCAGCAACCATTGATACATTCTTTTTAGCACGTATTGCCATACTGGAAATACCCGGTTCCAGTAGGGGTGCCCCAAAAAAAGTTGAACCATCGAAGTCGCCTCACTACTTTCCCTTGTTAGCAAGCAAGTAATTTACAATCTTGAACCCGGACCCATTACCAGACCTAAACGAGAGAATGAACGTTTTGGTATATTCGATCGGGCACTAAAGCACGCCACACCCCAGTAAGGAATCCTCATCCTAAAGAGACCAAGGCATGTGAAAGAATACCAATGTGAAACAGACTAAAGTTGGGACAATACAGAAAATGGACCAAAGCAAGCAGCGGAAGGTGGCTAGGGATGCAAACGAAAATTTATATGGCGACTCGGAGCAGGTTATAATAATAGGAGCAAAGTAAAAAACGATGGCGTCAGATGGCATATCGTTTTCCATACGAAACAAATCGGAGTAAAGGTTATCAGGCCATAAAGCAACGAGTAAGATTTTGGAGGAGAGAGCTATACGAGATATGAAGTAGGCTGTATTGTTTTAGTTGCAATGAAGGGAAAGTGAAGAAGATTTCAATTGGTTCAGTAGAAACGACGTAGTCAAGTTCATAATGAATTGATAGACAATTGAAATGCTTGGAAGTATTGAAAGAAATTAAGCCAGGCCGGCGAATTCCATAGGGGATCTACGGGCGGAGTCAGAATGCGGAGTGTCGTCGGAGACAAGGTAGGATATTTACGTAGAAACAGGGTGGAAAAGGGTGTAGTGAAAATCAATAAGAATGATGAGCATAGTAAAGAAACAAACGATATTATACAGATGGATTGTGTTGAGCCTAGAAGAATGTACACGTTTCAATATACAAGGCAACACACACAAGGAAACAGTAGAGTTCAACATTACTTTAATTTATTGAAGTCTATTTACAGACTATTTTGTTCCTTATCCATTTCTCCATAATGTTGGGTGCAAATATAGAACCAAAATCAATAACCGGTGAATAACCAGACATCCTATTCGAGCGTTGGGTAATCAGGGGTTACACATTCTGGGGTAGGTACATGATCACATACTCCTCAATGCCCACTTCCTGATTCGATATTGGACTACTACTTGTGAGCAACAAAAGGGACCTTCTTACCATAAATACCCCACAAACGAGAAGAAGACCGAGGTGTCTGAAGCGAACTGATCGGATCATCGGACATCGGAGTTCATTGCGGGACACTTTTCGGACTCACAAAAAGGGTATTGGATTTCAAGACGTAAAACAGACTGAAAAATATTAGACGCACTCAGGGCAACGCCCCTTTGTTTTTTTTTTTTGTATACTGAGGGGTGTGTTTGGTAGTAAATATGCAAGATACGGGATGGGTCATGGAGTACAGCTTTCAGAATTGCTTGTTATTAACGAGTGTTAGAATATGAGTACGAAGGAGGTTTTGAGCTTGACTTGGCTCAACAATTGGGGTTCGAGATAACAATCATCAAGTTGATTGTTTCTGATGTTAACAGTTAGACGAGAGGTAGAAAATTGGTCTCATTGAGAGAGCGAGGCCTAAAAAAAAAAAAAAAATAATAATAATTTTGCAGCCATGTCGGTGAGCCTCTAGTTACTGGAAGGATAACTAGAAGGAGGAACCTAAGAAACAAGTGAAATGATCTAGTATAGATTCTATTTGAATAAGAACAATCTGTTTCATGAAACCTGGGCAGCATCTTTTTGTAGATTGAATGAGTAGAATCTCTATTTTAAGATACGAAAACAAGCACACAACTTCCAAGACACACTTCTTTAAGACAAGAATGAAGACGAATACGCAACAGGCGACATTGTTTTGGGAAGTTGCTCATTAATTGATGACTGGATTGCAATTAAAACATGGATGCCCGAGAAGCATAAGGCGATTTGTAGAAGACGCAGTGAAATGCAACTTCCAATTGACAGAAACGTAATGGTTCGATATAAGGTGTCCAGTGATATATTTTTATAACCCCAAAGGGCTGTTTAGAGCGTTACCGTCTTGCAAAAGAACAACGTTTACGTTCACCGCATGATAGAATATCAAAGGTAGACAACGGACTTGGAGTAATTAAGTAGGGTTTATAGATTATAGAAATATTTTCTTAAATCAGAAAATTGGTGGGGGTATAGTGATGAAGTTGAGAAGGCTTGATCCCATTTAATGGTTCAACAAATTGAATTAGTAAAATTATCATAAGCTCTCTCTCTGCTTAACACACTTATCTAACCTGTTGGGATATTGATTTGCAACTAGATTTTAATTTGAGTGCACAAAACTAGATTCAAACTAAACCAAATAATCTCAAACATGTCGAAGACTTCGTTTCTCCCCGTTTCCAGTTAATCTATAGTGAGAGTGACACGACTACATCTCCGTTAATAAATACTCTCTAGTCTTTATGAAGTCTCACCATGTCTACAGAGACAACTTACTACTTCAAAAGGAAATTGAATCAAGTCGCTCAATTCTGAGGTGGCTTACTTTTGGGACTCTCGTAACCTCTTTAATATATGGGGATGTCGGACTTGTAAGGATCTCCTATCTACTACATTGTTAGGTCGCAGCAATGCACCTACTCCAACATTACTAAGGGTTTTTTTTATTTGTCATTCCAGCAATCTCTCTCTCTTTTACAATCAGTTTATGAATAAGGATACTAAAAAACAAAGTGTATTGGTGTACCCAACCAAACAAACCCATACCAAAACCTAATTAACTTTCTGTTCCATACTTATTTGAATACCTCTAATGATGTCTCCCCTACCACACATTATGTCTCACCAACACTCAATTACATTTTTTTTCCCACAGTCAAAACACCCCACAAAGTAAACCGAGGCCTGCTCAAGAGGCTAGACATATTGTATTGTGGATGTTTACAAGCAAAAGCACTAGGTCGAATGGGTCTTCTGCATAACTACTGAGGGGAAACGTTTATTGCTATCGATGTAAATATGCAAGTTGCGGGAAAGGTTATTTGTACATATTGTGTCGTATTATTACCAACTCATTTCCTAACAACTTTTAACCCTTTTGGGTCTAACTCCTTCCCCTACATCCCCCTCATTTACGGACACAGAAAACAATAAGGGAAAGCTTAAAAAAAAAAAAAGTGAACACTGAATATTTAGTTTCTGGGGTACTTGATTAGAACCAAAGGGTATATTTAAGGGTGTCCAAGTCTCCACAAATCAAGTGAAATTTTTAGGATGTCCAACAATCTACTAGATATTTCGAGTCTGAGTAGTTCTCCTGTAGTTGTACAACAGCAGTTTAAATTCGGATCGAGTGATAGTTTAGTAAGTTTACTAAAGGAACGAGAACGCAAGAGAAGTGAACACCACGAATATCATCAAGAGCAGCTACCACAACAGCTACCTCAACCTCAGATACCCGAGAAACCCGAGCAACAGGAACCAGATTTCCTTGATATGCTCTCAGCAGACATGGATTTTGAACAAGCTTATTCTATGTATACCACTTTACAGCCAGACCAGAACCAGTCGGTCGAGTTGGACAAGGTCCAGCAGTTGAACCAACAATATATGACCTCTTTGCAGCAGCAGCAACAACAATCACAGCAGATGTATCTTCGTGACCAACATCTTCAGCAGTTGAAGCAACATGGCGACTTTTCACATTTCCCTGGCAATACCAACTTTACATTCAACTTGAATAAGCCAGCTGCTGCTAACGATGCATACAGTTATGATCGTGCACAAATCTTTGCTTCTTCAATGAACATGAATGCTTCTAATGAAAATTACTCCTTTAATGATGGCGATGAAGCCAACAGGTCACAACATGAAGTAGCTGATAGATCCCCAACAACAACAGCAGCAGCTGCAGCAGCAGCTGCTGCATCAAACATAACAGCATCAATAGCTGTAGCAGCACCACCAACAGCAACCCCAAGTAGCAAGGGCAAAGAAAATGACGATGACTTTGACAAGTTCTTCTCAAACACCGAATCCAACCAGTTGGAAGAGTTTTTGGATAACTTGACCAACAACACCAACCTGAACCCATTACAATTCTACAACCGTAACAACCTTGCTCAAAGAAACCAAGGCAGCGAGTTCAATGAGATATTTGACTTGTACACTATGAAGACATTTCCAAACATGGCACCAACATACAAGAACAACGGCACCAATTCCATCAGCACCAACCAAACGAATGCACTCAAGAGCCATTCAGTACCCAACAAAAACGAGCATGAAACCTTGAAGAAGGAATTAACTGAAGCATTCAGTTACCCACATTTGAAACCTTTTTTGAATGGGGAAACATCACCAACCAACCAATTACCTACTCCAGTGGAGTCAAGAGAAGCACTGTATACTATGAGAGGAGAAGAGAAGAGAAGTATATCAGAAGATTCTAACCTAGCACCTAAGAAGAGAAGAAAATCTTCTACCAAACCTCTTTTATCGTTGGAACAGAAGAGACTCAATCACTCACACTCTGAACAAAGAAGAAGACAGATGTGTAAGCTTGCATACGAGAGATGTCTCAGGTTAATTATTGACATTGAAGCATTCAATAACTTACCACCTGAGTCACAAGAAACTCAAAAGAAGACAAAACGTGCAAGAGTGAATAAAGAAGGGTTACCTAACTTATCTAAACATAGTGCGTTGATTAGGATAAGCAACGAAATATGTTTAATTAAGAATAGCAACGAAGCTTTGAAAAAGAGATTGGAGGCTGCTGGAGTTACGGATCATCTTAACTTTGAGCAGCTCAAGCTTGACTGATGTATTATTATTATGTGATGATTTATGATTTAGTTCTGGTTAATATGTATATTCATTATTTATTGTGGAAAGTTGTAGGGATTCATTAGACTCCATTAAACTTTGTCTAGAAAGTTGTAGTTGTTGTTGATGTTGTTATTTTTGTTATCGTATGTAAGATACTTTGAAGTAGTAATACAAATTAGTCACTCCCTTTATACTTTGAAACGGAACACCACCCCCTCTAGAACCCTTTGACTTGAAGTAATCAAAAATAACTTGAACCATTCCTAATCAATCCATCACTGCAAGCTCTATAAACGTTCTTATTACGAGCCTTTGCTTCGCGTATACGCCTTAAAACACGATACTGATAAAATATTACTGATAAGTCGGAGCCCTGTTCTCTTCCATATCGCGAATTCAAAACTGTAAACGGGGCAAGCAAGAGGGCAAGATGAGGGCAATGAAGAGGGTAAACAAGAGGGCAATCAAGTATCGGGTATAAGTAGATTTGAAGAATATAGAAATACTCAATAACTCGTCTAAGAAGCTAGATTAAGAGACATTTTAAAGCCCCCCCTCGTCAATGGTTAAAGCCGTACGGGTAAAGAGAGGGTCATTCTTAGGAGGAAATGAATTGAATAGTAAGTAACATTGCAATCAATCATATTGAGTTTTGATTCAGGGGGATATCCTTATTGAATCGGAAAACAATAGACGATGCACAACATTAAGGTATTGGCAGAATTTTTATAAAATAAAGGGACTTAGAAGGTTGGTTTGAAGCGGAGCCAAATGTGGTGGAGGGGACGGAAGCGCCAAGTGGATGAGATTTAAAATGCCTCAAGTTTTAGATTGAAGGTTCGGGGAATCCTTTGGAATTTGATAAACAACGGAGTGGAGAGGAAACTGTGGAGATATGATTCGGAATGAAGGAAGTTGTATAAAGAGATTGGGAGAAAGTGAGGGGATGATTGAGAGGGATAGAGAGGAGGAGTTTCAATTTGTTGGTTTTATTATTGTTAACGGTGGTGGCAATAGCCATGCTGGTGTCGTAGTTATTGTTATTGTTATAGGAATTGTGAGTTAGCTATAGGAAAGTTAAATTGATGTAAATTGTTGAGTAGAGTATGATATTGATATTAGGATTAGGAGTAGGATGAAGAATGGAGATGTGGAAGTAGATGAAGATTATGAAGATGAAGATGAAGATGAAGATGAAGGAGATGGTAAACTTTTGAGTTAAAACAGGGTTTATTCCAAATCCTTCTTCATGATAAACCCATTTTAATGTCATTATAAATTAACTAAATGTAGCTTGAAGTTGAAACAGTACAGACATGTTACTTATGCAATATGGTATCAACAAATATAACCAATAAGGATCTTAGGGGAATAAGATAATCATGATCATTACTAGCTGAATTACAATGTTCTGTTAATTAATTATGATCATTAAAAGCTGGATTTACTGGTTCTTCGAATAATCAACAATAATTCAAACAGCCGTTCGTTTCCATAACACCTCGGTTGATATCTTAGTTGTACTTCACAACTACAATAAAGATCTATAAAGCACACCTTTTGGATATTTTTAAGATAACCCTGGCTGCAAAAATTTTATATAATGAAGAACGCCTAACAATAAAGTTTCAGAGGGGATACAACAAAGGTAGAGAATGAAAGCCAATTGAGAATCATCAGATAACCAAAGTACATGTTAGGAAGTATATCTTCATGATACGATTTGAATGTTCCAATGGCAAGGCACAAGAGTACATAATATCAGTGATTGAATTTCAATAGGCAAGGGCCAAATAATAACGAGGACTAAAACAACTAGAATGGCCTAGAAAGGTCAAAAGAATTCAGCAGCTTGTGAATATTAGTGTTCATTAGAATGTTACGACAATTGGCAGTATGATACAGCCATATCGGGCGCATGTTCCGGCAACTACCAATCGGACAGTAATAGTATCACACTTGTGCATGGTAACTATGTTGGTATCGGAGTAGTCAAGGTCATACAATTTTGCAACTGTATGATAATGCACATATGAGTTTAGTTGAAGAACAGTGTGACCTTATACTTTGTTGTTCTTGTCATTACTAATGAGCTCGTTAATAAAAGTAACTTTTAATAACTTGAAATCAAAGTGATTAACCCCTCAATCTACTGTGCTTGTTTCTCATATTATACTTCTTTTACGAATAAGATTTCTTCACTGTTATCACCTAGATTTACTGGTCATGATTCTGTACCTTTAGAACTTGGAAGTTTCGCTTCAAATTCTCTTCTTCTACATGCATGAATATCAAGTAGTTTCAGTATGTTATATTTATGTAAAAGAATCTCTACGATTATGAATATGACGCGTATTCCACAGCTCATGGATGCTTAGAAAGTTTATAGAATCCTTACAGAACTATTACTAAAAAGGTACATCATAGCTCTAGTATTCTTTTGGTTTCCTTTAGATTTGCTTCAGATGAACTTGCTATGAATATTATTCATATTCATATCCATAGCAAGTAAACAGAACTAAAGACAAATATATCTATTCTACAAAGTATTGATGATGAAAAATGACAATTAAATATCATTGTGATTGAGTAAACAAGACAAGACTTGACCGACATAATAATGAACCATTCCTGATACTTACATCATCTTCCAACCTTCAATTCACTACCCAAACCCACCAAAAACAACTCGTCCTTTTCCAACACATAATCACGTCTTAATCTTATCAAAAATTATTCAAAGTGAAAAATCAAAAAAAATATACAACTTCATCAAATGGTTTCTAAGAAGCAGAATACATTGGTTGCGCCTGTTGCTGCATCTATTCATCCATGCGATAGTCTTACTATTGGATCTGAAGATCAGATAACTAATTTACGTAAACTTCAACCGGTTGTACTTGCCAATCATATTGCTGGAGCACCAGAGTCTCAAGCACTTTCATCAGTAAGAACAGAGTATAACTACGTGTATGTTATCAACTGGATCTACCATTACCGTGGGTTTATTAAACTTCAGACTGAGTACTTTGATGTCGATATATTTGAATTGGAATTATTAAACTTCTTCCCTTCTATTGGAAGTCATATGTTGAATTATGATGATGGTGGAGATCATGGAACAGCAGAAACCTTTGCTGCCAAGTTAAGATTATCGTTGATTCTGGCTGTACAACAGTCCAAACTCTCTTCGTTGAATAACTTTGAACGTATCTTTAGATTGTGGTTTGGCATCGATACTCCTCTTGGTGGAGTCGAAGAAGATGATGAAGATGTTGAAGGTACGGTTGGAGGTGGTCAAACCGAACATAACAATGAAGAGAACATCTTATTTGATCAACTTGACTTGAGTGGGAAGTTTTCCATCTTACAAATCCTCATCTCATACATCTCCAGTACCAACAAATTTCGTGATTGGGTAGATAAAAATAGTTTATCATTCAACCAACTTCGAATCACACCTATAGTGAGTGAAGTCACTTCAACAAATGCAAACTCAACCACAAGAGATGATTATCTTTTATTGTTTGAAAACAGTAGGTTGTACAAACGTACTGTTTCATTTGGAAGTTTGAGTGTACCTAAAAAGCGTAAACTAGCACCTGAAGATCCAGATGCATTTTACGGACCAGAACCTTTTGATATCCACCAAGAAATCAAATTCGAATTAATCTCGAAAAATGTATACGAATTAAACGAATACTTGGGAACAATCAGTGGGAAAAAGGCAGCCAAATTTAAGACTTTAACAACAGCATTGACTAAAAATCCTATAGTCGAATCAATATTTATTGGAGAAACCAAGAAGAGAAAGTTTATAACTAATAAGAAGAAGGAGATCCAATTGGAGAGTTTATTAGCAACCAGAAAGAGATCGTCACGTTTGGAAGCCAAAGAACAAAAGAGACAGGAAGAAGTTGCAAAGATGAAAGAACAAGAAGAATTCGAGTTGAGACTTGCTGCTGAAAAGAGAATGGAGAGACGAAGGAATTTAAGAAATAGTGTAGAGACTGTCAATGTCTATACTAATGGACTCCTGAGAGAAGAACGTTTACAGCAAAGAAAACTTCTTGAAGTTAATGAGAATGGGACAGGGAACCATTCTGAAAATGAGGTTCTTCATGACAATGGAACAGAAAATGTGGTACTTCATGACAATGGTGAAACATTAAATGGTGGAAATGTACAGGTTACTTCTACAATTATTCCTGACTTGAAGAATGAAACGAATGGTCACACCATCCAAACAGAAGAAACCTCAACTACTCAACATATTCCACAATTTCAACAGCCAAATATAATCCAAACCTCTGTTGAATCACATCCTAATGGAAATGAAATTAAAAATGAGATTATCACCACTTCCACAATCCCACAAACATATCAACAAGTTCCTTCATCAGTAGAACCAATTGATAATGTTGATCAAAATCAGAATCAACAACAACAGAATCAACAACAACAACAACAACAGTAAATGTGAGGTTGCACTTACAAAATAACAATAGAAATCCAAACGCTTTAAATGGATAACTTCACTTATATCATTCGTTGCAATTATAGATATTGTATAAGTAAATGTAATAGAACTAGAAGGTTTGACCTGATTCAATGTAGATACCCACTGTTGAGTACACCCATAACTTTTACACTACAATAATTCTACAATAATTCACTATCAAATGATCTTCACTTGAATGTATCTAATCTACATACACCTTGCTAAATGATGTCTCGATAATCACAATATAACGCCACCTCTAAAATCCACCTGGTGGAAGTCGTCAAGTTGTTCCTTTACCCAAGCCCACTCTCTTGTGTTGGTCGCTTATAAATTCATTTCAGTCAATATCTGACCAGCCAAAGTCTTATAGTTCCACGTGTTACCCAAAAGTTTCTTAAATTGCACACCGTACAATCCAATAAATGGAACCTTGACAATATAAATCTCAAACTTCAACGGCAGTCTTTCTCTCTTTTGGACCCTGTCTACCAACATGTCACTACCTTGGACCAATCCGTTGAGTGAGTCGACAGAGTCGTATTCCTCCTTTTCTTCTTCTTCATCCCATTGTCTAACCTTTGCAGTTGCAGGTGTGTTTGGAGGCAACAAGTTGCCTGACTCGCTCTTTTTGCGTACCGTGCCAATCAGGAACTTGCGTCTGTGGCCAAGCAGGTTCAGCAGCCTATGTGTTTTAGGTGTGTTTGGCAGTAACATTTGTGTGTTCAATTGCAACAGTGGTTGTCTACTTGGAACCTTTTCAGGTTCAGGTGTACTGTTGCTTGGTACAAACATGTCTGAACCCAGTGTCGACTTGAAGGCATCGCCGTACAATCTTCTTTCCTCGCTCGTCTCGTCATCGTGCTTGGTGTATTCGCTCAACACATCGTCGTCGCCATCTTTGATTGTCACCTGCAGCTCCGTTTGAAGCGATGCTACATGCAGACATACAAATCCACCCTTGACCTCTTGGAACTGTACACCAAACTTGGTCAACACGTTGATGATATTGTAACGGATCACGGGCAAAGGCTTTGTCGATGTTGTTTGAACCGAAAAGAATCCCTTGAGAAACCACGTCTTGCAGTGTTCGATCGAGGGCATGCTGTTCGGCTTGGCTCTTTTGAACTGCTCGATAATCTCGTCCTCTGAAAGTTGAGGTTGATATGCGATATCAATAAGCTCGTCCGAGTTCTGCGTGTGGCGGAATGAGTTTTTACGAATGTGCCCGCCAACAGACTTGGCACGAGCAGTTGGATGCATCTTGCGGCCTCCTGCTCCAGGTGGACGCAATGTCGTAGCACCACTTTGACCACTCGTCGTGTTGTTAGTAGAATTACTGACAACAGTTCCACTACTACCGGTACTAGCATTACCTCCATAAGAGGTGCCTGCAGCTGCTGCTAAATTAGGCAATGGTGGCAAGTATTCCACTGGGATGAACCCATGTACCTTGCCTGACGTCAGCAGAGAACGGTGGTGTGCTCTCTTTTCGACAGTCAACTTTCCAGGATCCTTCTTTGGTGATTCGTTCAAGTTGACACGAGAAGACAGGGACTTCTCCCGTGCTGTAACCTTCATACTGACACCACGGCGTACCATAGGGTCGAAGGATGATGTTCCCTTTGATGTGCTTGGTGAGTCGGGAAGAATAACCTTGGGGAGCGGCAGTGTCGCACGTACAGGTGAAACATGTGGTTGCTGGTGTGTAGAGTCGTGTGACTTCTTCGACAAACGACGGAAAAGAGAGTTGAAACCAGCCCCAGAGTTGCCTGAGTTGTTGCTAGATCCAGTCTGTTTGGCATATGGATCAAGCGATTCCGAAGGAGCATTACCAACAGGACTTGTTGGAGATGCTACACCAACAAGTCTGCTTTCATCTTCTACATCTGTATGCTTTTGTGCAGTGTGTGCTTGCTGAGGTACAGTCAAAAGCGGCAACTCCTCGTCTTCTGGTACCTTTTCTTTGTAAGATACTGGAGATTGGGGTTTTGGAGGAGGTGCTGGGCGACTTGGCAGTGCTTGGAAACTTGCAGGTTGAAAGGTTTGTTGATTTTGTGGGGTTTTTTGAGCTTGGGCTTGAGCCTGGGCATTTGCGTGAGCTCTTGCTTGTGCTTGAGCGTTTGCTTGTGCTTGTGCTTGTGCTTGAGCCAGAGCTTGAGCTTCTGACTCTGCTCTTGCTTCTCTCTCTGCTTGTGACTGTGCATGTGCCTGTGCTTGTTGTGCTGACTTTGGTTGTTTCTGTGATTGACTTCTTGAGATTCTTGCTGGAGTTGCGTGAGCTGGAGGGTTTGTCAGTGGAGTCAGTAAAGTAGTAGTAACTTCGTTTGCCTTGACATTCTTCACCTCTACAGCCTGTGCAGTTCCTGGAAGTGCCCCAGCTTGTGCCTCTGCGGCAGCTGCCGCTGATCTCTTCAATGCTTCTGCCTTTGCCTTCTTTCTCTTTCTCATTTCTTCAACCAAAAAGTACAACAGGATCAATGGGTGGTATCCTCCTGTAGGGTCGGGTAATACACTCAGACTTGGGTCCAGTGCGTATTCACGTCCCAGCTCGGTTACCTTGTACCAATTGTCAACGCTGCACTGGTACTCGACGCTGCTTAACATGGCAGTCAACTCCTCTGTGATATCTTGTACCAGTCCAAAGTCAAACAGTGAAATAGTCTTGATAATCTCTGGGTTCAAAGGTAACAGCAACGGTACTCTTTTCGGTACGTACAGCAGTGACCGGTATTCGTATCCCTTGTTCATCCATGGGTGGTTGCTTACTTCGTATAACGATGCTCTTTCCAGTGGGTTTACCACCAACATTCTAGCTAATAATGAAACACATTCTTTACTGAGGAATGGTGGGTATTCAACTGCTCCCAACTTGATTTTCTCGTGCAAGTTCTTGATCAGGGCGTCGTCAAACGGTACCTTACCACACACTAAAACATACAATACAACACCAAACGACCAGATATCAACTTCTGGTCCAACGTATGGAGTAGCACATAATAACTCTGGTGCGGCAAAGTAAAGCGAACCACAATAAGTGTCCAAAAGCTTGTTTGGAGCATAGAGGTTCAGCAAACCGAAATCAATCAACTTGACATCTCCCTTTTGGTTGATCATGATGTTTTCAATCTTCAAGTCACGGTGTACAACATTGTTCTTGTGGCAGTATTCCAATGCAGAACATATTCCACGAGCAAACTTACGGGCTGCACGTTCCTTTAACAAACCATGTGAAACAATGTAATCCAACATCTGTGAACCCTCGACATGTTCGAAAAGCATGTAGTAGTGACTTGTCATGGGCACCATTTCGTATAATCTACAGATAAAAGGGTGGAATAAAAGTCTTCCCAATGCAGCTTCACGGATGGTTCTCTTGTCACGTTCGACTTCTTTCAAGTACTCTTCTTCGCGAGCTCTTGCGTCGTCGCGTGAGGATGGAGGTGGGTCGTTTGCATGCGTACGTTGGTACACTTTCAGTGCCATGATGATTATTTTGATGGCACAGAGTTCGTGTGTAGTATTGTGTTCTGCAAGTTTGACTTTACCCATGGACCCTGCACCAATTGTCTTGACGAAAGTCCAGTCGCCAAGAGAGTTACGGTGGAATTGTTGTGCGTCGTTCTTTTTGGATGCGAGTGCTGCAGGTGGAAGAAGTTTACCGTTTGTTGCAGTTGTTGTTTGGCCAGATGGTTTAGTTGTTGCTGTTCCGGATGCTGCAGAGTTGGCAGGCAGGCTTTGGTGGCTTTGAGTAGCAGAACGGTGGACACTGGAGTGGCCCGTTGAGCTAGATGTACTTGTGTGGTGGCCTCCAGAATTTGAGTGCGCATGTCCTTTGTGGTTTCCTGGATGCATATGACTACTATGGCTAGACGAGGTTGTTGCAGTTGGTGCTTGTGCTGGTACTGGTGCTTGTGCTGGTGGTGCTGGTGTAACAGGTACTGCCTGTGTAATTGGCGGGTTCAATGCTGTGGGAGAGTTTGGGGCAGCAGCCACTGAATGTGTATGATGATGTTGATGTTGATGAGAGGCACTGTTTGAATGTCCATGAGAGTTGCTGTTTGTGTTTGAAGCATTGGATACATTTCTTGAGTGGTCAATAGTAGTAGTAGTAGTAGAAGAAGAAGTCGTAGGAGTAGGGGATGATGTATTGATGGTGGCCAATGTAGGTACGTTACCAGTAGGAGCATGAGTGTTAGTGTTAGCACTAGCATTGGCGCTAGCGCCAGTGCTAGTAGCAATACCCGTACTTCCACTTCCACCTACACTGATACTTGCTGGTCTTGACCCTCTATACAGCAGGGCCCGTTTAGCACGTTCACCTGAACCCAAACTATTGCCACTACTGTTGCCACTTCCCTTTAAAGTCCCACTTACACTCCTTAACATTCTTGGTGTGGCTGGTTCAGCAGGAGAACCATAATAAGGTGACAGTTTACCATTGCCATGAGCAGAGTTATCTTTATTCAAGGTATCCTGAGGCTCTGTATAGTCCAAACTTGGCAATTCATCTAATTTATCCTTTTCTCTCCGCGCCTGAATCCTCCGCGGATCGAGATTGCTCGACTCCATCGTGATATATGAATATAAACGTGCTGGGTTATTAAGTGTTGCTTATTTATTTTGAGTGGGTGTTTTTTTTCTCCTTTTTTTGAGCGCTGTTCAAAACAGACGAGACAAAGAACGAGTCCGATTGAAGATGTGGAGGACGAGGAGGAGGATGAGGAGGGGGATGTGAGGAGTCTGGGGGTGGGAAAAAAGGATGTGGGAGGAGAGGACAGAAGGGAAGGGAAGTGTGAGTGAGGGAGTGAGAGAAAGAGAGGATTGTTTTATGTTTGAAGTAGAAGTGTAGGAGGTTTTAAGTTGTAGGTTGATTGAAAAGTAGTGATTGAATGGTTAGAGATTTTTGATTGATTGAGGAAGGGTAGGGGAGATATGATGGATGGAAATATAATGGACGACGAAATGGAATTGACAAATGAAAAGATGTTAGATTGATTGTGAAAGAGTAGATGTGAACAATGTTTGATACGTGGAAGTTAAGAAGATATAAGAAAGTTGTAGAGTAAGATAGTAAAGAGAGTATAATTATGATAACATGATAAACATTATTAACAAGTACAAATACAAGTAGAAGGAATCAGATGATGATTCATGATGAAGATAAGAATTGGAGAATGGATGAAAAATTAATGGGGAAGGACGAGTCTAAATATAACTAACAATAAGAAAACATAGGGAAGAGACAAGTTGAGGACGGGGAATTGTGTGAGGTTGATATGCAAAGTAGATTATGTGAAGGAGGGGGGCAATTAGAAGATGGGGGCTTTGTGAAATCGGCCACGGATATGAATGGAAAGGAGGAGAGGAGGGAGAGGAGGGATAATATGGATAGGATGTAGAGGAGCGATAGAATGGAGAGGGGCGATAGGCGTTGGATTTGGGATTGATTGGATGAAAGTGAATGGAGAGTATGGAGAGTATGGAGAGTATGGTCACAATGGTAAATGAAGAAAGTAGAGAGAGCAAATAAAGTAAGGAGAAGTGTGAGAGTAGAAGTAAAATCAGGAGAAAGAAGAACAAAAACAACAAGTAGAAGAAGAAGTAATATAAGGATAGAATAGTTAACCAATTGAATATCAATATTCATACAAGTATAATAGAATACTTTACAACCATTGGATTAATGTTAACCGACGTATAAAACAAAGGTACTATGATGCGTCTAAGGGGCAGAGACGAATTTAACGAAGAATATTTGTTTTTGACGTTGTTTGAGAGTGAGAGGCAGAGTGCGAGACAGAGAGACGTATGTTTTAAAGAAGAGTACAGAAAGAAATGAATTGTAAAATATTTACAGAAGGAGAAGTGTTGGAAGTAAAGTATAAGAGAGAGAGAGGAAATACTACAAGATGATAAGTTAATATTAGAGTTTGAAACAAAAGGCATTGTGATTATAATCATTATACACTGGGTGCAAATAAGAATGTAAATAAGCAAGCAATTGGAATGTAATTACAAGTACAATAATAATGAGTGGGATGGATTGGGAATAGGAGCAGGAGAGCAAGCAATAGCAACATTATAATGAAAAGAAATCATTACAATAAAGGGACAATACTTAGTTGACATTTAGTGCTCGATTGAATTAAAAATGGGTGGGGGACTTCTGAAGTATCAGAGGAGTATCAGAGGAGTATGTTGATTGGTTGCTAATAGCCGAATTGTATAATCTATAGATTAGATTAACTTGAAATTGTCAAGTATGATCTGATTATTATGAATATGTCTACGTAAACTTTAATATTGTATTACAATTGAGTGGGTGGTGGTGGTGGTTTGATATGGATTGGGTATAGAGGAATACATATTAAGAGTCAACGAAATTAACAATAGGAAGTATAAAGTTTAAAATATGAATGGTTAAGCAATATTAAGTGAATAAGTATAGATACATATAGTTTAATGTGGAGCTAGTTCGCTGCAAAGGAATTCCTTCTTATTATTTGACTTCACTTTGGTTTAGCTTGACTTTAGCTTAAATTTATTGAACTTTAAAAATTGACTTTACATATGGATTCTTCATCAGAATGATAATCTTCATTCTTGATAAATCTTGATTTTGATGTTACGTCAATACTTTATTCAAGACATATTTCTCTGCTTATCTTATTATGATACTCTCATGATAGATTTCTCTGCTTATCTTTTTATGATATTTCTCATTATAGATTTCTATTTGTATTAGATATATCATGAGAATAACATTCTCATGATATTCTTACATCTACAATCACCTCACTTTAATCTACATTTTCATATGACTTATCATCTATTCAATCATACCTAATGATTTAATGGTCCTTGTGGTGCTTCAAGTGCGAGTTGTACTCCAAGGTGTATCCAAAGAGAATAATAGCAATAGCCAAGTGGATCAATGGCTTACCAGAGGCGTTCTCACCGTCAAAGTAAGCAGCCTTGTACTTTCCCCATGGGGTGGTTGGAGACTTGGCAGCTGGAGCAGGTCCAGTTGGCAACTTCTTGTAGAAGGAAACAACTTCAGCCATTCTTTTGGCGTTTGGGTTGGATCCAATGTTCTATAAATTTGTTAGTAAATTATTCATTGAATGTAGTTTCAAGTTGAATTGTTTTAATGGAATTTGATTATTGTTTCCTTGGACTTTTATAAATTAAAGGAATGGATGTGATATTAGCTGGTTCAATATCTTGAATGTCTTCTTATATTTTATCTTAACAGGTCAACTATTTATACCATTGAAAAAGTATTCTCATAATCATTTCTTCTAAGAATCAAGACAACACTTCATTCATATTTTACCCACTCATATTCCATCTCTATTATTTATTTCCATCACTTTTCATAATATCACTTTCACAATATCTCTTCTCTATTCATATCTCTCTTATATTTCCATTTCATCTAATATCTCATACAAATTCCAACATTCAATCTTCACATCCATCAATCTCAAATCCCAAATCCCAAATCCAATCCATTATCTCCCCTAGACTTCACAAACATACCTTAGCAGAAGCAATCTTTGGAGGAATCAAAGTAGACAATTGTCTTCTAATGACGACGAATGACATGGTTATCGATTATACTTTAATGCCTTTAAATTTTGTTTTCTTCCACTTTTTTCGTCCCATTCGCTAACAAAAATGTTCTGGTTAAAAGTGCACGACCAAATCGGATTCCACCTTTTTGGCGCGTCTTCTGATTGGTCCGTTCGATTTTGCTTCTATTTCCTTGTCTTAATTCTTACATAATTTCTTACATCATCATTTAACCTGTAATACTGACGTTCATTAAAATACATATAACATTGACTGATCAAGCTTTGCTAATATACAACACTGTTTAAAGTTAGAATTGAGTTACTCCAAATGAATCCAATAAAAAAAAACAAATAGTTAACATACCGTTATTTCCTCTGATGAATACATCACCATAGTTCCTTCCAACCTTTTCTCCAACCAACTCTTTCCCTTCATCTAATACAATATTCATGAATCCATCTATGCTTTGTAAGTTTCCAGAGTATTGTAGTCCGTTATTTAACTTGACAAGTACGGAACTTCCAATTATGTTGCTCAAGAAAACGGATGGATCGGTTTTGATCGAATCCGACGTTGGTACGGGTAATGATGCTACCTCTGTCATTGTCTGTTTCTTGTTAATTGAATTTTTTTTTTTGATATTTCTGATATTGGCAAAGTCGTGTGAGAATCGGTTCTTCAAGGTGTGTAGTGATTGTGATTAATGTGGTGATATTGAGGTTGTTGTTGATTCTATTCATTAACTATCTCGACAATTGTTCTTTCATTGAGTACATCTCTGTATTCCGCGTTCCAAAACTTCCATATCTCTCTCCAACCATATTCTACACTCACCATCTTTATACTATACTCATGAAATTCGTATTAACTAAAATATACTAATATACATCTATTCCTTCTCGTAGCTCACCAACGAATCTAATAACGTAAACAATTTAACCATCTCCTTTAACCCAACATATGAATAACTCTTTTCATTGTAAAATTTCTTACTGATTTGATTATTTTCAAGCATCACATCTCTCTTCATAATACCAACTATTAATGAATTTAAACTTTGCATTAAATCCTTTGCTTGTATAATACTTGGTTTATAACTTGGTCCCATAGATAAAACCAACGTTGTTATCAATTGGAATATAGGTACCAAGAACTCAAAATACGAAATATTATTTTCATCATTGAGGTTTTTATCATTGGTGATATCATTCAAGGCTAATGGAGTATCCAACATGAGATGGATTCTAATACTCTTGAAATCAGATGTCTCCTCGATTCTCAAATTCAATCCTAAATCAGGATTGATTTTCAAAAAGTTTGAGTTCTTTAAAATTGAAAACAACTCACATTGAATCAATTGTAATGAACCTGCTTTTGATTGTGCTACTCTCACAAGGAAATATAAAGTAGCTTTAAACGCAGTCAACTCATACAACAAAGATTCTAAACTGATCCCTGCAGTTTCTCCAGAACAAATTTGGATCATCTCATCTGTTCTCTTGATCGACCTGACCAATAACAAAAGCGAATTGTTCTTAACCAATAAATCTAATGCAAAGTTTTCTTTACCCTTGGAAGATAAATGAACCAAGGACTCTAACAACAAAATCGATGTGATTCTTGATGATCCCTCTGAATAAATAGAATCGTTACACACAACTTCAATCAACTTCTTATCCACTGATGAAAGGATTTGGGTGATTTCATCTACCAATGGTTTATTGCCAGATATCTTAAGCAAGAACTTATTGGCCAACACATACAAATCAGATCTCAACGATGGTGTTGAATTCGAATTCAAGATTCCTGTAATACAGGTTTTGAAAAACGGAATCAAACGTTGGATACCCAAAACAAAGTCTTCATTTTCGCTTTCCATCAAGATTTCTTGATCATACAAATCAAACAACAAAACTCCTAATGAAATTAACTCACCTGAAAATGAAATGTCAGACTCCAAATAGTCATTAATCTTAGGTAAAATAACTTGAAGAACTTCCAAAATAAAGAACTTGGAGTCTATGCTTCTGTCTGTGATTAAAATCTCAATGAGTTGACACCAAGAATGTAAGCATTCTAATTGAATCTCACGCAAGTTGGTGGAAACCAAAAACTTGGTTACAAACTCTCTGATCTTGTTTCCTTCATATATCAACTCGTTCGACAACGCAAGTCTTTCCTCTTTTGTAAATGCTTTTGAGTTTTGACAAACAAGTTTGATCATACCTTCCAAAACTTTAAAGTCTAAAGATTGTGACAGTTCTTTTAAGTTCTTGACGTGTTCCAAAATAAAGTGTAAGTTGTACTTTTGATTGAAACGTTCGTATTTATGAACTTCAAAGTTACTGAAATTAAAGTTGAGAATGTCCAAGAAGTTCAAAATCTTTGGAGATCCGTCCAAGAACTCATTGTTGTTTAATAATAACTTAACGTAGTAATCCTTCTTAGAAGTAGATGTGATGTTATGGAATTCCAATGATAAGTACTGTAAGATGAGGTTCCTCTGGCTAATAAAAGCAAAGAAGGTCTGGATACTTGTGTAGTTCTCAATAAACTGGTTCCCTGTAGATTCTTGTAAGTTGCCATCAAATTCGTGACCACTCCATAAACTGTTTACGTCAATCTTAGGTTGGTAAGTGATTAACTTTTCAAATAAATTGTCGTAATCTCTCAAGTAGTTCAATGTGATTACTGAGCTGTTAGCACCTTGACTTAACTTGACTAAAATCTCCAAGATCATTGCTGATAACTTGGCAGGGCCAATGTCAATCAAGTGAGTGTTACCATTCTTGTAATCAATTTCGGTTATCAAATCAAGTCCAACATTTAATGTGCTCAATAATGCCTTCAAAAGAGTATTCTCTTCTGAAGAATCTGAAATATGAAGATTTCCTCCTCTAATTTCATACCCAAGAAGGAAGTGAGAAACCTTTGGTTCCTTTCCATTCGATCTTGTTGACAAGTCATCTCTCAAGAACTCAAGGATTCTGAACTTAATTTCGAGATCCAGGTCGTGGTTTTCAAACTGTTCAATGAATGCAAACTTGATTTTAACAGATTCGTTAATGCTTTCAAATGTGGTTAACAATCTATTCTTGTTTAACACGAATCCATTCGAATTAGTGTTCTGTGCAACAAAGACACTAGATTGACTAATCTTATTCAAAATCTTAATTGATGGACATGCTATTTCAGGATTCGAGTTTCCAACGTACAAGGCAATGTGTGAGACTACTGGTAAATTGAACAAGAAGATCTCATAAAAGTCCGATACACCCTTTGTGCCGATGCTTTTTGGAAGATAAATGTTATCGAAAACAGTTCTTGGAGTAGATAATGCTAAACTCATGCTGGTATTGTAGCCAGCTGGTGTTTTACTTGATTGTTGGTTGTTTTCTCCACTTCTCTCTTTGCATATAGGCAACAACGAGTTGATGAAAGTGTCTTGGAGTGATAAGATCTTCTCCACAATCTTCAATGATTTTGAAACAATAGGTGTCAAAGATTCATTTCTGTTGATGGAATCGTTACCAATACTTATAATACCGAACAATGCTTCGTATGCTCTTTCATCAAATAAATAAGATAAAATAGCAACTGAATGATGTAATTTAACAAACAAGTTAAAGTCTAATTGACTGGTGGTTTCCAACAACCCATTAAAATCAATTACATCATTGAAAGCATTAGGTGCAATTTGGACAATGAATTTCCAATCGACATGTTTCAAGGAAGATTCAATTAATTCAACAATTTGTAATTGGATATTAAACCTATCTTCATCACTTGGCATGTTTTGGGTCTTTCCAAAGACATCGATTAAAAGGTACTCAATGTATGGCCAGATACCAATCTGATTATTGCTTCGATACCCTGCTCCAAGATCTGGAGGGTACAATAACGTATACTTGGAAAATGCCTGGTTGTTTGTGGACAAAGGTTTCAACAAATTGGAGACTAATCCAACAAAGTTACTTACTTGAGAAAGCTCAGTAAAATTTACCAGGAAACCTTGGTTTACTCTCAAGCTGCGCTTAATAGAATATTTTGGTTTATTGTTTTGTGGAAACAACAACAATTCCTTCTCTTCTTTTCCTGTGGAGCTTGAGTTGTTAATTGGAAGACTTTGATATAACCAAGTATCCAAGATTTTCCATATATCATATCTTAATTGAATGTTATCGTCGTTTTGAGCCAAGTCATTCAAAAAGTTAAGAACCAAGTTTACCAAGATGATTCTATTTTCTGGGTCCACCAAAACGTTTGGTAAGTCAACTAACTTAGGTTTACTTTGATTGTTGACACTAATATCAACAGATAAGTTGCTACCACTTCCAGTTACCAAGTTGTCAAACTTTAAGAACCCAATGATGATAGGATAAAATCTGTTGTATGCTATTCTTTTAATTTCACTTGACCTCTCATTCTTTCCAGACAAGTTCTTTATGATGGAAGAAACCAATTGGAGGAATCCCGAAATGAAAACAATTGAATCTTCTGACAATTCAATGACAATCCTATCATTTGTACCTGCCAGATCTATTTTATCTGTGTTTGAAAATAAGAACTCTTGTCTCTTTTGTTGTAATCTTATTCTCTCATTCAAGTCTTCTTCGAAATTTTCATTCAATGAACTGATGTAGTAGTTCAACGAATCAATAATGGAATCAATGGATATTTTAGAATAATCTGTCTTCTTTGGAGAACCATCGCTAATATTGTTTACCAATATTTCCCAGATTCGTTCGGAGGATTCGTCTCCTCCGGCTGTTAACGAACCAAGTAATAAACAGAAAGTTGCTGTGATTAAAGGTGAAGTGTTGTTGTTTAAACTCCATGAGAAAAATCCCATTATATCAGACGAAAAGCTCTCGCTGCTCCAGAAAAGAGAGCAAATTTCTGGTCTGTTACTGTAGGTGTATGCAAAAGCCAAGTAGAACCTTTCCAAGTCGGATCTAGTTGCTATTTCGTCCAAGTTCAACCCATTGTTGTCCTTGTTTTTTGTTGATTGAGATTTCTTTTCTTCGTCATCATCAAGGAGTCTTTTAGAGTTATCGAAATCGCTGTCTCCACCATCTTCCAATGATTTTTTATTAATTGAAGACAACAAGAAGTCCTCTTCGCTGTCTCTCAATGAGATCAACACAAGGGCAGAGTTGGTGATAAAGTCATGGAAAAATCTGTGGAAGAATGGAGCTAACAAATCTTCTGTATACTGCAGGTCAATTCTGTACGATGACATGTCAAGCAATAACTTAACGTTTTCGTGGCCAACCTTGCTGGCAACAATAAGTGCCAATTCTGGTGCTTGCAGGTATGCGAATTTTGTAGCAGTTAATCTAGGATATGACTTCTGTAACAATGATCTGAAGTCGTACATGTTATTCCAATCAAAGTACAATTTGGTACTATCAGAACTTGACTCGGCAGTGTAGCATAAAAGCTTTTCCATAACTTCGTAGTCGATTAACAATTCAATGTAATTGAGTATATCTACCTTGAAGTCGTATTTTTCGATTCTACTGTTGGATTTCTTGCACCAGGTTGTGAAGAAAGTGAAGAATATAAGGTATACAAGGACTTCTGGACCCTTTAAAGAGGTCAATTTTAAGTCTAACATATCATTTTGGAATGCTTTCTTATGATCATTTGTCAATGTTTCAGTGAGATGCTTATGGAACTTTTCAACCAAGGAATCATTGTCATTCAGTAACAATTCTGACAAGAACTTGAAAAGTGTTGGTAAATAATGTAAGATCAAGATATCGTCATCTGTTACGTTCTTGTTGATGTGCGCTATTAATCTTTTAAAGTTTTCTAATGTTCCATACACTTCAAAGTAGTTTTCAAAGAGTGCGAAAGTTACTTGACTTAGCGTATCATGGCATCTGAAGAGCTGTGATTTGGAGTAGTTGATTGCGTTTATGAATGTCAAGTCATTTATGCTGCTAGTAACATTCTGTTTATCGATGAGATCGTTCAATATAGCTAACAATCTGTATATCTTTTCGAAACTGGTCAATAAGTTGTTGAAAAAGGACTCTTGTAATTTTGGATCCTTCTTGAGAATTAGGTCCAAGTTCTTGGTTGAGGCCAAGTGACCTAAGATATTGAGAATGTATTGATATCTTGAGTAAAAGACGATTCTACCTGTATCGAGTAAACTCGTACCTGTTTTGAATTGAGTTTCTGATGACAAGTATAATAATTCTGTAGTCAGCAATTCATCCAACTCGAATTCGCTAGCCAATATAGAGCAATCTTCAATGAATGCTTGGTTTATAGTACACTCATCACCATTAGGAAGCTTTACAATGGAGAAATCAGGATCAGTAGAATCCTTTTTGGCGTTGGTCAACGAGTTTCTTGAAGATTCATTTCTGCCTGGAACACTCAACACCAGCCTCAAATCATTCGCAATTTTGTCCAATGATTCTGCATCAACATCATCCGCTAGCTTTATAAGATTATAATACTCAGATAGAATGTTATTAGACCAATTCAAGGGTGAATTGGAACTCATCTTGAGTGTTGTTGTTAATCGAAAATTTGTGAAAATTAAGAACAAAAAATTGTGTGCACTACGAGATTTAGTGTGAGAAGCAAGTGGTGAAGATGTGTGAAGATGTGTGAATATGAGTGAAGTTAGGTATTATTTGAAGAGTGCAAATAGTTAGAATTGTTGTTTTTGGGTATTTGAATTGCATAAATGATTGATTATGTCTTTTGGTTGGTTATTCTACTGGTAAATTATAAATAGCAGTTGTAATTAGGAAATGTTATATCAATAGAACTAATATCCATCTCCAAGATATCAAGGTTAGAAGTATCCACTCGAAAGATGAATCAGGAATTTATAGTAACAGAATCATCAATACGTAAACTCATGTAATTTATTCAACTCCTGCAAACATTCTTGTGCTTCCAATTGTCATGCCCTACCATATCATCTCGTGTTTATGAATCTCCATGACAACTTAAAGAATGCTTCTACGTAAATGAGAAGAGACAATAGAATTCTCAGAAGACAGTTTAAGTCTACACAACAATAGTCGGAGAGCAACTACTTGAGAATATTATTGGTTGCAGACTGTGTTTCATCATCCTAATAAAGCACATGCGTTTTCGCAGCCAAATATTTAGAAAATGGATTTAATGCTGATTGTTCGTATTATTATGTCTAAAGTCATCCTTATTATTACTATTTGTAACTTCATTTGCTCATTTAAGCTCGTCATTAATAGAATTCCCTGTTTACCTTCTAAAACTTGCATTATAGTTTACACCTGATTCGTCTAAAACCCCCCTTCACTCTACAATTATAATATACAAATCTCGTAAGAGTCTTTCATTTAAATAATACCTATCCCAAATTTTCTAATATACTGAAATATTCACTCCACCCATGCAGCTGACAGTCAAGTCACCGCATAAACGAGGTGGGTATTCCATTGTACCGTCGTTAGTGATGTTTGGGAAAACTTGCAACATTCTTGCAATGACGTAAGAGACTTCAGTCAATGCAAATTGTTGTCCCAAACAGATACGTGGACCACCATTGAATGGTAAGTAGGCCCAGCCCAACTTCTTGGTCAGTTCTTCGAACCATCTTTCTGGTCTAAACACATCTGCGTCCTTACCGTAGTGTGATGGGTCTCTGTGTGTAGCGTAGACCGAGTAGAAGACGTTTTGGCCCTTTCTGACCAAAATAGGTTCGGTTCCTCCAACACCACCTCCACGAGGCAATGTAGTGTCTCTAGTGGCAACTCTAAAGTTCAGAGGCACCGATGGGTACATTCTGAGAACTTCGTTGACAAATGCCTTCAAGTATTCCATCTTCTTAAGAGATTCAAAAGTGATTTCATCAACACGAGCTTCTTCACCTTCACCAAATCTGTTGTACACTTCTTCCTTCAATTTAGCTACAATTTCTGGGTGTCTAGACAATTCGAGGAATGCAAATGAAAGCAAACCAGCGGTGGTGTCTCTTCCTGCTAACAAAATGTTCAATAACTGGTCTCTGATGATCTTAGGGTTTCTAGTTTGCTTGGCCAATTCGTACAAGAAAACGTAACCACCCTTTGACTTTTCCTCTAATTCACTTTCAGACAATTTAAGAGCGTGGTTAACATAAGTGTCAGCAAACTTGTGAACCTTCGAGTTAGACTCCTTGAATGCTTTAGTGTTAAAAAGATAGTAGAACTTTTGCAGCATAGCTCTCACAGCTAAGAAAGCTTGCGAAGAGTTGAAAGAATCAGCGAAACTAGATTTTCCATCGTAGTCAATCAGACCGTTGTTTGGAGATTCAACAGTTCCATCGTCTAATGATCCTACAGTTTGGTCAAACAAAAATTCAGTAGCGTAGTCAACGGTCAATCTGAAGAACAATTCTTGAATGTCGAATTTCTGGCCCTTAGACTTGGCAACGTGCTTTGCAAACAATTGGAAGTGAGGTTCCAAGAGTTTAACATGACCAATTTGCTCTCTGGCAAATTGAGGTCTGAGCATGGCACGGGAATGTTTCCAACCTTCACCATCTAAAGTAAAAATACCATCACCTAATAATGGGAAGAATTGTCCGTGTCTGAAACCAAGACTGAAATCATTGAATTGAGTTGCTAAAATAGCCTTGATGTTTTCTGGGTCCTTAGTGTTGATAACAGGTTGTGCAAGCAAGTAAAAAAGTGCAGTCTTACGAGTACCATCTTTGAATTCGTAGTATCTGTCAGCACCCCATTGAATAACTAAACCTTCGTCCTTCTTCTTTAACAATGTTCTAAAAGCACTGAATCCGTAAAAGCCGTCTGAAAATACGCATTCGATTTCAGAAGCACCAAACTTCTTTTGAAGATACTTGTGGTTAGCCCAGTTCGAAAGAACATATACCACTAATGCAATACCAACTATATTATACCATTTGGCAAACGCTGTTTCAAGAACAGTTTCTACAATCGACATATTTTAAAACTCTGCCTCGATTGATCTTTAATCGAATTTCACTAAGGAACTAACAGCCTTATATATACAATTTTGCCATAGTACTTTTTTTGAAACCCATATTATTGGCCAAATGAGGGGACGAACATTAAAACTGTATTGCTACAATGTGCTGTGTTGTGCATATGATTGTTATATGAAGGGTAAATAACGGATATCAACTTTTTTTTTTTTTTCGACGGTGATAGTTTATGAATATGCACAATACGGAGTTACTTAAATAGGGCAACGGGTGTGGAAGAGGAGTCTCTCGACTCGTTCGCTATCAATGGTGGGAACACATTAGGTTTGTCTAATGCAGACAGTGTCTTGTCCGGGTTTTCAGTTAGGCTTTCTCGATTTCTTGGGGTACTTTCATTCTTGTTCCCTTGTTTCACAGGAGTTTGTACGGTTACGAGTTTAATCGACAAGGCATTGATGAGGAGTAGATGTGGTTGTGTAGTGGGGTATATATTATCATGAGATTATTGTAGAAGCTTCTGGTTTCGGATACGGTATGCTTCGGAGTTCTGTTTGGCCACCCAGCGAAGCTGCAGGTACAGGTTAGATATATATTCTAGTAGTAGAAGTAGCGGAGTATTGCTCTGGAGTTTAAAGGACTTAAATAGAGGTGAAGAGTAAAGTGAGTGACCTATTAAAGTGGTGTTGTTTTCATTGAAATCTTGGAGAAGAGAGAAGCTAATGGAAGTTGATTATTTGGTAATCTGTGCCTTGATTGTATTATATGAATCAAGGCTGTAAGATTTCATCTCCATAACCTTAAATGTTTGTTGGGGTCAAAGCCACCGAGGTGATCCTCTCTCAACGTCATTATGTCAAAGTACTTGAGTTGAACTTTGAAAGTTGCATGTGAAATTACGTTTTTTATCAGGAATGACTGGATCTGCTGGTTTATTAAGGCTAAGAGAATACTTGTGTGAAGGTCTCATTACAATGTAGCCATTTTCATTGGATTAACAAGAATGATTTTGACAATAGTTAATCATGTACTTGAATAACTGTATTTCTGCAAGTACTTTTTGATAAGGTTTCTGATTATACTCTAGACTTGTATCAGTAGAGGTTTGGACCTGGGGAGTTTAGAATTAATGAATTGTTACAGGTAGATGTTGTGTAACTTTTTGAATCTCGAATATAAATAGAATACGATACACCTGATATTTACAACACCCAAATTTCACATGGCTGATGAAACAGCTTTTCTTGATTTCTTATCTGGTAAGAATTTCCATTTGACGAAACAAATGTGAAATTTTGTATTGACTCGCAATCTATTTTGCAACCATAGTGAGTTAAAAACGTACAAGAAAAATTTATTTTGAGTCATGTTGAGTGAAACGGCTTCTAATGATATGTTGAGTAAAACAGTTACTGTACACACATTACATTTTTTACTCTCAAACTCATTCCTTGTTTTATTGGTGATTTATTGGTGATTTCTTGTCTTCTTTCACCTTGATTGTTTGAACCAACTACAAATGTTATTGTTAGTGCATTGATATGAAACCAATAGAACTAAGCTTTTTTGTAATGTACTTCTTATTGTTGATATGATACTTGCTTGTGCAAATGCAATATCATTATAAATGTCACAATGTCACACTAAAAAAATGCAGATCCTCTGAAGGTTACGTTTGCCAAGTCCTGTGATGAGGTGATAGCTCCCTTATTTGTAATTACAATAGGAAAAATCTTTTTGAAGTCATTTGACATGCATTTACGTGTACCTGAACACTGTGATTTAATTTGTACTATAGTTGTACCCCTGCTCAAACCAATACACTTACTCTGTCATATTAACTCCATACGAAGATAACTGAAAGTATAATTCCTTTACTTTCCTTCTATTACTATATATAATTTGAATGTGAATATGCTTCTAATATCAGGTACATTTGAATGTCCCAAGTTATTAGTAAATTGACAAGTTAACTCCTCCGTGTATCAGCATCGACAAGTGTGCATCGAAACGTACCGTTGTCTCAGGAGATAAACCTTCAATATGATCAAACGTTTGCAAAAGTCTAACCAAAATATAAGAAGCTTGCGTAAGGACAAACTGTTGACCCAAACAGATACGTGGGCCACCATTGAATGGTAAATAGGCCCAGCCTACTTGTTTGCAAGTCTCTTCGAACCATCTTTCCGGTCTGAATGTCTTTGCATCTTTCCCATAGTTTGCTTCGTCTCTATGCATACAGTACACCAGGTAAATGATGTTTTGACCTTCTCTGATTAAAATAGGACTCTTTCCATCAGGTCCTCCACCTCTTGGCAACGTAGTGTCTCTCACAGCTACTCTTGCGTTCTTGGGTACAGGTGGATGGAATCTCAATACTTCATTTAAGAATGCTTTCAAGTATTCGCATCTCTTGAGGGATTCAAAGGTAATCAGTTCATGGTCGTTTCCAAACTTATTCTTAATCTCATCTCTAAGTTTTTGTAAAATCTTTGGATTACGTGCAAGCTCCATGAGGGAGAAGGACATCAATCCTGCTGTAGTGTCTCTTCCTGCAATCAAAACATTAAGTAATTGGTCTCTAATAACTACAGGGTCTCTTGTTCTTTTCACCAACTCGTACAAAAAGACATAAGTGTCTTCTGATTTTGCTGCCAACTCCTCTGGTGACAACTTGAGAGCGTGGTCAACGTACATTTCTGCAAATCTCTTCACTCTGGCACAATTCTCGTGGAATTCTTTAGAGTTATATATCCAGTAGAACTTCTGGACAATCAATCTTTTCAGTATGTACGACTGACTAAAGTCAAAGGCTTTTACAAAGTCGTGTTTTAATTCGAGGAACGTGGAGTTTTTAGCATGGTATTCGATGGTTCCGTCATCCAAAGCTGCCAGGCTCTCATCAAAAAGGAATTCAGTGGAGTAGTCCAAGGTTAACTTGTTGACAAGTGACTGAACATCAAAAGGTTTACTATCGTGTTTTTTAATGTGGTTTATAAACGACTGGAGGTGGCCTTCAAGCAGATGTAACTGTCCAACTCTTTCACGAATAAACAGCGGGCGTAACATGGCTCTAGAATGCTTCCATGGTTCATTGTCAAGGGTAAAGATTCCATTTCCTAAGAATGGGAAGAACATCTTATTTCTAAGACCCAAGCCAAAATCTTCAAATTGTGTGGCTAACATAGCCTTAATATTCTCTGGATCAGCAGTTTGGAACAAGTCTAAACCCATAACTTTGCACTTAAATGTCTTACATTCAGGAAGTTTGGACTCCAGGTATCTCTCCTCGAAAAGATCCATAATGGTTCCATCCCTATTTGCAGCTGCCAAACGTTTGGCAACCTTGAATCCAAAAGCTCCATCATTTTCAATATTCACTGGAGGCTGATCACCAAGTCTTTGGTGTAAACGGTAAGTTGCGTACTTACGAAGTACGAACGAAACGAATAAGGTTACAGCAAGTACACCGTACCAACTGATCAAGTTATCAACAAAAAAAGCCATCGATCGTTGCAAAATATGTTCTGGGAGAATCCAGCCGACCTTTATAAATTTTTCTCCTTACGATACTCGAAGGATGCAAGTTGGAGTAAAAGAGCATTGCACGCAGGATAGACACGGAAGATTCAGTTGCCCCGAAACTGTAGGGGCACTTACTCGCGGGATATATTTATTAATCTGGGATGGGGTGATGGATCAACTCCTTGTGTAGACTGATGGAACTTCCGGTGCTACGCGGTGATGCCAGTTTTATTCGTTGGGCTTGATGATGTTTTTGTTGTCCTACTGGTTGAAACACGAGTCTGTTTACCCAACACTGTCAAAAGATCTTTCTATTGTTCTGGGGCTGAGTGTTAAGCCTGCCAATAGGGTGGCTCAGAATAAGGTTTAAATTTTACCGTTCTCATTCATTATATCATGTGGGTTCAAAGGGGATAGAGGGGGTGACGTTGTACTTGTTTCTATTCTTGTTCTAGATCAGCTAAACGAGAGTAATCACTTTGTTTTGGGGTCCCACTTGGTGAGGAGTGGTATATGCTACGGAAAATGCTTCACATGTGGTGTTGAACACTGGCTTCAACTTTGACACTGGGCAAAATAAACTTTAATTTGGTTCCTTTATTGTCTGAGGGAAGCGGAACTTTACTGATTATTTTTGGGAAATTACTAATGAACCGTCTTTTTGTAGTGTATCCAGGCTCCCAAGGCTTCTACAATCGCAAGGGAAGAAATGTGTCTAATTTTTTTTTCGCTAATGTGTCATTAGCCTTGACAGGTACATGATACGTTTGATGTATATTGGTACTGAGATAGATTAGTGAAAGACCATTCTGATGATCAAATTAAAAATGTTTTTTTTGATACTTGAGGTGGAATAACTATCGCAAATAGTTGGTCCAGGAAAACTATACGAGCAGATTTAAGCTTTTTACGAACATGATGCATGATGGTCTGAATTCCTTCAACTTTTCTTATTTTCGGCATTATGTGTGCTTGCAACCTAAAATTTGTGAGTTGCTATTTCTTCGAACCATTTTTACTAAAGAATCGAGTATACATCGGGTCTTGATCTAAGAAGTTAGGCCGATATGAACGGTTGAGGCGTTTTTGTGCACATTTGAAAGCACCTAATTTCATATGATATTCAGAATCTCTGGAGAGGCTAGCGTAATTACAATTAGATTAATGGTAGTTATATTGGTATGTTACGTTGAAAATTCGTAGTTGATATTCTCATACTTCGTATCTACTACCCAAGACAATACTTTTTGATTTCTAAATGTTTTAAAAGAAATCTTATTCTTCTACAACCAACTCTCCTTTACCCAACTAGCAGATTCTCATTTACTCCACTTTTCAAACTTCGTATCTCATTTGAATTTGAAACTTTGTTTTGTGAATTTTTACTTATGTTTATTTTTAAATTGCTGCAAAATAGATTACGAGTTGAGTTGCCAGGTTAAGTAGAGAGGGGTCCTAAAGTACGAGAACTTGTAACAAGTGGAAATTAGACTTCGTATCTGCAAGTCTTTTGCAAAATGTAATCTTTTGAAATCCCCATTTGAATAGCTACACCAAAATCTTGAAACGAATATATGAATAAATAAGGTATATAACTAATGCACAAATCACCACCTAAACATCTGGACCTGCAGCTTGAACTTCGGGAGTGGCACGGTCAGAGTATTTCTTAAAGTTTTCAGCAAACTTTCCAGCCAAACTCTTGATTTCCTTGTTAAAAGAGTCAACACCCTCGGTCCATGCCTTGGTTGGGTTTAAGATCTCAGAAGGAACGTTTGGACACGACTTTGGAACATGCAAGTTGAAGGTGTTGAAGGTTTCGTATTCAACCTTACTCAATTCACCAGAGTGGATAGCATCCAAGATGGCTCTAGTGTACTTCAAGGAACATCTCTTTCCACCTCTAGCGGCAGAAGCACCAACCCAACCGGTGTTCAACAACCATGCGTTGGCATTGTGCTTGGAGATCTTCTCACTCAATTGTTGAGCGTACTTCATTGGGTGCAATACCAAGAATGGTTGACCGAAACAAGCGGAGAAAGTAGCTTGTGGTTCGGTAACACCTTCTTCGGTACCAGCCATCTTGGAGGTGTAACCAGAGATAAAGTGGTACATGACTTGTTCGTTGGTCAACTTGGACACTGGTGGTAAGACACCACTGGCGTCACATGTCAACAAGATGATGTTGGTTGGGTGAGTGTCAGCCAAACATGGAATCTTGGCAGATGGAATAAAGTCGATAGGGTAAGCACATCTAGTGTTTTCAGTGATGGCAGAGTTTTCGTAGTCGACAATCTTGGTCAATGGGTCGTAGACAACATTTTCTAAGATAGAACCAAACTTGATCGAGTTGAAAATTTCTGGTTCCTTTTCTTGCGACAAGTCCAAACACTTGGCGTAACATCCACCTTCAATGTTGAAGACACCTTGGTCGGACCAACAGTGTTCATCGTCACCAATCAACTTTCTGTTAGGGTCAGCAGAAAGAGTGGTCTTACCGGTACCCGAGAGACCAAAGAAGAGAGTAACATCTCCCTTTGCGTCACCTTGGTTACAAGACGAGTGCAAGGTCAAGACTTGGTGCTTGATAGGCATCAAGTAGAACATGACAGTGAAGATACCCTTCTTCATTTCACCAGCGTATTCGGTACCCAAGATGATCATTTCCATATCCTTAAAGTTGATTTCAACAGATGTGGAGGAGGTCATACCCTTGGTATGCACGTTAGCTGGGAATTGACCGGCATTGTAGATAGTAAAGTCTGGTTCACCAAAGTTGGCCAACTCTTCTTCGGTTGGTCTAATCAACATGTTGGTCATGAACAAAGCGTGGTAAGCTCTGGCACAGATAATTCTAACCTTGATTCTGTATCTTGGGTCCCAACCGGCATAGGCATCAACAACAAACAACTTTTCTCTGGTTCTCAAGTAGTCCAAAGCTCTGGATCTGGAAATCTTCCAAGTCAACTCGTCAACTTGCTTATTCACAGGTCCCCACCAAATGTTGTGGGAAGAAGTAGACTCGTCGACAATTCTCTTGTCCTTTGGAGATCTACCAGTCTTCTTACCAGAGTAAGCCAATAAAGCACCAGTGGAGGAAATAGTGGTTCCCTTTTCTAATAAACCGTCTTCATATAAAGTGGAAGGTGGGGCATTGTGACGGATCTTCACTTCTTCACCCAAAGATAATTGTTGCACCAAAGGGTCTTGAGTGGATTTAATGGTTGGGTGACCATTAAAGTTAATACTAGATTCAACTGCGTTAGGAGGAGTCATTTTGAGGATGTAATAGTAATGTAATGAAGAAGTAAATCTGTATTAAGGTGGATTTGGAGCCTTATTTATACTAATTTTTCATCCTGCCAGAAAGCAAGGTTGGCATAGGCCTTTTCTGTATTTTACACTGTTGAAGGGCGGGCCTTTTCCCGGGGAAAGGGACTTCTCCACATTGGGACGCTAAGAAGTGGAAAAATCTGGGGAAAAATCGTGCGGAAGATGTCGGCACCGCTCTTTCCGTATTTCTACGTGCTCTTAAGTCCCGGGGATCCACCCGTCCGGGGTACTGTATTTCAAGTAAGGCTGTATTAACTATAGTGTGACTTTTAGGTGGGAGGAGCCGAGTTAATGTTGGGTGTAAAGAGGCTGCATTTAGAGTTGATGTTAGGTGTAAGGTGAGAGGATACGGTGCGGGTTATTTCTATATATTGGTAAACAAACACTCGGGCGGTAGTCGCAGTTGGTGGAATTGGAGATCGGATGGAGGAGGTGAAGAAACGAATAGAACGGTTGGAGATAATAATGACAGGATAAATCGCTCAAGAATGTGATTTTTATTAAGACAAAGAGCAAGAGACAAAAGAGAAACAAACGAGCCAAGGCAAGTAAAAAGGGGGAGGGAATTAGTTTCATTCACGTAGTTACTAGATCACGCATTGCTTTATTGAGGGCTTATCGGTTCATAGTTATCTTATTGTATTGAAGACTTGGCTTCGTCGTTGTGTGTGCTTAGTATTGTAAGCATATTGGTTTGGTTCAGAGCCTGTGTTAATAAAAGAGCCGTGGGGTGAAAATTGAAGTAGGAAATTCAAAGAGTGTACAAACTGAGATTGAAGATTGGAGGATCTCCGCGACTATGGTGAGTGATATCATGATAGAATGTTGGGATCAGAAACCGGGGCCTTACACCACCGTTTGTGACCGTTATCAAAAGTGCGTGGCCGATCCCAGGCACTGTTTACTTGTTTTGTAATGTATTTTAAGGTATCGGTGTTATTTTGAAATGTGGAGTAAATGTTAAAGAGTGAAATAGCGAAAGAGTGACCAGTACTATGATCTTTAGAGACTTAATAGCTATCGTTTAAGTCTATTGAAGCTGTTTGTTGAGAAAGAACCCTTTATATGATTTGACGGAATAATCTTGCATAAATCACCAGTATCTATTAATGCAACACTCCTATTGACCCCGGGATCAGAAGATTGGTATTTCAAATCTCATAAAGGGGGGGGAGGGACCTCGGGGAGGTCGGAGAGGGTTTCAAGTCCGTAATAATACATCATTGCATTGTATTGGTTACGTACACTGAAAGATGTTTTATTGATGGAGCCGGTCCATCAACAACTTCGAGAGAGAGAGGGGAATGCTGTAAATATTTGGGTGCAAATTTATGGTTGAGAGGGCCTGGTTGACAACATAATTAGGAAATGAAAAGCGAGCAGAAGTATTTGGATGAAGTGAGAACATACTTTTGATGCTGTACTTAAGCGAGTCTTTGACATTAACTGTACTTCGGTTTTGGTGTGTTGTTTGATGAATGCTGATATTAGTTGCTTTTTGGACTATGAGAAAGGTTGGGTACATTTACGTAATTGTTCGTATATGTATAGGTTATACACCCTATTGATGAGGAAGATCTACAAAATGTTGATCTCTCAAGACGTCACCTCCTACCTTTCCTGCTCAACTTTTTATAGAGCCTGGTTCAGCCTCTTCACAATTGATGACTTTTTGAGCCCTTTCTGGTTCCTTTTGTCCGAATTGAAATTTTTCATAAGTTAGACCATTTTCAAGAGCAACCTATTAGGCATTGTCGGATGCTAAGGATCATATCCGACATACAAGATGCTAATTAGACTTACACAATCAATTATTGGTTTGTTAAACGGTTTAAAAAGTTAAAATATTAAAAATGGTAGAATTATTGAATGAATGGTATTGGCGAATGACCAGACCACGGTTGTTTCGGTATTACTAGAGTTCTAAGTGATTAAAAGTCTACTGGAGCTCTTACTGAGATGGTCTACAGTTATAGTTGGTTATTTCTGACTTCATTTTGTAAGAATTTGTAGACTTTTTGTTAAATTATGGTAAACTGAAAATTGCAATATAAACTGAAAAGATCTAGTGTGAAGAAGACCTTTATACTAGATTATCTACCACGTCATTAGCTATATTTCTACTTTCACTCTCATCAATATCACTTACTTACTTTACATTTAAAAGATTAATAATCGTTCACAATATTTCAGTAATATACATATTCATATAATTCATTAGTTAAAGAAACCGTTTTAATTCCTCAATAATTCGTTATTGTTTTCTCCGCTAGTCATTTTCACACTCTACCATATCATCATTTCAAGAACCCCGCAACGTTCCCCTTCTTATCATAATAGTCATAATAATACTTCCACTGTTTGAATCCAATATCCTTCACACCATTTATTGATTTATCATCATTCACTCCAACCATCACACATTGGTTCATTTGAGTCTCTCCATCGTTAAGGTTGGACTTGAGGAACGTGATACCACTGCAGATCAATCCATACTTGAATATTTCTGTCAAATTAGAATACAGTGGGTCAATAACAGGCCCAATGATTCCTCCAATCATTGAAACATTGTCCAAGCTGGAACTATTAGCTGTACGTCCACAGTCGTCAATAAATGGGTAGAATTTAGAAAGCTGAGACTTGTTGGTGAACAACACTATAGATCCAATGACACTCTGGTTTGTTGGTTCAAGTGCAATAATGATCTTAGCCCCATAGTTGGAAGAGCTTGCCAAGTACTTGATGGCTTCAGAGTACAAGTTCTTGATTCTTTCTTTATCCTCTGTGTCTGCTTGAGTTTCATTCTCATCTTTAGCAGAGTACCTATCAATCAATGTCATCAATTTCTCTGGACTACTGCAAATATCAAACCTTACACCCACAATCATCAACTCACGGAAAATCTTCTTGGGCACTTGCCAGTTCTCTAAGTCGTCAAGAACCATAATGTACTTTTTACGAAGCTTTTCAGGTAAATCCCATCCGACATTGTGCATAAAGGTGGCCACCTTATTGTTGCTTTTGGTAGCTTTTTTGTCTGCCAACAAGAAGTTGCAGTTGTCTGGAAACAGAATCAATGGGAAGGAGCTTCCTAAAGTTATCGTTTTACAGCTTCGTTCCTTGGTCAAGTACCGTATGGCTCGCGCATGCAAGTTTTTACCTATACTTTGCGTGCGTTTGGACTTATCAACCAACAAGTACATGATGGATCCTGTTTTGTCAGTTTCAGCAGCCTCATCAACCCAGGTTAAAACAACTCCGTAGATGATATTTAAGGATGAGTTTCTAACCACAAAGTGCTTTTGAGTCTTGGCCGTTGATACAAGTAAGCCATACAATTTCCTATAGAAACAGTCACTTTGGTAGTTCAACCTATTTCCTGTAGAACCACCTACAATCAGATCTGAGTCTATAGTGTTGTTTTTCAAAAGTTTCACAATTCCTGTCCAATCTCTGTTCAAGTCCACCTCATCAACTAACCATCTTCTCTTCGGAGCAGAAAGGCGTGCTCTCGATTGCTGCGGTGAGAGTTCAAGTGCGGTGCTGTCGTGGTTACGTTTCCGTTTTGGTTTCCCTATGAACTTAGTTTCACCTGGAATACATCCTTCAGCTTCAAACTCACCCATCAATACTCCAGCCAACTTGGCCAAAACATGGTTTGTGTAGTCAAAACAACACAAGTACGCACTTCCGATACTCTTGTTGTAGAAAAAGTCGTACGGGGAAGACGTCGCCACTATAATCAATGGTTTCAGGAGCTGTGAGTAAGTGAATGCTGTACTGTTGCTGAAAGAGTTGGGACTTGCCCCGCAGAGAATAGACACGTATTTTACAATACTTGTCTGGTACATATTTCTCGTTGCTTCTGAGGTTAGTACTATGACCACCTTTGAGTTCTCGATGAGCGACTCATGGAGTGCAGTTAATCCGTTGGCAGTATACGTAGTATGCAAGACATTGAAAGGTTTGTCGTCACTTGTTTTTTGCGAGAGCAAGTCACCAAACTTCTGGAATACCTCTTCACCCGAGTATAATTGTTTTTGATGATGTGATGGGTTGGAGTAGATTGGATTTAATAAGGGAGTAAGTAATAAAATATTGTCAATTTGTTTCCCTGGGGTTGGTCCGGAGATGTACTTTGAAATTGGTAGCGTTTCGTTGTAGTCTCTAACCAAGGTGATTGATTTTTGATATATCAACTCAGATAACTTCTGGTGCTTGGCCCAGAGTTCTGGGTGCTCGTTTCTGAACAATTTTATATCTTGTAGGGACTCTTCTGTAGGTTCTACCATTGAAGAAGAGCGTGAATTAGTTTCCATGTCATCGTCAGGGAATATAGTTGACCAAAGAGGGAGTCTTAGTTGTAATTTTTCAATTCTAGCCAGGCTTGCTAATATCAATTCTTCGTCGATGTTCCCATTAGCGAGAGCTTTTTCCATAGAGTCGATTGCTTCGTTTTGTAAGGATAAGTCGTGGCATACCATTACCAAGTCACATCCAGCTGAGATGGCCAAGATAACACCTTGACCTAATCCTATAGAGTGGTAAAGGGCGTCCATTTCCAAGCACTCACTAATAACCACGCCATCGAAGCCCATTTCATTTCGTAATAACTGATTTATTACAATTGGTGATAAACAAGCATGAGTTTCATCTGGACTGATAGTAGGTACACCACATCCTGTTGCACTGATTCCATCAAGTAAACCTTCCTTCAACAAATTGGAAAACGGTACCGCGTTGAAGTTTTTGATTTGGTCTAAAGAGTCACCAATCATTGGGAGTTCCAATAGTGAGTCTACGGTAGCATTTCCTATACCTGGGAAATGTTTACCCATGGTGAAGAGACCACCATCTTGGAATCCCTTACAGCATATGGAGCCATATTTGGTTACATCTTCGATGGTTGTTCCAAAACTACGAACACTTACCAATTGATGCAGTAATTTTGTCACCACGTCCAACACAGGACCCAAGAGTATCAGGAACCCTATAACTTTCAACTCCATTGCAACGGCCTTGGAGATTTCATATATGAGCTCAGTATCCCTACTAGCAGAAAGACCCATGGCCGAAGGATATTGAGTCAACCATTCAGGGTCGAAAAGGGAATTCATCATACCTCCTTCCTCATCAATTGCAAACATGATTGGATACTTGTAGTTTGCCTCGGTATAAGCAATACGCTGCAAATCCCGTATAAGTTTCGTCACTTGAGCAACAGATACAGCATTCTTACGAGACAATATCATAGTAGAAACATGATGCTCAACTATTAAATGGTAAGCTTGTGGAGTAACAGTAGTACCCTGGAAACCACCACAAAGAAGTTGCCCAACATAAAAAGGCGAAGGATCCTTATCAATAGAATCATCAAGATTCAGACTCAGATTCTGCAGCATTAGATGGCTCATTCCCTCTATCAAATAAGCTCAGATACTTATTACCTTTGTCTTGTTTCTTTGACTCTTTAAATGTTTTGTGCCCTTGACGAAATTTGGTAAGCATCCATTTTGGGAAACTTAAAGGCTGCCAAATTTAAGGTGGAGATTTTAGAGGTTTAAGAGTTGGAAGGAAGCGGTTTGGATGAGATATATATGGTAAGGATTTATGAGTAATGGGAGTGGCAGGGTTATGGACTATATTGAAGCCTGCATTTGATGAAAGAATTACAATTGATCAGTTGTCTACGCTGTTTTTAAATGAGAATGGAAGGAGCGTGCGTTTGGCTATAGACGCGTACACTTTGATATTCAAGTCGAATGATTTGAAGTATGCCGTGCGGAATGTGATGGCCAAGTTGCTTTATTTGAGTTCGTTGAATATTACGTACGTGGTTGTTTTTGATGGGAAGTTTAAGCCTGCAAAGTTACGCAATGACCCTAGTACCAAGCAACTGTATGGTGATTTCTTGGATATGTATATTAATTTCATAAGGTCAAGGCCAGATCAGTATTATGAGGATGAGAGTGCTGACGTGGAGATTGATATAGCTGGCTTGAAGAAAGAGATTGCTAGGAATGAGATCCAATGGCTTCAAGCCCCAGCAGAAGCAGAAGCTCAATGTGCATATTTATCACAATACGGAATAGTTGACTATGTACTTTCAGATGACGTTGATTCACTCATATTTGGAGCTACTAAAGTGTTAAGAAACTTTTCTAAAGAGAAAGAAACAGGCGAATTGTCACTGGATTATTATTATGTGACTCCAATAGATGCAAAGAAAGTAGAAAATGAAATCGGGCTTTGCAGTCAAAGGTTAATATTCTTGGCTATATTATGCGGAGGAGATTATTCAACTGGTATATGGAGAATAGGGATTGAGAATGCAGTTCGAATTGCATTGAGTGGGAGTGAATCCCACAAGAAGAGTTTAAAAAATGGCGGATTGAAACTGTCAAGTGCCAAATTACCAGACTTTTCAACTGAATTCAACCGATTATTTGAACCAGACGTCAACTCTCAAATATTGGACCCTTTATTTAAGAAGAACCTCGAATCGCTAAGCTCTAAATTAACAAAGGAACTTAAACTAAGATCAAGAGAAATATGTGGAAGGAAATTGACGCTAGAAGATCCAATTGAATTCGATGGCACGAACAGCATGTTCTACAAATACCCATTTGTACATCCAAATCTCTTCAAATTCCTACCATCATCATTCAGTTCTGGAGAATTATCATTCACTGACTCAGATCTAACAAATAAGAAAATAGGTGAATACCCTCGAATCAACTCGTTATGCCGCGTTGACGAATCTCGAGTAATTGGGAAACTGATTATAACAGAAACGTCTCAATACTTCATTCCGGAAGAATCAATCCGAACCTCAGTAGCCACCTTACACGTAAGCGAAAGATACAACTGGACCCTCAACCGAATAATCATAAAATTGCTTTCTCCAGTCCATTATTCACTCCATCTGGAATACTTGAGAATAGACAAACAAGAAAAAGAGAAGGGAGGAGTCGAATGTTTAATGGTTAGGTATGACCATGCTCACTTTAAAGAAGTATTCAAAGATCTAAACATGGGAAGCCCTGCAAAAGAAAACCAAACGGAAAAGTATGTATGGATTCCAAGACAACTCCTCAAGTACGTGAATCCAGAATTAGATCAAATTTATGAAGATTCCAAAAGAATGAAGCTGCCACTGAAGGTGAAAAGACAACGATACGATCCACAAGCAACAAACCTTTTGAGTTTCTTTGACGTATCGAAAGTAAGCTCACCAAACAGAATAATTTCACCAGGAAGTGGTAATTCATCCAAGAAGAAACCAAAGGTCATTTCAAGGCAGAATCTGACGTTGGACACCTTTTTGAATAGAGGAACAGTAGAATCAGATGAAATTGAGCGTGGTAGAATAGGACTCAGGAACATTCCTACACTCGAACATGCAACTTCCTCAAACTTGGCCGACTTTATTGAGAGAAGTAAGGAGGACTTGGAAGTAGAATTGAACAGAGACGAATCTCCAACACGTATAAAACCACCTAAAAGAAGAAAATTGAAGGTACACCTTTCAAGTGAAGCTGACTTCGCCTCTTCAATTGACTTAACTAATGATGAAGGTAGCCAGGAATCAACTACTAAAATCAAAATACCCAAGAGAAGATCAAACATGATAATATCAAGTGAAGCTGATATGACAAATAGCATGAAAGATTCAATTGTATCACAAGAAACTTCAAGAACAACAGATTTTCTTGATCAACTAATTGTAATATCAGATTCAGATTAACCACCTCATTTACCAGACTACAGTGATTCCATAACATATTAAATTTATAGTCTGGATATAGCATCTAACAAGTATCACCAGGTACGTCTAATACAGTATCAAAGAAACCATAGCACAATGTATTTCTTCTACAATAATTACATCCCATAATCTTTTTAATTCTATAAATCACTGAGTGATTGACACTCACATATACACTCATATTAAAACTCATACTAAGAGCCACTAAACTCCAACACTTCTATTGTTTCTGAAGTTGAAAGCGGAACGACAAAGTGGGCAGGTACTACTACCAGAACTCTTGAACCATTTATAAAGACATGCAGCATGGAACTTGTTGGAGCATGTTTGACAGTTCTTAGATGGTAATGAAAGATCTTGATGCAAAATGGAGTAACAGATTGCACATTCTTCGAATCCTGAAAAGTGGAGGTTGACATTCTTGTTGAAAACTTCAATTGCATCCATGATAGATCCATTACGTAAAGAGATGACTCTCTGTGAAGCTAACAACCATGCTCTCCATTGGTTCTCTTTAACACCAAGACGCAATGGACCATCCACTACAACATTATCAAGAGGGTAATTGAAAGGTACCTTAATTACCATCTCCATGACATGCTCATCAATGACGTAAGTTGATCTGATCTCATTGGTAATAGCGTTTACCTTAATGGTCATATTCTCATTCTTTTCCTCAACCTTGATCTTTGCCTCTGAAACTTCAGTCAATAACTTTGAAATCAACAATGGAGAAACAAATTTAATAGAGAACTTCTCAATCTGTTGCTTCAATTGGAGATCACGAATTTCTTTGAACCATGGTTGGATCATTGAACCCAAGTATCTGAACGACAAATAGTACAAGTGTAACAATAAAAACTTCATCTCGAATTCATTACTTTCGCCTGGACAGCCGCGTTGCGCACTGTATGATTTAATCAATATCTCTTCAGTATTAATAGGCTTGTCCAATTTACCGTCTGTCAATTTCTGCAAGAACTTATTTTCAGAAACATCAACTTGTTCAAACACATACTTCAAGAATGTGCTGACGGCACCAGAGTCTCTCAATTCATTGATGTACTCCGAGCGAATGGCAAATGTTATGTCTTCAAAATGAGAGAAAATCAACAACCAACTCCACAAATACGATGTCACTGAATGGATAGATTCAGGTTCAATGTCACTAGGATCTGGGATACTCACATTCTTCAACAATACTTGAGGCAATTTAGCCTCAAATTCTTTTTCGCCATCTTCATTAGTTTTTTGCAACTGATATTCAACAACAAAATCTTGTTGATTGATAGGAATAAGCTTGCTCAAAGTCGAGACAGCTTTTCTTTGCAATGGAATGAAATCATACTTGATCAACAGGTAAAAGCTCTCAATCTTGTCATTCAAAATCTTGTTTGGGAAATCCAAAGAGTAATAAGTACGTCCCAAGAGATCATGACAAAGTACAACTGCTTGGTTGTCAACTTCCAAGTCCATAGTGTGGATCTCTTCACTGAGGATCAAGTTTAATAATTCTTCAAGGATTTCCAATCTAGATTCTTCCCAAGCTTCAATAGTAACATGACTTGACATACGGTTCACAGTATTTATCAACTTTACAGTGAAGAACCTAAGGTCATATCTTGTATGTTCAACTTGGCAGTAACTCAAATTAACTGAGATGAGTTGAACTGCAAGCTTGAAGGCTTTATCTGGCAAATTTGGTTGGGTCAATAATAAACCCTGCATGAACCTTGTAATTTGAACTCTCATGTCAATGAATTCATAATCGTAAGCAATTTCAGATTCCAACCAAGAGTTGAATTGATTGAAAACCATTGCCAATCTATGTCCAGCGATTATTTCATGTTCTTCCTCGACATTGAAAAAATTAATACACAATGTTACCCACTCCAATCCTAAGCTTAAGATTTCATTCTGTTTATTCACACCCAAGATTTCAGCTGCAACGAAATTGCGAATTCTGTCAAACTTGTTTGACTTGGTCAAAAATTTAGTTCCACTGAGTAAAAAGGTTGATAACAAGAGTGGATACTTTGCCAATTTCGTAAAGTTAATTGGAGCATTCTCAAACTCTTGTAATGAGGTCTGATCAAATACTGAGTCGAGGATTTGCTTGAAAACTCTAGCACTGTATCCCAGCAAATTCTTGTTTTCTTGGATTGCGTGTATCAACTTTTGCACCAACGATAATTCTTTTTCTTCTTCAGGTTCATTATTCAAAATCTCCAAAATAGAGTCTAAGGTTGTGGCCTTAACTGCATTCATGAACTTCTTGCTGAGATTTCCTTTAATATGTAAAATCTCTTCAGGGTTCAGAATAGACTTCTTTGGCAGAAGGAAAAGGTAATCGTCTATGTACTCACTGAGGTATGCTGCCAACAATAAAATGTTATCTTGGTGAACTTCTGAAGATAAGTCGCTCACAAACTTACCATAAGTAACATATAAACTTGTTAATTCCACAGCATCCACATCATGGTGAACCAAGTAAATATTCTGTTCTAAGGGATTTGAGAGAGCCAACGAAGGTGAATTGAATCCCTTCACTGTGGTATTAAGTGTGGAAATAATACTCTTCAAAACTTCTGGTCTAGATTTCAAAAACGTTGCAACAAAAGTAAAGTCTGTTTGGTAAAAAGAGTTCTGGATGTACTCCAAAATGGACTCTTCGAGCAATTCTGATGACTTGATATTCTGGGCAAACTCTAAACACTTCTTTTGGTTAAGGAATTTAATTGCAGTTGCTAAAATAGCTTTTATGTGCGAGCTATTCTCAATTTCATCTGTGCTTGTAGGATTCGTTTCATTAATGAACTTTAATGAGTTGGATTCAGCCTTTGATGCTGAAACAAGTAAGTTCTTGAGAATTTCTGGGGATTCAGTGAATTTGAAAACCAAGTTAGTTTCATCAGTCAGTAAAGAATCCTTTTTAGATAATTCCGTGAGGTATTTTGGAACATCCTGTAATTTTGGATTGTGCAAGTGAGATTCTATCCTTGAGAATACGTTTGGAATACTAGAAAATTTCACACTACTGAGTGCCAAGTAAAAGTCATCTATGGTTTGTGAGTTATCAGCTGCATTTGAAACAGATAAAAATTCGACAAACAATTCGACTACAGGATCAACAAAGTCTTCTGTAATGAAACTTGGGAGCAATTCAAAGAAAGTTTCAAGTTCTGGACTCAATTCCTTTTTGAAAGTGAGGTAAGTGGAGAGGAAATGGAATGCCAACTTTGGAGTGTCTAAAGAGGTATCTTCTTCAAGTTTAGCAAGAATCTCTTCGATTAATTTGTCAGCTACATTCAAGAATTTCATTTCCAGAAGTACTTCTAGGTAGAATTTGAATATTTCCGTTGAAGAAGCTTCAAACTTGAAATCTGAGATTGTTAACTCTGATTCGTTTTTGACTACCAAGCTGACAATATTGGAGTTTAATTCATTAAAGAAAGGAGCGTCTGTTAATTCATGCAAGTATTCAGCAATACTTGTACAAACATCCTTTTGCGTGACCTTGACACCTTCTCTTGGAACGAGTGTAGTTTTGGCAATCTTGTCCAAAATGCTGTAGAAGGTAGTGCGTAAGATACCTTCGAGGTTTTCTGTTGTGTTTGAGTCGAAAACGTAATATACTTGGAACGTACAATCCACCCATGATTTAATTTCAGGCAATGTTCTTAAAGTTTTCAATTGTTTGCCAAAAATGTTAAGCAATACAGACTTTGCATCATCTGGACTACTAAAGTCCAAGAATTCGTCTTCTTCAATAAAGCTGATCTTGGAGAGTGCAACAAAGAAAAGTGAGACTTTGATATAATAGGTTGGGTCCAGGTTACAGTAGCCCAATTTGAGGTATTCAACCAAACGCGAAAAGCTCTTGCTTCCTCCTAATTGCCAGAAATTCTTTTTAATTTTGAGTGCCTCTATGTTTGGCAATAAAGAGAATTCCGTGAGGGTAGTTAAAGTATCCCAAAACTGCAAAATGGCCGTTGAGTACATAATTCCTGAAGTTGCCGACTTGTTGCTGACGGTTAATTTGACTTTTGAAATGAATGTCTTTGCAACTTGTTTATGTATACCCTTTGCTCCGTTTAAACTTGAGATGAACAAGTTGGGTTCTCTTCTGCGAGAGTTTTGTAGGAACAATGTTTTGGTGAAAACCAAGAGTGTTTTCAAGAGTGGGATATTCAAGGTGCTTTCTGCTACGGAGGTTCCCAAGTGTGTCCATATTTTGTCTGAGCTCAAGAGGATGTCGATTTCAGCGATGCTTGATAAGTTATCGTCTATTTTTAAAACTCCGTTGTTGAAAAGACTGATAATCTTGTTTAACATCAAGAGACATGCATTCACGAGTCTTTCATATTTTGCTCTTGAGTCATCTTCTTTAGTGTATCTTTTATCTGATAAACTCAGGTGTGATTCGAGTGAGATTCCTGTGATGATGAAGTTCAATATCTGGTCGTAGAATAATACCCAGATCTTGTCGATTTTCTGTCTTTCGTTTCTGAAGCTGACCAAAAACGATCTATAAGTAGACGTGGCAACTGCTTTGTCGTTGTCAAATAATCCATGGATCCATATTGGAATTGAGCTCTTCAAGTATTTCGAATATTCTTTTCCTCCCACTACCAAGAGAAATTTAGACTGGACCAGATGAGCCAAGATACGGACAGTTCTAGAATTATCAATGGCCAACTTAGGATATATCTGCACCCATGATATTATTGTAATCTCATCTTGAAATGAATTCTTATTCTCCTTATCGGAAATAGCCTCCAAAAGGTCGTTAAGTGATCTCTCCTTGGTAATTGAGTCTTTTTTCAACAATGACTTGAACACAACAGCAATTCGTGAATCGTGAATACTACTGGGATTAGGTAACCCAGTAAAGTAATTCAACGTCACAGATATACCATCATACCCTAAATCACCATTCGCTTGCTCAAACGCCGCCATACTATAGTCTGTGAATAAAGAAAGAAAGAATAACCAGGAAAAAAAAAATTTAGTGAACGCCTTCCAACTTTATACTGGTGAAAACTTTAATGCACTTTTAGTGTCTGTCCGAATATGCCAACACTATAAGTCAATTTTTTTTAGTGGTGTGGTCGTGAGCTGCGTGATCTAGGTACAGGGTGAACAGACACAAGCCGGGAATATATGTGGTGATGCTCCCTCACAAAAAAAATAAAACCGTTGCCATGAAGATCTCCCCTATGGGTGTCTTGGCCCTTCAAAAAATCTGGTTGTAGATAAGGAGAGCACCGATAAATTACGAGATCATTCTAAATTCTAAATTATTGATTCTTATAAACATAAAGAAAGATTGATGAAATTAGTGAGTTGATGAGTCTGATGGATAGTAATGATTTGACTATGTTGCAGAATCTTCCATTGGAGATCTTGGAGGAGATCTTTGAGTATTTGGATGTGAATCATTTACGTCCTTTGATCGCTTTTGGTTCTTTGAGGAAGTATGTGTACAATAAAATATACTCCACAGTTCGGTCCACGAATTCCGGCAGTAGGGTTGAGAGGATTCGGAATGAGCAGCATGTACCTCCTACAGAGGTTCATTATAAGAATCTTAAGTTATTTATTGAGTCTTCATTGTTCCAGCCAAAGACTTTAGAGTTGACCTTTATGGCTGATTTGGATAGATTATTAGAATTAGATAAGGATATCTTGTCTAATTTCAAGAAAATAAAGGCAAGCAGTTACTTTATGGACCTCAATGGTGCTAATAAACTTGCTAGGTACCCAAATGTCACGGAGGTTCATTACTATGATGTCAATATTCCGGATGTACGGTTCCCCCCAAAATTAGAAACTTGCACTCTAGGAACTGTCAGAAGTAACATAGATCTCCTACCGATTACCTTGAGCAGACTCAAGGTTTGTGACTTGAAATTACAAGAGAATGACACCCTTAACTTGAAATACTTGACCAACCTTAAATCATTCTCGGGATACTTGAACGGATCATCAAAACAAATTGAATTACCAAACTCAATTAAACACTTGAAACTATACGAGCTGGTCTTGGATATATCAAGTTTGCAAAAATACACCAACCTAGAATACTTGAAATGTGTGGACTTCGGAGTTTCCCCGGATTCTTATAACCATGCATTTCCTTCGTCATTGAAAGAGATTAAATTAGTACGCTCATGTATAGTCAATAACTTTGGACTACCACATTTTGGCGACATGGAAGGAAATGGTGATGGAGAAGTAGACCTTGTAAACCTCCAACTACCTACAAGTCTTGAAAAGTTAACCATCAAAGACATGTATTTTGCAAACGATCCTATGGGAGAGAATAATAATGAGTCTGTCAGATTAAGCTACGATTACACAAGTGACAAAGAACTTGGACTGCTAGAATACGGATACAATGTACTTTACAACTTAGAACTCCCAGAATCATTAATTAAATTAGTGATTAAAAACATTGGATTACGCCGATTAATAAACTCAAACATCGCTGACTTAACCCAATTGACAGAACTAGACCTTTCAAGAAATATCTTTGACTTCAGAAACTTCAGACTCCCGGAGAGACTAGAGATTTTAAGAGCATCCAACAATAAATTGGAACAATTCGATATTAGAGATTCTCAAATGAAGACGTTAAATTTAAATGGGAACCGTTTCTCCAAAATCAGTAACTTGAAAGTACCACCGTCTGTTGAAAGTTTGATACTTTTTAACAATAGAATTAAGGTACTAGATAGTTTCTTTGGAGAAAATATACAACGGCTTTGTTTAGGCCGCAATAAGATAACCAGATTAAACCAAGACTTCTTAACTGCATTACCAAATCTACGTGAATTAAAAATCTATTATAACATGCTTGAAGTCCCAGATCCAATAATTTTCCCCTTGACATTGAACACACTTATAGTTAAACATTGCAAATTAGAGTCAATTGCAAACTTCAAATTCGGTCCCAACTTGGAACACTTGGACTTATCACTGAATAGACTTGAGAGTTTAGAATTCTCAGACCCTTTGAGTGCTTTGAAGGTTCTCATTGTATCAGATAACTATCTTAGTTACTTTAAACCAGAACACGGAGTCCTTGAATCGTTGGAGACATTGAATGCCTCTCGAAACAAAATATCTAGTTTTGATTTATCAAACTTAATCGACTTGAAGACTCTCGACTTTTCAGATAACAATTTGTTTGCAGTTGATTTGACAGCTCTCCCATACAATTTGGAATACATCAACGTTCGGGGAGATGCTTTACGAAGAATATATGGTTCTATTTCGAACTTTAGAGGGATCGATAGAATCGAATTGGATGATTCAGTGAATTATTCAGAAATTCAACTACCAATTAGCTGGAACAAAATCATTGAAAATGTCCCTAGTTTAAAAGGATCGATACCCGTGGTATACGAATACTCAAACATGTACGAGTTGGGAAGATTCTTTTCGGTGAATACCTCCAACCAAGTTGTAACGGTAATTGCATACAATGATATTATCATTGTGGACACAACAAAAGAGGAGGTAGCTATAAGATTATAAAGTAATGTGTAATGTGATTATAGAATATATTAATTTAAAAAATGTCAGTGTTTATCCGTACCTTCTTGTTTCAACTATTCATTGACTTTTGAGAATCCACCAATTTGGAATAAAAGTCTTTGACAACAGGAGAAACCCGCACCCTGTCAGCCTGAAAGTTAAAAATTTCTAAGTTTTCTTTATTTGTAGCTCTTGAAAGTGCAACATAAGTCTGTCCCATTTCAAAGATTTTTCTCAAGTCGATTCTCAATCTGTCAATTGTTTGTCCTTGCGCTTTGTGGATAGACATTGCCCAAGCTAGTGCCAATGGTAATTGAGTTCTTATCAATTTTCCTTGGTCCTCTTTCCCATTTTTCTCGGACGGAGCTTTAATATCTATAGTAAAATCGTGAGGTGGTACGCAAACAATATTACCGTTCCCAAAATTCACAATTGGTAATAGGTCATTTCTCAGATAGCCAAGTGATTTTTTGCACAACATGTCGAATTTTGCAACTCTGTCTTCAGGAATTCGTGCGTACCTTTCGCTTTCGTCGGTTGTCCAGTTTCCGGTGTTGCCCACCCTGGTTGACAAAAGTCTGAGTTCCTCAATGATTTGTGGACTTGTGAATTCAATTGACGAGTAGAATTCCATAACTGTAGTCCACACTTCCAAAGGAAGGAAAAATAATACTGAACCGACCGAACCGTTCACTAATTGGTCTGACTGGTTGATGAGGTGCATCACCTGAGCACCCTCTTTCAATTCCAATACTTCTTCACATCTTAAATTCTCAAATTGTTTCTGAGAGAATTCGTGTTTGGAGTTATCTTTGGCCTTGAAGGTGATGACTTCTTCTGAAGGCAATTGCCTGAGTCTATTTTCATTTGCAGCTTTAACTTCAGCTCTTGTAGGGTAAAGTTCAGTTGGTTCTATTCCATCTGTATATGTTACCCTTCTAGCCAATTTTCGAAATTCCAGAGTTAAGGTTTCATCTATTTCACCGTATCTCAAAGCGTTCAACATGTCTATTAATTTGGTGTCACCTTTTTGTCTGAAAACTCGAGTGAGGACTATTGTGTGGTTGATTGTGGATTTCCATGCATCTGTTTCAAAACAGAATTTGGGTCTTTCATTGCCGTTTCCGACCGGTGGAAGTTGGAAAAAGTCACCGCAGCAGACAATTTGGATACCTCCGAATGGCCTGTTGCTTTTACGTATTAATCTTGCCAACTGATCTAGTTTGTGGAATAATAAGCCATCGATCATGGATATTTCGTCAATCACCAAAACCTTGAGTGTTTCCCATCTTCTGCTTAAGAACATGTTTCTTTTAATTCTAGTTGCCATTTCTTTGGGGCTTCCCATTCCTATGCCTATTCCCAAGAATTTATGAATGGTTTGGCCTGAGATATTACATGCAGCCATTCCAGTTGATGCAGTGATTCCTACATTTTCTCTATATGTGCTTTTCAAGCTTGCAACAATGTGTTTCAATACAACCGATTTACCTGTACCTGCGCTTCCTGTGAAGAATACATTGAGTTTTTGATCCACAACAGCAGAAACCACATTTAACTGTTCAGGACTAAGTGTGCTATCTTTGGTTGGTTTAGGTGTGGGTCGAGGGATTCTGTACCTGGGGACCTTACGAGGTTGGCCACTTATATTATCTAGGTTTAATGCTGTACGTTTCTTTAATTTGGGTACATATGCCACTTCAGTGATATCGTCATCATCGTACTCAGTCACAACAGTAGTCAGTGCCTTTGTGAGAGTGGTTTGGACCGCAGATCGTACTGAGTTGTTGAGATGAGGGTTTCTAAAGTTTTCAGGACGTACTGAGTCTTTAGGAGGATCTAATGTATCATTGAACGCGTCTCCTTCACTGAAAGTCTTGGTTAAACTTGAAGTACGCGTCAACTTGGGATGAGACGGCACTGAAGGAAATGAATTAGACCTTAAAGACTCTTTCTTAACTGGAACAACCTTAGATGTGGTCTTGGAAGTCGACCTGAAGAAGTTACCTATAGTAGGCTGAGACTTCTTTTGATCCATTGTGGAGGATTGATGTTGTTCAGGTCAGATAGTAGGAGACCAAAATTTTGGTGTTGATGGAAAAAAATTAGTTTTAGTGGAAGGATTTAGTGAAGAATTTTTTTTTGTTGTGAAGATTTTAGTGAGAGGTATTAGGGAGGAAAAAAATAGTGATGAACAAGGGTTGGTTTAGGTTGTGGTGGTGGTAATGGATGTGGTAGAACATAAGATAGTGAACACGGTTATTTCTTTGATATTGAGATTACACGTTTATAGGATGTATTGATAGTACAAGTTAAAGGAAGATATATTTCTAATTGATAGAATGTGATTATATGTTGCTTATGCAATAATTATACTGATACATTTAATTGGTGTAAATAGATATTTGCAGCCAGATCTGTTAAGTTATGTTAGGATAGATTTCCAATTCCAATAGCGAAGCTGATTTTGTAACTTGCATTAGAATAGAGACAATGAACAAACTACACTAAAGCTGCAGTTATATGAATACTCTTCTACAGTGTAATGACTGACAATAAATCCGATTGGTCAGTATATCATCAGCTCATCTTGTCAACGTCTTAAGCGAGATTTCTTTTCCTCGCCAATCAAAATTAAATCATCACCAATCAGTACAGGTACAGAAATGGATAATATGATCTAGCTTTATGTTGATAGGTTAGATCTGATAGAATGTATATATACACTATAATAGAATGTAGAGATAAAGATAAAGAATATAAAGAATATAAAGAAACTAATGTATATAAAGAATATAGCTTTAGATTATAATGTATTATCAATTTAACCATTTTCAAAAAAAGAATACGTAATAATGATATACATTACAAGTAAGAATAGCACACCCCACACCAAATGTATATCATTTTGAGCAATTGTTGTTAGGATAATACTGTAGTTATTACATTCGTGAAGTCGATAAGTCCTACTATTTTAAAAAAAAAACGTACTCAACCTCGTCGTGAGCCCTTATTTTGTAACCCAACTACAATCCAATGGAGGAGACTGCAAAGACACACTCGGTAAAAGTAGCCAATAATCGAATTTGCAAACTCTAATCGAAGGCAGCAGGTGATCTTCCACCAAACCTTAAATCTCATAAAGCATCCCCTTACACTTAGGGACCTAGGGACATATTGTTTCTGAAACAAACTGCCTACCAACGCCCCTCAGAAACACGCCAACCGATAACTTTTTTAACTTTTTTAACGAAAACTGACACATACATAAACAACCTTCTAGGCACAAACCTAAAAACGCAAACAAAACACAAGAACTAAATACCCAGATCACACACACTGACAGCGTCTCATCTTTCCTTCGATACTGACTCCAAGCCTGTACTAATTGTTCGTGCGGAGACCACTTGTTTAAAAAAAGCGGCTCTCATTATTTTAAGGTGGTTGAATTTTTATCAACACTATTAATCCAACTTGTGCGACCAAACATTAGGATTGAGGTGTCCCAATCCAAATCAATTAGAAACGTGAGCGTTACAAAAAAGGTGGAACCAACAACCAGACTGCCTTCCCCCCTAGAAAACAAAAGATCAAAGGATTCTCAAAAAAAAAACACCAGTGATTACATTAAGATCGTAACGTGTTCAAAAAATGAAAAATGGATCAGAGAAAGAGAGTAATAACAAGAATATCTTTAGTAAAGGGATGAAGAAGTTATCCAAGACCAAGTCGATCTTGAACTTCAATGATGAGCCCAGTGGGCGATCTATTTCGCAGTCGTCCAATGCTTCTGGATCTAGTACTGGGCGTAGTAGCAATAACAACAACAGCAGTATTGCGGGTGAGGCGTCAACATCAATTGAACATTTCCAGGCGTTTGGGTATGATAACATGCCGACAGATCCTAAAGCTGCAAAGCTGTATAACAAGAGTTTACCGCCGATCCCGACCATACCAAAACTGCCTAGCCGTAAAGTCAGCACCGCGACTCAGAACTCGCAGTTTTCGCTGACCAGTCAGGGTTCTCTAGTACTGCTGCAACATCTCCAACAACTGCTGCTGTGGGCAGCAGACCCAAGGGCAGCAAAGGATGCTGGAGATATGTACATGCATAGCCAAGCTTCAAATAGTGTGGGGTCATTTTCATCATTGGATCCGAAAAATGATGACGATCAAGATGGTTTGGCCAGACGTGGATTGAAGTTTGTGGGAATGGGACTCTCAACTGATGACTTGACCAAAGGTCAGATGACAGCTGATGAAATGATGCCCCCACCTCCAAAACCTACACAAGCTCCTCCTCCTCCTCCTCCTCCACCTCAACAACAGCAACATCAGCAACAGCAAAGTACCTTACAGATGTACCACAATCACCTGACTTCATCGTTACCAGATAATGGACGAGAACTCCCGTCACCGTCATCGTCGATGTTTTCTAACACGTCGCCTGGACCACAAGTACCTATACGAGGGTCGCATACGATGACTCTGTTAACGAAAACTAAGATTCCTCCTTCATACTCTAGGCCGTCACACACATTACACAACCCAACAGCCCACACACCTCCACTGGCACTGACGTTAATTTCAAACCACCTGGTCCAATCGTTTGCCGCGGTTGCAAACTACATAAACCAAATGCCATCACCGGAGATTGTAGATCAACTCTTTGAGAAACTTCTTTCTACAAGAGTATTTACTGACAAGGCTGTAAGTACATTACGAGAACAACCAACCAAAAGAAAATGGGAATTACTTCTACGTGAAAATGAACAAAATACTGGATTTGACTTGAGACTCTTGACGAAGCAAGTTACATTACACACATATAATCAAACAGGTCTTCCTCAACAACAGCAACAGCAACAACGGACAACTCCTAATCAATCACGTTCATCATCGAACTCACATTCAAAGGAAAGAAAACATGAAAGAAGACATAGTAATGAGAAAAATGAAATGGAACCACCAGAGTCTCCTAAAATTAAACAATACCTGGCCATCAAAGCGATTTCAAGGTTGGGGACGTCATCCAAGAAGTCATCATTCGACGAAGCAACGTATACAAAGCTGAAGAAAAAGTCAATAGATTCCTCACAATCTAACGAAAGCAGCGATACTTCCATCGGACTCAAGAAACCTAAAATAAAAGATGGTTCACCAGAATGGTTTGTATCCAGAATAATGTCCAACAAGTTGACCTTGAAAGAGTACAAGAAGTTAGAGAAACGATTGATTGAGAATTCCATGTCTTCAAAGACTGGTACGTACTGGGTGCAGTCGTTTGTTGAAGCTCAAGGTGAAACTGCATTGTCTGTGATCTTGTCGAGAGTAAGTAAAAAGAGTATCAAGTCTAATGACGAATTCGACATTGAATACCTTATTGTGAAGTGCTTGAAGCACATTTTAAACTCTGAAAGACAAGAGGCTAATGATGACGACGACTCAATAGATTCAATTTCGAAAAAGAACAAGACGCTTGTCATCAAGTCTATGATCTATTCACTTATCTCACCTAGGTTGACTACCAGAATATTGGTTACTGAGGTGATGATTTTCTTGTCTTATTACAAGAATAGCGAGTTTCTTCCTGCTATTTTGGAGAGTATGGTGAATCTCCAGGATCTCCATGGTGACTATGTCAGATTCCAACCATGGTTGAACTCTTTGGAGCTTTTTTTGGATCAATACTTTACAAGTGGCGACAGAATAGGAGGGGATATGAACCTCAAGAACTATTCTTTAACTACTTTGTTGTTGATCAACTCTATAATGGTTGGTACAGCATCCATTAAGAAACGTATTGCATTGAGACGTGAGTTTAACGACTCAAGATTGCTCAAGGTGTTTGACAAATTAAAGGTGATTAACAACCAAAGAATCAATGATGAAATAGAAAAGTATGAAGCGTTTGCAGAAGAGGACTACACTGACTTTTTCAACTTTAGCAACTCTGTCCAGGACAGTAATACATCTGAAGCTGAGGTAGGAATGGACGACTTGTACAATGACATTAAGTCCAACTTCCAAGACACATCTGGTGTCCAATCTGACGAGGAAACTAATGAATCGCACGTCAAGTCTATATTCCAGAAGTTCTTGATGTTGAAAGACAGTGGTAGATCGGATACTGAAGTCAGTAATCTTTTAGTATTAATTGATTCAGTTATGCAACATATAATTGCCGAATCCACTATGATTGCATCTGATGCCAATTCTGTATTGAACAGCTCGATTCAAAGATTAATGGATAAATTAATCACCGACGACACTGCTAGAAGAGCAATTTTAGAAGCCAAAGAATTATCCAAGAGCTTGAAGGTACTTGAAGATGAAAAGAAGCAATTGGAATTGGAAGCAAGTTTTGGGTTAAACGAAACAATAGCCAACTTGAAACAAGAAAACTTGTTATCTGCTAATAAGATTGCAGCTCAAGAAAAAGATCTTGGATTACTCCAGATTAAATTAAGACATTTGGAAGAAGATAAACTCAAGACTCCACGTAGTGACCATGGATCAAATGGCCAACAGCCATCAACTGTACTCGGATCAGCAGCACGTTTGAACAATGACTCGATTAGAGGCAATGACATAGTTCTTGAATTGGAGAATGTATTCTCTACTAAGAATGCTGCTATTAAACTTGACAAGGACGATAATGTTTTTGTCAACACCGATGAATTGTCTATAATTGAGGAAAGAAAGACAAGCTCTACTCTCAAGTATGGCGATAGAAGAAAAAGTAAGGGTGTCGAAACGACACCTTCAGGTGATGCTGAAGAATATACGGAAGACGTCCCATCGACTCCGATAACCGGTCCTTCCTTTGATACGGTCACTAAGCACACCGCTGAATCTTCACTTCAATCTCCAGAGGTTGTCAAAAGCGAAAAGGCAGCTGGAGTTCCACCTCCACCTCCTCCTCCACCGCCTCCTCCACCTCCTCCACCTCCAATGCCAGGATTCATGGGCAGTGGAGGGGCACCACCGCCTCCTCCAATGCCCGGATTCATGGGTTCTGGTGCTCCACCACCTCCTCCACCACCTTTACCTTCTTTTGCATCAGGTGGTGCGCCACCTCCTCCGCCTTTGCCATCATTTATTAATGGTGACGGTGATACCTCTGGTATGGAAACCCCAGGATCGAGAACACCTCAAAGAATCACATCCAACTCCAACCTTGCTGGAATGGACAACTTTGACTCTGCCACTGATACCAGTTCGATTTACAATCACTTGTCTCAGAACCATTCCTTAATGTCTATGGTTAGACCTAAGACGAAATTAAAACAAATGCATTGGGACAAGATTGATAATATCAACGAAACATTCTGGACCGACATTGAACATTCCTCAGTGTCAGATAAATTGCAAGAAAGAGGTATTTTGAGTGAAGTTGAAAAGGTTTTCGTAGCCAAGTCATCTGCTATCAAATTGAAGAAGGATATAGATAGCAAACCAGAAGACGGCTCACAGCCTAAACAGAAGAAGATTTCACACTTACCAAGAGACATGGCCCAGCTGTTTGGTATCAATTTGCATATGTTTGCAAACATCACAGTTGAAGAGTTTGTTGTCAAGGTTTTACACTGTGACGAGGATATCTTGGAGAACATTAGTGTATTAGAATTCTTCACTGCTGATTCACTCATTGAGATAAACGATTCTACATTGCGTAACTTTTCGCCTTATGCTATTGACTTTGCTAGACCATCTAAGAAACCAACCAAGAGCGTTTCTGAGTTGGAAAGAGCAGATAGAATATACCTTGAATTGTGTTTTAATTTGAGACACTACTGGAAGTCTAGATCTAGGGCTTTACTTTTGATTGAGACATTCCAAAAGGATTATTTGGACTTGTTAAAGAAGCTCCAATTGATTGACGAAGCGTGCAAGCACGTTCGTAAGTCAGAGAGTTTGAGAAATGTTTTGGGTGTCATTAGATCTGTTGGTAACTTCATGAATGACTATTCCAAGCAAGCACTTGGATTCAAGTTAGACACTTTGCAAAGATTAAAGTTTATGAAGGATGATACAAACTCCATGAACTTTCTTCATTACATTGAGAAGATTATTAGAAACACGTTCCCTGAGTTTGGGTCCTTTGTTGATGAGTTGAACTCATTGAACTTTATTCAAAATATTTCTATTGAGCAATTGGACAGTGATTGTCAAGAGTACGAGAAAACGATTCTTAATGTATCGAATTCTATTTCAAAGGGTAACTTAAGTGACCCAAGTGTGATGCATCCTGAGGATAAAATCTTGGGACACGTTCTGGGACCACTTGAGAATGCCAAGATCAAGAATTCGTTATTGCAGACTCATTTGAACCGTACATTAGTTGAGTTCAATTCTTTAATGGATTACTTTGGAGAGAACTCTGAAGATCTGAGTTCGAGGAACAATTTCTTCAATAAGTTTGTCTCATTTATCAGTGAGTTCAAGAAAGCACACATTGAGAATATTCAAAGAGAAGAGGACCAGAGGGCATACGAAGCCAGAAAGAAGATGATAGAAGAGTCACGTCACAATATTAGACGCAGCAGAAAGAAGTCTACAGACGAAAGGTCCAAGAGCCCTAAGAAGAAGGTTACTGAAAAGAAGAAGGCTGTCACTGCTGCAGGCGACGGTGAGACTCTGGACTTGAGCAAGAAGAAGGTAGAAGACAATGAAGAGGGTAATGAATTTGACGAAGATAACGACAATGATGACCATGTCGACGATGATGAAGAGGATAATGAAGAGGAAGAAGATGATGGTACCTCTGAAACCTCGCAAGAGGAAGTGGACAGCTCGACAGCAGTATTCGATAGTTTATTGCAGAGATTGAAGTCGAGTGCTCCAGCCAGCAACTCCGCTGCAGCTAAGGACAGAAAGAGTCGTAACCGGAGAAGCAAAGCGTTATCGTTCTACTCGACGATGTCGTTTGATGACTTGGCTGAGCAGTCAGGGGTCTCCGTTGGCAATGGTGTTGCAGGTAGCCGTAAATCCGTTCTCGGCGGATTGGGTAATGAATACGAAAGTGTTTCTTCATTGAAGAGACGCATGACAACAAGGAAAAGACTGGTTGAAGGAGGAACAAACCAGAAGACAGACCAGATTATGCTCCGAGCACAAGCGATGTTGAACCAGTTGCGGTCTGAAACAAGTGCACCTGATTTGATTAATGAGCAAAGTGAGGATTCAACTTGAGCAAAGGTTGTGGAGATAAAATTAGTAAAGTTATCATAGATTGTACTTAGGTGAGTGGAGGTACAACTCTTTAAAAGGAATAGCATAGATTATTTATTACGTTAGATTATGAATGATGTTGATGAAAACTTGTAGAAGCAGAGAGTTGAGTGTATTAGTATGCTATTTTTGGAAAACAGGAATGTCAAATGTGATTTTTGCACCCAAAATAAGAAATTAAATGGGTCTGAGTGGGAATTGATGAAGCGTAAGGTATGTTAATCTATATTTAATTTAAGATTTGGAATTATAGACTGGGTTCTAGAAGGGTACCGAATCAACTTGATATTTAGAGTCAGCAGTTTTTTAATATTTCATCAAAAATTCGAAATATATCATTGAAATGTACTGAATTTAAGAGTAAATAGATAGATTTTACCTCCTAATAAATTATTCTTTTGTTTATTTAATTACTTTAGAGAGCCTTAGATCGAATAAGTAGTGCATTACAACAATGCATGATGAGATCTCGTGTACCTGCTTTTCACATAAGAAAGTGTTTATATCTATTTTCTGGAGTTGACAGGTTTCAGAACGTAAAAGAAAGTTAGCAAGTCAATTGTTACATAGAGATTTAACCACGAATTCAGTGTATGTGTATTGCTTTCTTTCAGTTCTGAAACATTTATCTGATACATATTCAAAACAATATCCCATCCACTGTTAAGTGACTCGAAAAATGTTCACAGAAAACACAAACAGTCATTATCAATAGAAGACATATTCTATTGATGAGGAATCATACTTTACTAGAATTTTAAACAAGACAATGATTGAACTCAAATCAAGAATTTTAAGAAGATTACTAGATTCTCATAAAAAGTAGTTTCTTGTAAACATTCCACATGAGAGACGACTATTATTATTATGAACACTGCCCTTCGGATATGCTCGTGAGGAAAGATCACATGAAAATCTGTTATCTTACAACATATTGACCCTGCCCTTTGTGATCCTAAAAACCACCGTACAATCATAAGGAATATTGACTCCGGCAGCAATAAACACAGCATTTATCGAATTTAACTCTGAACAGCCGTTTATGTCTCTGTGCAGCATCATTTGACTGATAACGGAGTCGGGAAATGCGTGGTTGTGTTTATCTAGTTGCAAATTGCAATTTCAATCTATTGACAGTGTGTTCCAATTAGAAGATACATTTGTGGGCCCTATTTTTATAGGGGATTTTGCCTAGTACCCAAATTTTTAACCTACGCTCTGAATTAGTCATACTAGGGAAACGAGCAGGCCCCCCAATCACAGGAAAGTATACGGAAAAATTTTCTTTAGTGCTTAGTGACTCATTTTTATACGCTTCGTACCCATCCTTCAGCCTAAACAAACAGACTTTATTTTTCTTTTTACTCCATCTTAAGGGTGTACCTGTACAGAGGGCCAAGCATACGGAGCTGAGAGAGGGAGAATTGCTTTTTAGAGGCGTACCTGGCCTTGTGGTGACTATGAGTATATATAGCGACTTTATTCTCAATCCTTGATTGTAGATCAATACTATAAACGTTATTTCTATAGCTGTTACTGACTGCTTGTTTGATTCAATAATCGACACGATTTTTCAGTCCTTCGATTTTCCAAACTGGTTTTGAATTTTTCAATTACTTTTTTTTTTTTGCATCCGAAGACATTACAGTTAAAAGTACACGGAGATGTTGTCTAGAAGTACCAAGAGCAGCTTGACGAGGTTTCCTAGACTTGCATCGCAAGCCACGAGGTGGCATGGTTTCCACAGTTCAACCATAAATTCAGATGCAGTTGTTGTTTCTGGAACACAGCTTGCCAAATCGATTAGGCATCGCATCGCGCAAAAGGTTGTTGATTACAACCAAGCCAAGCATAATGTGAGTGATACTCAGTTTGAGTCGTTGAAGTTCAAGCCATCTCTTGCGATCATTCAAGTTGGTGCACGTCCCGACTCTTCCGCTTATGTGAGATCCAAGTTGAAGGCTGCTGAGTCTTCTAACATCAAGTCGAGTTTAATCAAATTTGATGCAGACATTTCTCAGGAGCAGTTGCTTGAAGAGATTGACAGAATAAATAAGGACCCTAAGATAAATGGTTTGTTGATCCAGTTACCTTTGCCAAAGCATATTGACGAGACTTTGGTCACTAACTCGGTAGCTACCAACAAGGATGTCGATGGATTTGACCGTTACAATGTTGGTGAATTGTCCAAGAGAGGAGGAAAGCCTTTGTTTAAGCCATGTACTCCTAACGGTATCATTGAGTTGATCAGAACCACCGGAATCAACTTGCGTGGTAAGAATGCAGTTGTGATTGGTAGATCCGACATTGTTGGAACTCCAGTAGCAGCCATGTTAAAAAATGAGGACTGTACTGTTACCGTGTGTCACCGTTACACTACCAACTTGCCTGAAATTGTTGCCAACGCCGATATAGTTGTTGCAGCCGTTGGTATCCCAGAATACGTCAAGGCCGACTGGATCAAGGAAGGTTCTATCGTCATTGATGTTGGTATCAACTACAAGGAAGACCCAGGTGCCAAGAACGGAAAGAAATTGGTTGGTGACGTTGACTACAATGACGTTGCCAAAAAGGCTGCGTTCGTTACCCCTGTTCCAGGTGGAGTTGGTCCAATGACTGTTGCCATGTTGTGCTCTAATGTTTACGACGCTGCTATTTTGCAAGCTCAAGAAGCCCACAAGCACACCTTCAAGCCATTGCCATTGACCTTGCAATCCCCTGTTCCATCTGACATTGCCATTTCCAGAGCCCAAAAGCCAAAGAAAATCACCAAGATTGCCCAAGAATTGGGACTTTTGGACATGGAATTGGAGCCTTTTGGCCACTTCAAGGCTAAGGTTAACACCAAGGCTGTTATTGAAAGATTGGACGAACAAGCTGAAGGATCCCTGAATGCTTCCGGTAACTACGTTTTGGTTGCTGGTATTACACCAACTCCATTAGGTGAAGGTAAGTCTACCACCACTATGGGATTGACACAAGCTTTGGGTGCCCACTTGGGATACAACTCAATTGCTAACGTGAGACAACCATCTATGGGACCAACTTTTGGTGTCAAGGGTGGTGCTGCTGGTGGTGGTTACTCCCAGGTAATTCCTATGGACGAATTCAACATGCATTTGACTGGTGACATCCACGCGATCTCAGCTGCTCAAAACTTGTTGTGTGCTGCTGTAGACACCAGAATGTTCCACGAACACACCTCCAAGTCGATCTCAGGTTTCTACAAGAGATTGGTGCCAACCAAAAAGGGTACCAGAACCTTTACTCCTTCAATGTTGAAGAGATTGCAAGCCCTTGGTATTCAAAAGACCAACCCTGATGACTTAACCGCTGAGGAAATTGAGAAGTTTGCAAAGTTGGACATTGACCCAGAATCTATCACCATTAAGAGAGTTGTTGACTGTAACGACAGATTTGTTCGTGAAATCACTATTGGTGAAGGTAAAAATGAAGCATCCAAGTTCCCTCCACGTAAGAGTGGTATGGACATTACAGTTGCATCTGAGTTGATGGCTATTTTAGCCTTGTCTTCGTCTTTGAAGGACTTGAGAGAACGTGTGGGTAGAGTTGTTGTTGGTACTCAAAGAGAAACTGGAGTTGCCATCACTGCTGAGGATGTTGGATGTGCTGGTGCCATTACTGCTTTACTTAAGGATGCTATTAAGCCTAACTTGATGCAAACCTTGGAAGGTACTCCTGTTTTCGTACACGCAGGTCCATTCGCCAACATCTCGATTGGAGCCTCGTCTGTTGTTGCTGACCGTCTTGCATTGAAGTTGACTTCTCCTAGCAACCCAATTAACAGTGGTAAGAGAGGATTCGTTGTGACTGAAGCTGGTTTCGATTTCACCATGGGTGGTGAGCGTTTCTTTAACATCAAGTGTAGATCTAGTGGATTCAAGCCAAACACTGTTGTGTTGGTTGCCACTTCAAGAGCCTTGAAATTGCATGGAGGTGCCACTGACGTCAAGCCAGGTCAACCATTGCCAGAAGAATACGTGACTGAAAACCTTGACTTCTTGAGACACGGATGTGCTAACTTGGCCAAACAAATCTCTAACATCAAGCAGTACAATGTGCCAGTTGTTGTTGCAATCAACCAGTTTGAAACCGATTCGCCTGCAGAGATTGCATTGATCCAAGAAGAGGCTATTAAGGCTGGTGCTGACTTTGCTGTTCCTTCTAACCACTGGGCTGAAGGTGGTGCTGGTGCTTTAGAACTCGCCAAGGCTGTTGTAGAATCCGTCAAGTTGTCTGACTCTGTCAGCGAACTGAAATACTTGTACGATGTAAATGACACTGTTGAAAACAAGTTATTTACAATTGCATCTAAGATGTACGGAGCAGCTGCCATTGAGTTTTCGCCATTGGCTAAGAAGCAAATTGAAACCTACACCCAACAAGGTTACGACAAGTTACCAGTATGCATTGCCAAGACACAGTACTCATTATCGCACGACCCAGCATTGAAGGGTGTGCCTACTGGCTTCACTGTGCCAATCAGAGAAGTCAGATGTTCTGCAGGAGCAGGATACTTGTATGCCTTGGCTGCTGAAATCATGACCATCCCAGGTTTACCTACTCATGCTGGTTTCATGAATGTTGAAGTTGACGAAGATGGAGAGATTGATGGGTTGTTCTAGTTCAACATTCTTGTATTTTAATTTTATAGAGTTTAATGTGAATATATCGAAGTGAGAGAACTGTAGGTTTTTGATTGAGTCTTGGGGGATGTAGATGATGGCTATATGAGGAGGAGAAATATATGCTGAGAGCGCTTGAGAAATGACTAAACTAATGAAACAGATTCAGTTGTAATTAGCTTAACGTTTCTTCTTCTTCATTGAATAAGCCTATTGTGAAGAGCATTAGATGAGTGTTCAGTTGAAATTTTCATCATTCGAATGAAGATACGTAGCAAATTTCATATCCCGTAAACACAACATTAAAGTTAAAGTTTGATCAGATGAATCTTAAGTGAATCAAAATCTTGAGATTATCATAACTGAGTTTTAAATAAATGGAGAGTTTGTCAGAGATTGCAAAAACATTTTTCGCTTAAACAACGTGGACATTAAATTTTTCACATTTCCATTATCTCTTCCATCTATAGTACACAATACCAATTCTTTAAAGATATCCTCGTTCCAACTTTCCATCAAGAACATCACTTGTATCATAATGAAGCTCAATCTTAAGCAAAAACCTTGTTCCATACTTACATGCAAGAGAATATTAAACAATCTCCACTATGTTCCCCACCATCCAAAAACCAAGCATACCGATCAAAAGTTGCTATTTTGAGAATTGGTAGACAATCTTAAGATGTAGCCTGCTCGTAAATATCCACAGTATTGTCTTTGGATCACTTTGTATCGACATCCGGGTTACCTTTCAACTTTGCGTGAGATGCAGACAAGATTCGGCGGAGTTGATTAAATAGGGAACTATAAATGCTCATGATCAAGGCTGAAGGTCTGGTCTCTATATATAAAGGGTGAATCCTTTAGATATTTGCTATTTCTAGATCTATAAACTAAGAATATAATAGTGGAGATTGTTTAGTATGCCAATGTCGAAATAAGTTGTGGTGTTGGTGGTGGTAGCCCCCCACTCCCAACTAGCCCCTTGCAATTTAGGAAAAACAATTTATTAATAGAAACCAAATGAGTTTAATATTTGAAAAAGGAGAAGTGGAGATCAGATCGGGATTAGAAGGGCCAAGGTCTGGGTTCTGAACAGTTTGACACACCCAGGATAGACAATAATTGAAGATGAATAGAGTTAATTGATACAAGAACAATCGTGTGCATTCTATATGCAATGTATCTAGCAATTGTAAGTCAAATTATAAACATTAACATGCCCTTAATCAAGTTGCCCAATTAAGAATCCATTGGCTCAAATCATTAGTGCCTTTCACGCACAAAATCGGCACTGTTGACATCAAGGGCTAGTGAAAAATATAAGGCAATTTTACAGATTGATGGTCCCATGTAACGAAGGAGAGAAGGTAGGAGAAAAGAGGAGGCAAGGGAAGCCAGGAGTGCTGAGCCAATCATCATTAGCAATCGGCTGGGGCTCCAGTGCCAAAAGCTTCGTCAAAACACTTGAGAACAATACAAGCTGTAGCGAGATGGACGCCCTAAAATAAAAAACAAAAACATGAAAACAATAAGTAAGAAATAATGAGAGTACAAAACAATGGAATTCCACAGAAGTCTATATTTATTTCTAGGCTTAGGAAAGGTGGATGGTTTCCCATGTGGAGAGAGGGCATTTGGAAAATTTTGGTATAAAACCAAGTGAGGAGGCCCTTTAAGAATTTTTTTTTAAAGCACATATACAACAATAATGCAAATTCTTTCGTTAATCACTTTGGCTTCTTCTGCTGCTGCTGCTTTGGCTCCAATCACCACCGACTCCCCACAAGGTGAAAAGTACCAAGCTGTTTTCACTGGTGCTGGTAAGTATGGTATCAATGGTGCCGTCAGATTCTCCACCTACAACAATGGTTCCGTTTGGGTTCAAGTTGACATCAAGAACTTGCCACAAGTTGCTGCCAACACCTTCCCATACCACGTCCACGTCAACCCAGTTCCAACCTTAGGTAACTGTAACGCTACTGGAGGTCACTTGGACCCATTCATCGGTATTGCCTCCGACCAAGTCGGATTTGACAATGCTTCTCCAGCTGCTAAGCAAGTTGGTGACTTGTCTGGAAAGCACGGTAACTTGACTGGTACCGAAGCCCACACTGCATACATTGACGAATACTTGTCATTGAACCCTAACGACGCTGGTTACATCGGCCAACGTTCGGTTGTTATCCACGACAGTAACATGGTTAGATTGGTCTGTGCCAACATCTACCAAGTTGACGACTCTGCTACCTCCGGTAACTCGAGTCAATGGAACCCAACCTCTAGTGTCCAAGGTTCTGCTGCTACTGGAAAGTCCTCTGGATCTTCGTCTGAATCTTCTGGTTCATCCAAGTCTTCTGGTAAGTCTTCGTCTTCTTCTTCTGGAAGCTCCTCCTCATCCAAGAACGCTGCTGCCGCTCTTGGTGTTACCACTGGTGGAATTGCCACCATCTTGTCGACCGCATTCTTTGTCGTTGTTGGCTCTACTTTGCTTTAAGCATAATGAAAAGTAGTAATGGAACACTGAAGGTGGCCATAAGTTCTTATCTAATTCCTTAATATAGTTGTATTTTAAAAGTTCACCAAATCCTGGTTGTAGAATATCCTTTTTGGATCTGACTAAACACTTCTCGAACAGAGAAGGTTTTAGACATCATGGCTTGGCGATGTCAAATGTAGGAACAATCAAACCGTACTTTGTGCGTACCTGATTGTGATTGGGCTTTTTTTACACATTCTTTCTGCACAAATCAACGGCTGCGAAACGATAATGAGCAATTTGCGGACACGGTTGTTGACATGGAATGTCAAGATTTATGTTTCGCGACACAATACATAAACTTGGGTGTGAAAATGGGTGCAAGGCTAAACAGGGCTTAGTTTCTGCAACAACAATTATCATTATCATTTACATTATTGGATGTTATATGTGGCTACCTCATCACAACTATAGAAATCATAAGTGCTAAAACTGCGGTCAGGTAATGACCAGCCTTTTTCAAGTTATTTTATTAATCTAATAGAAGAGCCAATTTAAACTGCGGTTTGATGGTCAGTACAGCCTCGACAACTATAATTCGTCCTAGTTCGATCCTAAAACCGAATGGTTATAAAGGCACCGAACCGAAAATCGGTATTGTACCTCTTTGTTCAAAACCTATTCTCTTTTTGGATTCTTTGTCAGCGCTAAAGGTTTCACTAAGTAGTGCGGTTTGGGTCTTATAAACTCTGAAAAAATCACGAGATGCATGACACATGACATTTAATCATGCTTTTTGCAGCCGTTGATTACCTAAGCGTTTGGACATATATGGAGTTATGGATTTTGGCGGACTTACCTGTCAAACCGGACATGATGGCTTTACGGCTGGGGTAGAGTATAAAGTCAAAGAAGTAAGGCTTTCTGTAAAAAGTTATCTCATTATTTACTTTTCATCAACACTCATATCATGCAACTCGAGTATGGCACTGAATGGAAGGATCTTTCCATTGCACAGATTGCAATTTTTTTAGCAGCACTTGTTGCTACGGCTGTGCTGTTTTTGATTGTGCAGCGTCGTGTTTCTAGGTTGAAGCCGCTCATCACATTCTTCATTTTCTTAGGTGTATTTGCGTTGTGTAAGGTTGTTGGTGGTGTATTGGGACACATCTTCTTGGTTGATTCTGGATTCAACAAGAGCACTTATATTGCAGCCTACACATTTGACTCGATTTCTTTGGGTTTTATCACCAGATGTACATTCAACTTCCTTGACTACTATTACACAGATAAGCCTAGCTCCCAGAGATTGTTGGACGACGAGTCCTCTTTTGAAGGCAGTGGTAGAAGAAGAAGCGAAAAGCCAGCATCCAAAAGTACCTTATCTAGATTGCACCCATTCCGTATTATGACCTTAGTTGTTGTTGGAGCCGTTGTTCTTTCTATTGTGGGTTCCGTGCAATTATCCAACGGTAACCAAAATGTGGTCGTAGTGAAAGTCAGTGCTGTCTTGTTCATGGCAGTTGTGCTTTTGTTATTCATTGTTTTGCTTCACTTGTCTTCAACTCACCCAGAGCTGCGAAAGATTTTACCTTTTAATCTTGCAATTGCATTTTTATTGGTGGTCAGATGTTCCTACTCACTTGCTGTTGCATTCAACGGCCTTAGTCTCAGTCCAACTTCAACTAGTAAATTTACTTTGCTCTTGGGAGACTACAAATACTTTGCATTCTTGGTCATTCTTCCTGAAGGTCTCATTTGTGTCTTATTGTTGACTACGCTTTTCGTTTTTATCAGAGCTGTCAACCTTTAGTTTATATTTAAAATAAAATGTATAGAGGTTTATACGTGGAGTTAAATGTAAGTGTTCCGGATGAAGATAATGTCTCGGAATACAATAAGCTCAAATAAACTAGAATAAGATCAACAAATAAGTTAAGCCTGTGTATGCAAATTCTATAAACCACTTCCAACTATTAAACCTCTCTATTCGATTAACTTCATTTTTCTCCAATTAAGAATCAAAACATCAACTACACCATGATAATACAGTTCGATATAAATTTTTTCCATTCTTTTATTATACAACTAACGCTTCTTACCGAAACCTCTTCTCACCATCTCTGGCAATACGAATGGGACCTTTAATGTAGCAACCTTGTAAGTAGATGCTGCGGATCTTGGAATACCAAAGGCATCTGCTTGAGCCAAGGTCAGTGATTTAATAGTAGCACCCAAAGCTCTGAACAACCCAACCAATCTGGTTGGTTTCATGTTCAACTCAGCAGCCAAAGGAGGTAATTCTACTAAGAAATCGTTGATATGCATGATAAGTGCCAACAAGTAGCACAATAATTTGTCTTCGTGGTGTGGGTCAATGGTAAAGGATCTATCCTTTGATTTACCAAATTGAGAAGCTTTTCCAATGGTGAATCTTTCCAAGATACCGTCCACCAAACCTTCAGCAGGCTGGTTCAATCTTTCCATTAAGGTCTGTTTGTCTCTTACTCTTCTGTTGTTGTAAACACCTACCAATAAAGATGCGTAGTAAACCAATTGCAATCTTTCGTTGTTTGCAAGGGCCTTTTCGACTTCCTTATTTATGAACTTAGATTGGGCGTATGGTAATAATTCCAATCTAGATTGTTCGTCAGAAGCTGATTGTAAAGCTCCAACACGAACAAGGTCGAGTTCTCTCTGTGGTATTATACTGCTGATAGGGTAAATTGCATCAACATTTGTGGCTGTGACATCTGCCAAAGGAGTTGGTCTATCAGACAGAACTTCAGAGTCCATTTCTTCCTTGGAAGGTAATGCTGTGGTTGCTTCAGTGACAGTATCTACAATATCCATTTCCACATCTTGCAACTTATCAGCATCGATTCTATTCTTCTGCAAGTTAGCAATGTTAGATTTAGCTTTCTTTGTACCAAAGGCTTGACCTAAAGCATTACGTTGTTCCATATTAAGAGCTCCCAATTGCTTAACTCTTGGGCCATCATACTTCCTCTTTGAAAGAGATGTTACCTTAGCCTCAACAAATGGTGACTTGTACAAATCTATAGATTTCTTAGCTGGATCATAGACACCAACAATATATTCATTTTCCTCGTCATCGTTGGTAGTACCATTATATTCCAAAGTAGTACTTTCACCATGAATCACATATGCTCCAGATGATGCATTCTTATACAAATCAAAGTCCACATTTGGAACTCTCAACCCGTTGAAAAACGATCCCACTGCAGAAACTGGTTCGTCCACATACGTATTGACCTTGATCTCAGTAGTGGTATCTCTCTTTCTCTTTTCTCCCATCCTGTTTAGTTTGACTTTCTATTTTTTTCATTTTGAATATCTCATCGCTAAACTTTTGATGTATTTAGGTTGCGGCATGGATCTTCCAATTTTGATGAGAAGTCCAATTGCAAGGCCATGGGGTATTTGGATCAAACAAGCATACAGAAGTCATTGTATGAGGTACTAGGGGTGAATCCTTCTGCTAGTGATGGTGAGATTAAGAAGGCTTACAGAGAGAAGTTACTTTCTAGTCATCCAGATAAGACTAAGGTAGATGATAATAATCTTGTTGGAATGGTTAAAACAGCATACCAGACACTTATAGATCCAAAGTTAAGAAAGGAGTATGATGATCTGCTATTGAAGTCAGTTCAAAGAGAAGGATTTAATATTAATGGAGATGGACTTGATACTTATGACTTGGGTGATTTCGAAGAAGATGACTCTGGAGAAGAAATACATTGGTTGAAGAATTGTCCTAGATGTACTGCTATCAATAGCATTGAACTAAGTGAAGGAGATCTAGAAGAGCAAGGTACTGATGATGGAATGGGAGGATTTGATATAATTGTTCAATGCTCGAGTTGTAGTTTATGGATCAAGGTGAAATACTTCGAACTGGAGTGAGATTATTACTTGACCACAGGGTTACAATTACACCCAAAGAATTATCTAGAGCTTTGACTTTAGTGTGATGTATCGCATGTATCACTTTCAATTAATGAATATCCATTGGAGTTATTGGTTTAATTTGAAACGAAGATATACCAATCTAATTGAGAGCATTTCTGGTATACATTCATTTGACTATCCAATTCAATTAATATCAACATGCCACATACAGACCTTGGCACTTCATCCACAGCTGTCTTTCAATTCAAAATTTAGACCCAAAAGGAATCGGTTCAGCTAGAATGTACCGAGTCCTCAAGTCACCACTTACAGGAGGGTCTTGAAACTGATTGCGTTATTTTAAATGCATAGCTTCAGGAATACCCCATTACGATTCGTGTATCAGTAGAAAAGTAACAAATAGACCCACGCTGTTTGCAACATGAAAGGTTAAAGAAGGAAATGACATCATTTTGTACACTCAATACGGATCTAAGGTACCTTGATTGCCTATCAATACAAATATCATTACAACAATCATATCTATTATTTATTGTACAACCACAATTATCAAACCACCAAAAAGAATAGGAATGGTGCTAACAAAGCCCAACTCCAGAACTCATTCGTAGAAGGTGCTCCTGCTTGAAAAATACTCGTAAGGTTTGAATGAATGTTCTTCATTAAAATACTGTCAGGCACCAAAAGCATCCGAAACAACTTATCATTTGCCTTTGAACTTACCATGAGTGGTAATCCCACAGTAGTTAACAATGGTGTAACTTTCTGTACCAATTGTTTAACTTCTCTTGAGTTATTTGCAATTAATTGTTTTAAGGTACCTTCTTTGTTTGCTTCAGACAACGCTTTCATTACTACTGGTGGTAATAATTCCCTTGAAATCGATTTGATAACTTGCAACTGCTTACCTTTGAGGGAAGCTTGAACCTTTGTAGGAAGTGCAGCCGAGTACCATTGTGATTGTACAAAGGAATAAGTCGTATTAAGCGTATTAGCTACGAGATTAATAGTATTATCGAACGCATTTTCTTCTTCCAGACTCCATTGCTGGGGTGTATCATTGCAAACTGCTTGAGTGGCAGTTATGAGAATTACCAAGTACTTCCAATCGAGTTTCATTGTTAGCTGTAATGTTAAATTTTCTCTACTTCTTTAACCTTTAAAAGGTTCTGTTTGTAAACTTGTTCATTGTAAACATGTAGTTTGTGGTTCAGGAAATTGGGTATTTGTGAAACCCTTATTTAAAATGTAATCAGGTAGACACATAATGTAATTTTAGTGAGAATCAACTGTCGCTTTTCTTGGTTTATTACTTCTGTTCTAATTCTTTAGACCAAGCATCTAATTCACGAGCAAGGTCCTCCATCTTCTCAACTTTTTGCTCTATTTCAACTAACATCTTGCTGTGCCTTTGGTATTCTGAGTTTAATATCTCCAACTGTTTTCCCTCCTTCTCTAGCAGGTTCAAATGTTGTTCTAATTTAATATAATTGAGTGATTGATTTGTGTTCAAGTTCTCTAATAAGTTCAAGTCTATGGTAGTGACTTCGGTATCAGCTTCAATTACTTTAGAAAGACGACTTAATGCATGGTTTACAAGCTTTGGTGTATCTTTCAGTGTCATTCTATCGGTGGATTGTAACGTATTGATATATAAACAGATCATTAAACTGCGACATTATAAATATGGAAACGACATGTATATCGAATTTGCGACATTACTTCTAAGCTATTAGAAACCGCGTTAAATAGCTTTATATGACTTGCCAACATGAATGGTGTTAAGTTCTTCATAAAGTAAAGTATATTCTACATCCTTCTCCATCAAAATATTATCAAAACCTCTTATGAAAAATCAATATTCAATGAAGCACTCACTACATCTATTCCCAATTGCTCTTATTAAGAGCTGTTAAATTACACTATACGTTATTTACAAGTAGGACCACTAACCAACTCACAGTGATCTCACTCCACTATTTCCACTCTTGAGTCATTAACGACCTCTAAATTGCATGTACATTGACTCCTTAGCAGTTTGAATGTTAGTCCACTTGGCAGTAGGTTTAGCATTCATTTCTCCAACATAGTTGACTGTTTCTGGTTCGTCAATCAAGTGAGTCAAACTCACTCTCACCTTTGACTTTGGTGTTATTATTTCAAACAAGCCAGGCAATTTGTCTGCTGCTTTTCTTAAGGCTTCTCTGGCAACCTTTTCGTGGATGTCGCCTCTAATTTCGAATAAAACTTTTCCAGTTGGCATACGGCATGCCCAGTGATCAAATGGACCTTTACCTTTACCCATTCTGGTCTGGTTACCCTTCACACACACTGGAGTGTTACATACAAATCTGGTGATCAACTCTGCACGAGCTGGTCTCAATTCTCTCTTTAACACCTTGTCAGCTGCCAATAATTGAGCAGCAGAGAAACGAAGACCCTTAGACTTCAATCTAAGTCCAAGTTCTCCATATTGTAAGGTATTACCCTTGATAGATCCACCTGTTCTAACTGTAACTCTACCTTTGAATGCCTTTCTCATTTGCTTGAAACGAGGGGCATACTCGTGCTTAAATCTAAGTGCTTGAGTTTGAGGTTGGGCGACCGAAGCCATACCTGAACCAAACCCAAACGCACTGGCCCTGCCTAAGACACTTCTAACGAGTCCAATCATCAGTACTTCTGTATGGTGTTGAAAATTTTGTTCGTTTTTTCATGATTGAAAATATGTGTGCGCTACCAGAAAATTGATCGTATATCAAGCTGGTGCCATAGGTGGAATATTGACAGGTTTACTTGAGGTGGAGATTCAGGTATTAGAGTATAGGTTAACGTATAGAGATTATTTAGTATGTTTGCATTTAAACTGGAATTTCCAAGAGTAAACTAAGTTTCATTGTCGACTCAATAGTGAGAGGTTACTAGATAGTGCTAGTTAATTTGATAACATCTATAATAACATTACATCTAGTTTGTAATAAGTTTAATTATTCTTTGAATTGAAGATACCATAATGGTATAAGTATTTACAGTAAAAGAATTGAAAAGAGTATCTTTTCTCATCACTTGTGTCTTCCAGTCTTGTTTCTTTTAGTCTTTAGAAATCTAAGTAGAGAACGTAACACTCTCATGATTCTACCTAGTTCGTTGTTATTTACAATCTCCATATTCTCATCTGTCTCACCCTCTCATCTCCCCATGTTAAAGTCTCTAGACTTAACGAATCTCTATTTGATAATGCTTAACCAAGTCGTCTTCAACCTTCAGGTGAATTTCATTAATTTCATCTCTTGTCAAGTTTCTGTCCATTGATTGGTAGTTAATTCTGTAACACTGAGACTTTTTACCGGTCTTTGGGTGAACAAATTCATCAATTATAACCACTGATTCAGCAAGATCACCAGCGTATGTACGGACGTATTCCATAACATCGTTAGCATGTAAAGTCGAGTGTTCACCAGGTAACCAGAATGAAACATCTCTAGTTACACCTGGGAACTTGGAGTATGGAACAAACGTAGAAATTTGGCCATTCTTAAATTGTTTTGCAAATCTCTCATCCAAGGACCAGAAAAGTCTTATATCTGGAATACCAAAGAGCAACATTGCAATTCTATCTAAGCCAATTCCGAACGCCCAGCCAATTTTAGTTTCAGATAATCCTGAGTTAAGTAAAACTTGTTGTCTGACAAGACCACAACCTAAACACTCAAGCCATTCTCCTTTCCACCAAACCTCGATCTCCCAAGATGGTGCAGTCCATGGGAAATATGCTTCGACCCATCTCACTTTCAAAGGTTCGTTTAAGTATGGTTCTGTTGATCCTGCCTTCTTAGCAGATTCTCTAGCAGTCTCAAAAACAATGTTAACTAAGGATTCAAGAGTTCTCTTAAGGTGCGCACTGACAAGTTCTACTTGTCTTCCAGTCATATAATCTTGTTTAGGGTTACCTTCATTGAATGGAGCCAGGGCCAGAGGATCTTCCACCAAAATGTTAGTTGTAGGGATAGCAGCAATGTCCTTCAAGATGGTAGATTCAAAATCACTATCAGCAGTATCCCAAAGACGTGCACCTTCCAACTGGTGGAAAGCTGGATAATGAGTTCTATCAATTTCGTCCTTTCTGTAGACATCGGCACAGATGAAATAACCAGGAGTTTTACATTCAGAGAAACATTCACTTTCATGTGCTGAGGTGTGAGTTCTCAACAAATGGTTTTCATTCAAGTAGTATGTATCCAGCTTCGATCTACCTGGATGGTCTTCTGGGAAACCCAATACGTCAAAGTTTTCATACTTGGTAACTGTTGGCTTGAAGTCGTTGTAGAAGGTATACTCTCCCGACTTGCTGAAATTCTTCTCGATAAGCTCCCTTAAGATACCAATAGGATGGTCTGGGTCCTTGTGCAACTGACGTTTAGTCAATTCGACTAAGAATGGTGGAATATTAGTCCATTCATCAGTCTTATATGACTTACCATTAATTTCTAATTGCTCGGGATATTCACGTCCTTGCTTAGACACAGTGCTATATTGGGAGATCTTCAAGATTGACGTTATACGACTACCTTTGAAGAGTAACCCAGCATATTTAAACCGATTCACCAACATGTTTACTTAATAATTTTTATATTTTTCACTTTTTTCATTCGCTTTGGTGAGAGGTGTGGGGAGAAAGGGTGCTATTAGAGAGAGATCAGTTATGGGAGGTGGTTCTTTGGACATATTGGACTGGAGACAGAGTTCAGAGGAGTCTATGTAAGAAAGTTTGGAGTTTACAGACCACATAAATAAGGAAAATAATCAGCTTCTTTTATAAAACTATAACAAGTCTTAGAATGATCAGTCAATTCAATTAATATTGTATTGTAATGTTTATGTACATGACTCAATCTCTGATTATTACGACCATTAACTATCAGTTTAAGATCTTATATCTATTTCTATTTGTCTATTTTTGAACTTTTATAGCTTTAAAATTCATACCCTATCATTACCATGTATCCTCAACGTACCTTCCAGTATCTTCCATTTTGAAAATATAATCACCTGCTGTTTCATCGGTGAAATCTCCATTCTTCTTTAATATTTCAGCAAATGTAATCTTCACCTGTTTAGGCATGCTTCCACTCAGTCCGCAGACATATACAGTTGCATCCTTGTTCAAAATTAAATCACTAATGATGGAATGCTCAGCAAAGAGTTTATCTTGAACGTACTTTGATTTGGAACCTGGGTCTCTTGAAAAACTAGGGTATACGTTAAGTTTGTTTTCTTCAGATAATTGATCCCAATTCTCTTTAAAGAGATAATCTTTATCATGGTATCGACATCCGTAGAATAAATAAAGTCCTTGGTTGGTTCCTTCTTCATGGGTTACTTGTTCTATGACCGATTTCATTGGTGCAATGCCTGTTCCAGGCGCAACCATTATAATGGGGTTTTGAGGGTGTAGTTTCATGTTCACTTTAATGATTGAGAAAAGTACATTATCTCCTTCATTCAACAGTTTGAGCCATTTAGAACATAAACCTCTTCTAATTCTTCTGATCATTGTTTTATACTCCACGATTCCAATTGCTAATTCTATTCTATTTTGGTCAGGCCTAGACGCAATTGAAAAGAGTCTAGGTTGGATCTTGGGGAATAAATCAAAGATCCGATCTACTGGAATTTCAAGGTTACCTTGGAATTCTAAGATACATTCTAAGATCAGTCTTCTAGGTCTGTTTGCGTAGTTGTATAATTCTTCAGTGTCTTCAAAGCTGGCAAACTCTTGAATCTTTTCTTTTTCTCTTTCTCCATCTTCTGTTGACAGATCAACAAAGTGCCATAATTGTTTAAAGAATGATCTCCGAGGTATGGCCACTATATCTAAGTGTTGTTCGAAGAGTGTTCTTAATGTCATGTGGGATTCAGAAATGAGTCCACCTTGGATATTTATCTGGTCAATATTGGTTAATTGTAATGGTTTATCAGCGAATGGGATCCAATGAGGTTGCAGTTGGATTAATAATTCAACACTTGCGCTATCATTGATAGGGTATATGGCAGCACAATCTCCAGGTGAAAATGAAATCACTTGTGGTGATTCTATTATGACACTTCTAACGTCTTGGAAATGGCCTTGTGCTGTTAATCTTTTGTTTTGCTTCAATGTACCAACCTTTAAATTGGTATCACTATTTGCACGTGCAATGTATGCATTGTTACGATCAACTGAAAGGTCTTTTTCAGAATCCTTAGTGACAATAGCATTTATATGAGGAAGTAACAGTTCCTCATCTATCTCAAGACGTTCAGGGAACCGTTTCTTCAAATTCAGAATCAACTCTTTTTCCCATACACTATAGTAACCATCAATACCTTCAGGTGACATCTCATCAGCTTCACATCTGGTTGTGAATTCAACACAACCCAACTGGCTTAACCTCGTGTGTAATTTCCGAATGGCATAATTGAACTTGGAATATGAAGAGTCACCTAATCCTAAAGTCGTAAACTGTATATGATTAAGCAAATCAGAAGGAAGTTTCTTCTTCAATAAGAACTTCATAAACTTTTTAGCATTCCTAGGTAAATCACCTTGACCCAGAGTCGAACAAATCACAATCAAGTACTTCGTATCTGTTATCAACCTCTTTAACTCAAAGTTATCTAATGACAGTATAATAGGACTCAAGTTCAAATACCTCAACTGAATAGACAAATAATGAGCATAATCCTCAGCATTCCCGGTCTCAGATCCATACAAAATCGTAACACCTGTAGGTTCCGATTCATATGATGTATACAAGGGTGCAGTCATCATTTCTCAACCTTTGAACCAACACTAGTGTGAACTTTCACTTGAGATTAAAAAAGTGAGATTGAAAAAAAAAATCACAACAATAAACATCAAGGAACTTTACAAAGAAGATGCCACCTAAAAGAGCTGGCAGTGGAGCCAATGGAACTCCCAATAAGCGGAAGAAGGTTGCGGCAGCAGCAGTACCAGCAGATTATAAACTGTTCTATATATTGACGATTACACAAGTACTTGAATTGACAGATAGTGAGACCAAAGAAAAGACGTCAACGCCGTTTGTGAAGCTTCCACCTAAAAAGATATATCCTGATTACTATCAGATAATAGAGGATCCTATTTCACTTGCTGAGATCCAGAAGAAAGCTAAGCTGGGGAAATATCCTGATGAAACTGCTACGGAGTTTCTAGGTGATTTCCAATTGTTAGTGGATAATGCAGCCAAGTACAATGACCCTGAATCGTGGATTGTAGAAGGGGCTAAGAAGATTCAGCTGTTTGTGGAGTCGAAAGTACACCAGTTCGAAGACAAAGGATCATTGAAGATAAAACTTAAGGCACATGCAGCAGCACCACCACCAGATGCTGATAATGAAGATGAATCTGGAGATATAAATAATGATAATTTGGCTGAAATCTTCTCTGACCTTTTAGATGAGGTGACATCGCACGAATTCAAAGACGATGGAATTATCAGCTCACCATTTATGGATGATGTCGATACAGAAGTGTATCCTGATTACTTGAACTATGTGGAAACACCCACATCATTCAACAATGTCAAGTTACAAATCGAAGACGGTGACTTGGTCTTGAAAGATTCTACTGTTTCTGAGAACTTGGAGCATTTAAACGAAGCTACATTGATGATTTTCAAGAATGCATTTGCTTATAATGATCCAAACGCAGAGATTTATCAAGATGCTTTGAAATTACAAGAGTTATACGTTGAGAAGTTTGAAAGATTGGTAGCTGAATCAGAAGCTAAAGCCTCTAAGAATAAGGGTAAATTACCCAAGGTCAAATTGAATTTGAAATTGAAAGATAAAGGAAGGAAAAAGGTTAAAGTGGAAGAACCCGAAGATGAAGTAGAGGAAGAAGTTCGTGACTCAACCGTTGAGCCTTCTGTAGAACAACCTGTGTCGACAGTTGAAGAGCCAATAAAGTCTGAGGATGCTGCTGCAAGTACAGGAGCAAAGTCTGCTAGCAACGTCTTGGGTAAGAGCAGCCCAGGCCTCCCATTAGGAGACTGTATTATTCAAGAATCTTCTGTTTCATCATCAACATCAATTGTGAATCACGTAGTTCAACATACAAAACAAAGACAACAAGACATGGTGAATGCGCCACTTCTGCTTGCACAAGAAATCAAGCTGAATTTATTCCCCAAGCAACCACAAGCAAATCCAGTGACGCTGCTTTTCGAATTCAAGGTTGCAGCGAATGGATACACACAACAGTCGTATACTGTAGTATTACCACCAGACGTGCTGCCCTTTATCACAGTCAAGCTTTCATTACACAACTTAGTGTATGGGTTGAAGAAAGCAGACTTGGTAGATGGTGAAGGAATAGTGAACTTTTCAACAGAAGATGACTTCCAATGTAAATTACTTGTGAACGAAGAAGAAGTTTCTACTGGAGGTAGCTTTTCTGAAGAAAAACGTCCCAAGAAAACAAAGGGTACTGAAGAGAAGTTATTGGGAGTATCGTATGATCTTAAATTGAGTCAAGGTCTTAACGTGGTTAACTTTGAATGTAAAGTTGCCCCTTCATTGAGCAAGAAAATCAAGAAGGACGCAGGTGTGGTGGAAAATGAAGAAATTGCAGGTAGACACACTAGACACCAGCTGCAGCAATTGAAAATGACTTGGGATGTGGAAAGAATCACATTCTTTATTGTATGTAATACTATGTAATAAGAATAATAATGTTTGTTTGATTAGAGCAAAAGCTAAGCGACGCTTTCTTTTGATTGGTAGATACTTTAAGAAGAAGCAGAATAAATAGATAAATTGAGAGGCATTTGAGTTTAGTAAGTTGGGATAGGTATAACGAATTAATAAAGTTAACAATGTATTTTATACCACAAACTATTACATGCTTAGAATAGTAACGTTTAGAAGAGGCTAAACCTATAATATGCATAGTATACGAGAGAATTATTATATAATATGTGCGATCATGGAGATGGAGAGCACGTACATAGACGGAGATTAAGGGTATTAATGGTATTAATGGTATTAATGGTATTAACAGTATATGTCTAAAAATTACAAATGCAATGTTAGATCCGCCTTGGACACGGTAAGACGTTTACGTACTAAAATATGCACCATTCTTCTATTGGAAGTAGTTACAAATTGATCTATAGATCAATTCGTAGTTCGATTCTCTCTCCTTATGATACTGTATTTTTTATGAACAGCATTTTTAAGCAAATTAAAACTTCCTTTCCTTTAAAGTGACATCCACCAGTACAGATAGAAACCTCAGCAATAAATCCCACTTCACTTCAAAATTAATCTGAACAGTATAAACAACCAACGTTCCATTTCACACGGCGATTCGAAGTGTCAGTTCATTTACACATATCTCTATAAACTTCAATCACAAAGAAATAGAGCTAATACTTTCGGATATGGCCTTGCCCTTTACGAGTTTGTGACTGTGGTTTACGAATATTTAGTAGACGAAGGCTTCTGCAGCTTCTCGTATTTCAACAGTTATCAACATTGTTCTCCTAGAAAGACTTGGGTATAAATATCATGTTGGTTGCAAAATAAAATTATTCATTTGTCGTCTCAAACAAAAATGTGGAAGGCACTTCTAATTTTTGCAGCCATCTTGCACACAGTCTTGGGAGCTTATACAAATGTATTCAGGTCCGTCAATTCTGTTGAATATGTTCCTCCAGAAGGAGATGTGTCACCAAGATATCCTTCAAATCCAGTTTGGTCTGCAACATTCAGTTGGGTTTTCGATGGAACTATTTTACCAGGTGATAGGTTCGTCATGGTAATAGGAAATGCATGGGAGTTCTTAAGTGTTGATTCTTTTGAAATAACAGCTGGAGGTGCGTCTCTTGCAACTTGTTTGTTGCAAAATGGTGGACCACTTCAAAGAACTCAAAGTGTAGTAAATTGTACAGCATTGCCACAGGTTTTTGGAACAGTTGCATGGGGTACTCTTGAAGTACCATTTGTTTTTGGAAGTGGGTTCGGTAAGTATGACTACTCGTTTGCCAATTTGTCTCCTGGTGTTAACAATATTCTTTTCACGAATGAAGTAGCTCCAAGCACCTTTTTACCAATATGGTTTGATTCTCCACCTATTCTTCAAGATTTCGAGGTTCAATTAAGTGTTAGAGATGTGCCTTCATTGGGTATAGTTCAATCATACTACTTAGGTACTATATGCGAATATGGTGTTTATGGGAGGATTTCAATTCTGTACACAGATGCAGTGGTCAATTGCTCCACCGTGGACATTGGTAATTCCATTGGTTTGAATGGTTGGTATTATTTGAAGAGCTCAGTCGCTGCGCCCCCAATTGATTACCAATGTACTAATACACTGATTACAGTGGACTATACCCTTACAGGCACCCGACCATTTATTGACTGGTCGATTACCCCCGGTGATGCACCTGTAGTTGAAATTGGTAACACTTACACTTGCTCTGGATCACGTACTGGAACGGCTATCTATACTTCACAAACCATAGAGAGATTTCCTCTTGCAACGCCAGTAATTGAAGCTTTTTTACCCACCACAACAACAATTACTTGGACAAACAATGGATCATCAACTTCGACCTTGCCATACACTACTTATCTGGGTCCTATGGTGATCGATGTTTATGTCCCAATTCCTACTGTCACAGTCACCCAGTCATGGAGTGGTTCGTCTCTTGTCACAACAACTGTGAGCGCAACACCTGGTGAAACTGCTTCTGTTATCATTGAAGTTCCAATCTCCACGTCGGAATCTTCATCTTCCAGTGCAAGTTCAGAATCAAATTCGATTACTTCCTCTCTGTCAAGCTCAGCTATTAGTTCAAGAGCAGAATCAAGAGCTTCTTCTAGTTCAACCTCAGAATCAGGTTCGACTACTACTGCTCTGTCAAGCAGTTCTACTTCAAGTGCTACCACAGAATCAAGCTCAACATCTTCGTCAGGATCATCTACCTCTTCTAGTGCAAGTTCAGAGTCAAGTTCAGCTTCTGCTCTGTTAAGCAGCTCAGCTTCTACTGCACAATCTTCAACTTCTTCAACTTCTTCAATTTCTACAATAAGTTCGGTCACACTAAAGTCACTGGTCACTCACTACCCAAATTCTACCTCAACTCAGTCTGAAGCAACTTCTTTAGAAAGTACTGCTTCTGGAGATCCTCAGTTCACGGTTATCTCAGGAAGTACTTATATTTTAACCAAGACTCAGACAACTATTGCAACAACAACAAATTGTGGAACTATATCTTGCTTTGGTAGCCAGGTATCAGAAACAACAGCTCAAACTGCAACTGGATCTAGTGCAAGTTCTATTCTAGTTTCTAATAGTAGTTCGGGCTCTGTTTCTAATGCTAACTCGAACTCTGCCTCAAACCCTAGTTCACACTCGGCCTCAAATCCTGTTTCAGAGTCCAATCCTGCTTCAACCTCAAAATCACCAATCAGTTCTTACAATCCGACTCTCAGTCTCAGCACTTCTGTTCCAAAATCAACAAGCTTTGAAAGCGGTCATCCTGTGATTCCAATAAACCTGAATGGTGTGGCCACGCTTGGTTTGATTCCATTTTCTGTTTTGACATTCTTCTCTTTGATTTCTATTCTAGTTTAAAGATTTTTCTATCAATATCAATGTACGATACCCAATAACTCACTAGTATTGACTTACTTTCCAATACAGAAGCTGGAAAATACAACACTCAAAATCTCCTCAATACCAATTGCATCACCAGTAATTTTTCCAATACCTTCCACAGATTGGCGTAAACTTTCTGTGGCTAAAACGACATCATCTTGATTTCTGAACTTTTTGAATTCCTGGAAACCTTCTAAGACGTCATTTTCAAGCAAATCTTGGATTCTAGATGATACGATAACAGGATCGGTTGATTCTGAGTACGATATCAGTTTAAAATTGTTGATGAGCGAATTGTTTAGGTTACTCATTCCCTGCCCATTTTTGCAAGAAACTAAATGTATGTCATCTTTTTGTAAGTCTAAAGCTTTGGAATAGAATTCGATGATTTCACTTTGGTCGTTTGGGTTTATTAAATCTTGTTTGTTTAATATTAATTTAATAACCTTATTGTTTTCACGTAAGGTCGAAATATGCTTTAGTAAATCATCATAGTCGACAGTTTGGTTGTCTGAGGTTGCAGGAAGTATGATGAGAACCAAGTCTGCACCAAGTGATTTAAGTTTTGCCCTTCGTATTCCTTCTATTTCTATAGGGTCAGCTTGAGTAGTTTCTCTGATACCTGCTGTATCTCCAATGACAACTTTGTAGCCACTGATATCGATTGGAACATCGATTACATCACGCGTGGTTCCTGCTATATCACTCACAATGGCCGCATCTGTATTAGCCAAGTGGTTTAAAATCAGTGACTTACCAGCATTTGGAGGTCCTAAAAGAACAATTTTAATCCCCTTTAAAAGTACCTCTGATTTCCTTACTTTATACAAGTACTGTTCAATGTCCTTTGCCAATGTATCTATTTGGCCTTCAACTCGTTCGAACAAGTGCTCAACTTCTTCAATGTCATGGTCCTCTCCAAAGTCTATAACGGTAGTTAATAATGCGATGTTGTTTACAATCTCATTACGCCACCCATTGAACAATTCCTTCGTCCCACCCAGTATCAGCAGAAGTGCTGCTATACGTTGTGTTTCAGTTTCTGCATCAATCATTTCTCTTATCCCCTCTAGCTTGGTCAAGTCAAGTGTTTTATTTAGGAATGCTCTTTTTGAGAACTCTCCATTCTCAGCATATCTGATATGTATACCTTGACTAGGCTCATGGAATGACTTGATTGACTCAAGTACTGATTTGATTATAGCAGTACCTCCATGCAAGTGAAGTTCAAGTAAGTCTTCACCAGTGAAAGATTTAGGATTGGAAAAGTAAAGCACCAATGCCTCATCCAATAGTTGATTAGTTCCTGGCTTGTATAAGTTACGGACACTAGCAAGCCTTGGTTGTGGTAACTTGTTTGATCTAGTAAGCTTTTTGTAGATGAGATCAGACTGAGATCCAGATATTCTTACTACGCCAATGGCTGACCTAGCTAGGTGAGTAGATAAAGCATAGATTGTCGGACCATTGCTATAAGACCTTATACCTATTCTTCGCACAAGCGATCCCAAAACCATTGCATTCAAAGTCTTCTTCGATGAGTTGAAATATTAAAAAAAGTAATTGAAGATGTTGAAGATTGTACGGAGTCTTCATTTAAGTTCAAGGGTTCTACATGAAAATCCTTTAGGTTTACCTAAAAGGGGAGGTCCTGAGGTTCCTCGCATGTCTCGTGGATTACCTGTTAAACAAAGAATACCTGGTGTTAAGAAGATCTTGTTGGTATCACTGGCAAAAGGTGGGGTTGGAAAATCAACAGTAGCCACCAATATCGCTCTTGGGCTTAATCATTTAGGTAAGAGAGTTGGTATATTGGATGCAGATATATTTGGTCCTTCTATTCCTCGTATGCTTAAACTCAGTGGTGAACCCAGGATTTCAGAGACTGGCAAGTTACTCCCGTTGACTAATTATGGAGTACAAACAATGTCCATGGGTTACATGATAGCCGATGAGAACGCGATTGTATGGAGGGGACTCATGGTGATGAAAGCATTACAGCAATTGTTGTTTGAGGTGCAATGGGATCTGCTTGATTACTTGGTAATAGATATGCCACCTGGAACTGGTGATACTCAACTCACAATCTCACAACAATTGAAGGTTGACGGTGCTGTGATAGTAAGCACACCACAAGACATTGCACTTATCGATGCAGTGAAGGGTATTACAATGTTCAACAAGGTGAATGTTCCAATTGTTGGTCTTGTACAGAATATGAGTTACTACATTTGCCCCAACTGTAACCACGAGGCGCATATATTTGGAACTGAAGGGGCTAGAAGAGAGGCTACCAAACATAACTTGGAATTACTTGGATCTATCCCTATCAATGAGGAAATATGTTTACATTCAGATCAAGGAAAACCAATTGTTGTTGCACAACCTGATTCCAAAACTGCTCAACCGTACTTAGATATAGCTAAGAGAGTTATTGAAAAGTTGAATTGAGCAAATGACCAAGACTTGTACATAGTAATAAAGGAATTATGAAAGGGTTAGATTCTAAAATATCGTAGAGTCTCTACTCTGCTTTCATTTTTATGGTGTTAAAGACTTTGCATATGGAATCAGAAGAGACTCATTACCGCCATACACATTATTTTGAAATCACTTCAAGACATCTCACCTGAATTCACCATCTCTAGTTCATTTGTGAATCTCCATTTGTGAAAAATCCTAACATTTAGGATCAAAAAAAAATGGTTGCAAAAAGGATTAGATGAAGTGATATTGAGAAGAGTTTGGGTCAACGGTACTTAAATATACTCCTAGGATTTAGATATGTTATTTCAACAACTTGTCTTTTTTCTATGGGTGATTGTATATGTTAGTTCTGAGGATGTTGCTGAAGGAGATGATTTGAATCGGTTGAAAGATAGGTTTAATATCTTGAAGCTGGTTTTACCTCTCCAGGGAAATAAACTACAAGAGTTAAAGGATTCTATGAAAGAGAGATTGCAATTGGCAGGAGCAATTGAAAGTGACAATCAAGGTGAAGCCCCTGGAGGTGAAGCTGAACCTATTTTTGAAAATGATTATGAAAACATTGAGAGCCATGAAACAATTGAAATATCTACGGTTGTTCAAGTAGTCACTCAAACTGTAACTGAATTTATTGCTCATACTCCCACTCCTTCAAGTGACAGTATTATAAACAAAGATCCTGGAATCTTACCAAAGGAAAACCCACCAGAACCTGAAATTGATGCTGTCGCTGTTAAAGAGCCAAAAGTAACATGGCAAGCGTTCCAAGACCTTCAAGAGAAGATGACTTCTTTATTAGAGAAGTCAGAGAATGAGAAGATCCTGCAACTTGAACTGTTAATTCTGTATGAGAACAGGTTACGTGAGCAGCAAGAGCAGCAAAAGTTAGAATATGAGAAGTTACTTGAGCATCTGCAACACCAGCAGAAGGTAGAGTTTGGACGACAGCTTCAGCTTAAGCAATTACATGAGGTTGAGAATGTAAAAATTGAAGAACCTAAGCTAATAGCTCTGGATGAAATCTACCCCAAGATTGAACCACTGAGTTCATTTGATCACTCTAGCCGAGATACAATTAATTTTAAACCAATTCAAAAAGGGAAGACACTTTCAAATGTAATGCGTGAGGCACTTTCACATGAAATATCTATCAAACCCCAGTTTCATTATCATGCTAAAGACTATGCAAAAGTTCCTGTAATACCTTATTCAAAGCCAAAGGTTAGTTGGCACAATTTGAAAGACTATGTTGATAATGTTCGACCACAAGGTTCAGTTGAATCTGTCATTTATTCGAAGAATATATCATATGATGATACAAGCACTCAATCTAAAACAACCATTCCAAGTTTACCTTCAATGCTTCCAAATGAAGGCAGTCTTGAGTATATGGAAAGGCTCTACAAGTCCTTGCAAAATCTTGTTGGAACTACTAAACTTTCCCAGAATTCAGCTTCTGTAACCTCATTTGACTCACCAACTGTTACTCCAAAATTTAATGAGTTTCTGAAAACTTCAAGTGTTGCCATTGAGATATTTCCAAGCTCAGATTCCATTTCATATCATTCTAGTATAAGCCAACAGAATTCAAAACCTAGTGTGTTACCAAAATATGAAAACAAGTCAAATATTGAGGATAGTGCATTTGGGACATTCAAGAATGAACAAGAGTTGAGGACATCGTATTTGAAAGAACAAGAAGGCCAGAAGAAACTTCCAAATACTAAGGGAACAAGAAAACACAAGTTACGAAAGTCTCTGAAGAAAGATGAAGGAGGTAAAGCCCTGAAGAAAATCAAGCATAAAGGAAAGACAGGAATTAACTGGATGGCACATTTCAAGCATCTGGCCAAGTCTGACTCGATACTTCACTCTAAAAACAATAGACAACAATCGCCAAAACTTGGGCTTAATTTTGGAGATTTTGAAAGTCAAGCATTGATAATATCAAGAGTACCGAAATTGTCATGCATTGCAGCTGTGACATTGATATTAGTTAGTGTATTTGATATTTTATAGTGGGAATTAAGACGATAAGGTGACGGATTTTGAATAATGCAAGTGATTTTCTCTTTTGGGAGAGTATTTAAAGTGAAGTATAGACGTTCACGCCTATATGGTTTGTAGCAAGATGTAAAAAGAGGGGAGGAATGAAATTGGTTTGAAGTTTGCAGCCATTTTTTATTGTGGAAAGTTGAATGAGAGGGGCCATTAGGTCGATGTGAATCTGGTTTCACAAGTTTGGAGTTATGAGGTGGATGTAATTTCGGAGAAACAGAGAACTAAGAACTGAGAGTATGATACAAACTAGTCAGAAACTCAGGTGAAGTTACAAATACGAGTACTCTATTATTGTAAGGGAGGCAGAGAATCAAGATATCCAATGAGATACTCTCAAATACTTCAGTGAAGAGCCCATTTCATATTCACAATGAACACCTTTAATTGATTGAATCATCCAAATCTTAAATCATCATATATCTAACATGAAATTTCATGTAGATCTCTTCACTTTGTTCGCTAGAATCATCAAAGATGCAAATGAAGACTGTCAAAGCACTGAAGTTTATGATCATAAATAAGAACACATTTTACGGTCCACTAATCCTTAGTATCTCTCTATATCCTATCAATCTAGGATCATCTAAATACCACTCTATAACAATACCTCCCACTCAATACACCTCCAACTTCTAACAAGTGATAGGCTGTCAACTTTAAATTTTAAAATATCATATGCTATTCGAAGGGATAAACATTGACACATTGAAGCCTATCTTCGAGACCGAACAGCAGACCCCCTAAAACCCGACGAAACAAAGACAAGATACCCCCACTGTACACAGCCTAAAGGGTTAAAGTCCACCCCACATTAACATACCATACATTTACCAACCCAAACATAACGTTTAGGGCATCCCAAACGGCCATCCCAAAAGGTACCATACAAAGCACAAAATCACTTGTCCATACAAAAAACATTCAAAAACAAAACATAAATTTATTTGCAAATTGTTGGGAATAAGAAGATGGCCTCAGTCCCTAGTACCCCCAAGACTCCGCATAGAGTTAAGAGATCTAGTGCGAGAAACACGCCTAAGTCTGCTATTAAGCGTACGATAAATAATTTCGATCCTAATGACAGTTACATTGAAGAGGATGATGCTACATATGTTTATAATGATACCACCACATTCAGCGATGACGAGGATGATTCGGAAGTTGAAGTGAGTGCCATTGTTGAAGAATCTTTGGAGGATGAGGATGCTGGTGCAAGTGTGGGTACTTCTACGTTGAGAAAAGAATCTATCTCTAAGAAGGACCTCTTGTTACAGCCAACAGCTTTTAGACAATTTCTTGTTGATCATGAAATCACAAGAAAACTCTTACACTCATCTATTGGAGTTTTTACTTTATGGCTCTACACTTTGGGAGTTCACCAGACACAATTGATTTTACCATTGAGTACGTTGTTTGGAGTTATTTTTGCCACCGACTACTTTAGATTCCGCAACTCAGACTTGAATGATACTATTGTCAAGAACATGTGGTTCTTGATTAGAGAACTGGAGATTGAGAAGTATAACGGAACCTTGTGGTACTTGATTGGGTTGATTATAGTTTTTGCTGTGATGCCTAAGGATATCTCATTGATGGCTGTGTTGTTATTGAGTTGGGCTGACACCAGTGCATCTACCATTGGAAGAGCATTTGGCAAATACACTCCACAGATCACCAAGGGTAAATCCCTTGCCGGATCCACCGCCAGTTTCGTTGCTGGTGTGGCCAGTTGTTACGTGTTGTACGGATACTTCATTCCTGTGTACAACAGTAAGGTGAACGTCCCAGGAGACATCTTATGGACAGAATCAACCAGCAAGTTGAGCTTCCCTGTGTACGCCTTCTTTTCAGGATTGATTGCCAGTGTGTCTGAAATGGTCACTGTATACGGCCTCGATGACAACTTTACGATTCCAGTTTTAAGTGGATTCTTTCTCTTTGGCTTGGTCAAGCTGTTTGAAATCTAAAGGTTCTATTAATTCTAGATACCTGAACCTTTAGAAGACGTTTTGTTATACTACTGTGTTATATTAGATGTAAATTAATTAAGACTCTCTATTCAGATATATGTAGGAGGGGGGGGCGCAGGTTTATAATTTGGATATCAGTTAGAATAATAAATCAATTCTCTATTGAACTTCTAATCTTGATATAATCATCATAATCTAAAGACAGTTTTACTCCTTCGTAGCTTATCAAGGTTAACCAGCCTTCTTTGAGACCCTTCTTGCAGAAATCAACTGCAGAGTTCCGTTTAACAGAGAAGTAACCTGCCTTCTTGAGTAAATAGTATATGGTAGTTTCTTTATCCCATTCTTCTTCTTCTGCTACCAGGGGTAAGAAAGTTCCCAGGTAGTATGAACCGTTAACTTCAAAGCGTACTTCAAGACCATTCTCTCCTATGGTCCATGCATCCCATGACTCCAAGGGAGTAAAGTTCTCTAATAAAGTGACCAGCACCGAGATAGTAGAGTTAAGTTCCGATTTAGAGAAGGGTGTAAACCGTGTGTCCTCTAATGCTGCCACCAATGCAAACCTTGCCACTCCAGAAGGGACCTTCTGTTTCTGGAATGTACCAATACATCCCCTTAAAGCATTATTCTTATTCCAAGTGATGAAAAGTGGTGCTAAAGAAGGTGTAGTTATGGATTCCAGAGTATACTCGATAAAGGTATCTAACAGGATAGTAGGAATATGAGTTAACTTGGAATGAAGGGTTTCAAATGCGTGACAACAGAGAGCTTTAGACATGGTGGAGTAATACAAAAAATGTAAGGGGATTGAGAGAGATAATTTTAATGCTATGGATTATGAATTGTGAAACAAGAGTGATGAAAAGGTATGTTGAGTGTGTATGTTGAGTAAGGTGCTGGTAGTTATAACTAGATGATTGTTTATGAAAGGTTTTCCCATTAATCGTATAGTTTTGGAGGGTTGGAAGATAGTAAGTACATCGATAAAGACTGGGGAAGGGCTAAGTTAGAGTAAGTACAAGAAATAGATTACATAGTAGTAGACGAAGAATCTTAATAGTTAGAGATTAAGTACGTTACAAGAATCGAGATTGGAGAATCTAGAATAAGGGTATTCAACGAATGGTCATTCCAATTCAATTCTATCTCTATTAACAACTAAAGTACAATTGACATGCTGAATCGTACAGTTATGGTCATCTTTGTCGCGTTTGTTTGTCGTTAAATTTATAGTACTGACATGATCCATGCTACTCGAATAACATACTACACATATATTCAGATTGACTAGATTAAATCAGCCAAGCTTCCAAAACTATACTAATGCAGTACAGTAGAGCCTCTTGTCGTCTTTACAGACTCACAAACCATCCTAAAGTACCTAATTGATCACCCTATACTTACTGTATACATTAACTCTTAAGTGCTGGCTCTATTACATAATCCAAAATTTGATCGAAATAAAATATATCAATTCTCAACCAGCATAAGTTTAACAACTACAAAACGATGGGGGTCTGTTTATCGTGTTTACGTTCAGACGACAATAACGATGATGAGTTGAATGAGAATTCATCACTCTTGAGAAACCAGCATAACCTCTACTCTAACGATTACTTACAGGAAGCGGAGCTTTTAAAGCAGCAACAACGACAACAGGAATTGAACACTATAGTGAATGATTTATCGGAAAACTTGATTGATGTCAGTTCATTCTTGAACTCTGAAGGTGCAGGTGGCGGATCCAACCAAGTTCACCCTACCATATCTAACGGAAATGTTGCAACTCCGAACTTATCAAGCTACCTGTACAACAATAGTTTGAATCCACAAGTCACAAACGAAGAATCTACAACCACTGTAGAAGAAGGAGCAGCTGACCAGAAACTATTCCCCTACCAATACACACAAGGAGAGAAAGGTGTAGTCTTGAAAAGCGTCGCTGACTTGAGCGGAGCAGTCAAGGACTCTTGCGCCATCACATTCAATGAACCTTTATTTTTGAGGTTATAAACTAAATCCTTTTCCAAAGCATAAAGTTAAGATCAAAACAATAATGCTTGGATAAGTTTAAGTTTGGGTCGGGGTTCTCTTTCATTTCTTTGCATTACTAGACGATATTGTTCGTAGTATATATATTGTAATAAATTCTATAAACTTATGAAGATATTAAGATTGTGGATTAAGAGTGATGATTTGAATTCTGAATATTGGTTTACGGCTTTTGGGTTTGTCTTATTCATAGTCGGTTAGATGCTGATATTACTTTCTTTTGGATTGAGCTTGGGTTTACCATCGAATCTTGAAAAGAGCTAAAGGTTTTCAAATAGGAAGGTAAACAACCCCAGGATCGCAATTTTAAAATAGGAATATTTAAGCCAACTTAACATCTTATTCGGTTCAGTTTATTGTAGCATCATTGAGTATTTAATAACCAGTTTATGCTGGTACTTCAGTAGACATATGAATTCTGATGAGGCGTTCTATTGAGCAAACATGGATCCCAACCTGCGCATGTTTTATGGAACTAATCCCCAAGTAGATCTAACTGCTTATGATATAAAACATCATTAATCTTTCTTGACGGATACTTCGAGGAATGCAACCACAAGTGGCATCAAGATCACACTAGGCACACGAAAACTCATCAAACAATTACCTTCAGAAAAGACATGCAGTTTTGTATCTCAGACCCTGTTCTTATGAGGTAGTAATTTTACTCAACTTACTACTCCAGTACTTCGCACACTGTTATGCTGTTATCTAGTTCAATCAAACCCTACCCAAAGTTTACTGCAACTTCTAATCCTCAAATCTTCTCTGTTTGTGACAAACGAATGCAAATGGCTGCAAAAAAAACTGGATTCGGTTTGTAAATTTATTTTAAGCTTAATCCAGACCACTATAGTCCAAATAAATACAACACTATGTTATTCACAAATAGACCGCAAGTTTTACTTCTTGTTCTGGCACAGATCTGTAAGATTCTTGCTGAAGAGCCTGAAGAGTTAGCTGCAATCCCTGATTTTCGGGACCTTCAATTCCTTAATAAAGTGGTCGAGTTTGTTGATGTAAACGCTCAAAATACAGAAGCTCTTTCAATTCTATTTAAGAATAACACCGTTACACTTCAAGGAAAGAGAACGAAGAATGTTTACAATTCTGATGATGATTGTAGCGATGACGAGCTTAGTCCACTTCCGGGATTAATCCACAAGCAGAAGTCCAAGAAGAAGCAATTCAAAAAGTACCATGGAGATGCAGGTATCTTTATCGATATTGGATTCCTTGGGAAGTTGGATGATGAAGTTAAAGACAAAGATCTTCGTACTTTTAATCAGAATAGTACCAATAGTGTGTCTAGTTTACAATTAGTTTCTACTGATAGTGTCGAGCCTCCCATTGCTGATGAGACGTTGAAAGAGCTACAAGAGATTAATTCAGAAACTGAGGAACCTGCGTTTGTATTTCAAGCTGGAAGAGTACCTCCCTCCAGGCCAATAGATAACGAAAAGAACAGTAAGCCAACCAAAGGACCTTTTCACATTGGCCTTGGATTATTTCTAGAGTCCCAAAAACACCGTGATCTCAGACAAAAGGAGGCAGATTGTGAGGGTGACTACTGTGATCCAATGAACTATTCTGCTTCAGATACTGAAGATGATGGTCAGGATACTAACAGGAAGAAGAAATTTAAGCAGTCGTCACATAAACTGGCTGGCGTTCCTTTCAGCAAGTCTAAATCAAAGAGTGAGAAGAACAAGGAAGAGTACGTTGAACCGGCCGGAGTGCTTGACTCTACTGACTCTTCAAGTGATGATGATCTGGGTTCTGATGAGGAACAGTTTAAGAAAAGCAAATGGAAGTTTTGGCAAAAGAACATTGGTAATGATACTTACTTGCGGCCACAGGAATATATGCCAATCATAGCTCCACTTGTTTCTCGCGTTGATGAGGAGAACAGCAACTTGTTCACTTCAGAGGTAAAACAACTAGGATGGTCTGAAGGTAATAAGGAGCATCCAGTGGAGCTAGCACTTGAAACACTAGGAAACTCTCACAAGAGAAGAACAGAAGTAAACAAATCTGTGAATTCCACTAGTATTCTCAATCTCACCACTTCAAGATTTGGAAACCTTTCAAACTATAATTATGTGGATGCAGTAAGTAATTCAGCATCTACATTGAAGGGTTATTTATTTAGTATTTTGGTTAGTATTGGTTTAAGTATGGTTTAAGTATGGTTTAACAGCATTATAGTAGTAGATGTTGACAAAATTAGTGCTTTAGATTATCAATATATCATAAGATAACTAAGATAATTTGACATTTTGCAACCATTTTAAATTCAATTTGAAAATGCATGAACCGTATTGTAGTCCAATGTTCACCATCAACACTGAACGACTTCAAATTTTAAAGAAAGCTTGAGAGTAGAATTACAAGTTGACGTCAAGACTGAAAAAAATGGTTTAATTATGATTAATTCCCTTTACTCATTAAATGTCTAGTAAAGGATTTGTTCTATTTGATATTACTTATCATTCTTGTAAGGCTTTCAATCTTTGTCTCATTTCATCAAGTGCATATTCGTCCTCTTCTTCCTGTGCTTGTTCTGGTTGTGCTTCTTCTTGGACAGGGAGCTCCGAGGTTGGAATGTCGTTGTTGATCTTGGAGAACTTGTCTTCAGTGACGCTTTCTATAATCTTGTTTATCTCGTCTTGAGACTCCAGCTCAAGTTCGAATTCTTCGTCACCCAATTCCAAGTCCATCATATCCTCCATCATTTCATCTATGACACCTGCTTTAGTCAATTCTTTTGACAATTCTTGCATTGTTTGCAGCACCGCACCCAAGCGGATTAACAGGTTTACATCTTTCATAACTCCTGTCAGTAATTGTAATGACTGCGTGAGTTTATTAAGTTGCCATTGTTCGTTTATGGCCATAGATATCGAGTCGACTCTTGTTTTCGACAAATGCAACTTATTGTATTGGTTGCGTATATTGATAAGTTCTTTGGCGTAGATTTTGGCTGACTTTAAGTCTTTTTGTTTGACTGCCTGTTTAATGAGAGACTCACTCTTTTTCTTTAGTGGTTGTAGTTGGTTTAAAGATCTGTCTAATTCTCTTTTGTTTTTACGGAGGAGTTGGTCAATCTTTCTTTTCTGTAGATGTTAGTATTTGTTGGTTCTTTAATAATTTGGATGTGGGTGAATGGGTGTGAGTGTGGATGTGAGTGTGGAGTTTAATGATGGATTAGCTTTGCACTGGAACATTGTTTGGAAAATAGGATCATTATACTCTTGGTTCTAGGTAATATCAAATCTAGATAATACTCAATTAGACTAAATCTAATCGATACGTCTTGGTGAATTTCATTTGTATATCATCACCTTAAAGATAGATAAGAACTAAATATAGCATCAATATTTGCATCAAGCAGATCAACATTCATCGAAAGGTAAATGGATCTAAAATACTATGCCGGTCTATCAATCACACCTAGTTATATTCCCTTCAAATTCACACTCCTTGTTTCTTATCATATATTAATCACATACTCCTAGTTACTTGTTTCTATCAACACATCTATGTTCAATTCAACCTCCACCTCTCACACAATCAACCCTCAAGAAGAATACATCAAATCAATCACATCCATTATCATAATCAACATACCTGCTCCTTAGGGTCAGGACCCCATATCGTCTTCTTTATATAATCCATACTGGAAAGAAATAGGAAGCAATTTAAGATCGGGGCGCATTTAAAAAAAGTCACCAAATATCAATGGAGGTATAAGGGGGGCAAAATCAGAAGATTGGATTGTTTAAATATTGTATATCGTTTTTTTTTACTGATTGATAATGCCAGAGGAAACTAGAGAAACTAGAGAGGCCAGTGGCCCTAGAGAACGTTCGCTTCCATCTGGAGCAGCTAAGGTTGTATTGGTTGTGATCAGTTTTGTTTTCCCTCCATTAACCGTCTTGATTTTGAAGGACTGTGACTTTTTGAACTGGGAGTTTTTCATTTCTGTCTTGTTAACTATTTTGGGTCATCTTCCAGGTGCTTTGTTTAGTTTATGGTATTTGCTTTATGGATATCCTGAGGAGCTTTCTAGAACTGGTGGAGTTGGGTTCGTTAGGTTACCAGATGATGAGGAGAGACACCTTACTGAGGAACCTAGGGCTGAAGTCAACCAGGTGCAGGAATCCAGTAAACAGTATGGTGCGGCACAAGCTGGAGCTCCGCATGGATCTACTGGTGGACCGTCTGCTCCATCTGCCCCAGTTGCAGGCCGTTCTGATGCCCCACCTACCTATGATGAAATTACACCAAGTAATGTCCGTGGAAATGGCGACTTGAAGAGCTCAGGAGATAATAAGGTTCAACATTAAACTCTATATAAGAGAGCTAGGTTTATTATTTGTAGGGTATAATAATTGTAAAAGTGAATGAATTTAAAGGAGGAGATGTATGTTTTTGAAATGTAGCTACTAGGGTATCTACTGTCACTTTACATTTATTCAACTTCAATATATTAACAGGATTAACACATAAGCTAGTAGACTTATCATCATTTTGATTACCATTTGTTTGTGTACTGTGCCACTTATCGATATAAGTTTCTTTATTTAAAATGCCTCAATGAAGCCGTTCAGGAGGTTCCCTCAATTGCCACCATTGATTTTGCCACAAACCCTTCCAAATGGAAAATACTCTTTTGCCCCAAACTCAATCTCTCATCAAACTGTGAAGCCAAGTCTACCAACTCCGAAACTAAGTTTGCATTCTTTTGGTAATGTTCAATAAGTGCAAACAATAAAGTTTTAAGTATAGTTCTTGCAGGGATACAATGGGAGAGTAATTCATAAAGTACACCTCTGATTTTGGCCAATGCGCTGACACTCCGTTCTCTGGTGATATTTGCAGCCAAATTCCTTATTATTACTTCCCAGTCAACAAGCAAAGTATTGAGAGGGGCTTCCACATTGATTGTTTCATTTTGGATAGTCAAAGTTTCGAAACTCAAGAGTGCTCTTCTCAAGTTTCTGTTTGATTGGTCTGCAACTCCCAGTAAGTATTTCAATACTACTTGTTCATCTTTATTATTAAACTTGATGTCTTCCCTGGTTGCAACAGTTTGTAAGATTTGAGCGATTTCGGTGTTTGAAGGACTAGGGATTCTCACCAATAAAGTTCTTGACTTGATTGGAGGTATGATGTTGGATATAGAGTTGGAAATAAGAATCAATCTGATATTTGTAGAGTACTTTTCCATTGTTCTTCTCAAGGCAGCTTGAGCATCTCTACTCAATGAATCTGCTTCATTGATGATAACAATCTTGAATCTGTGTTTTGCGGCTTTGGTTCCGTTGCTGTTTGAAAAGTCCACTTGTTCTACCAGCGCAACGTCCTTCAACAAATCTTGAATCACAACTCTATCATTGTTCCCCATGTCTGAAGGAGTAATCTCCAAATGGTAAGGAGAACTCAATACATTGAACTCTAACTTCCTGTTACTCAGTGTAGTGAAAGTCTTAACATCAATCTTTAACTTCTCAACCAGAGGTCCAAAGATCTCGTGTAAGGTAGCATACACTCTAGTCTTCTTACCTGCACCACTAGGACCATAGATAAGTAAATGAGGGAAATCACCCGACTTGGCCAATGCTTGCAAATTCTGCGTTATAGAATCATGAAACGATAACTTGCCTAATGATTTAGGTCTATACTTGTCCACCCATAAAGACATTTGATGATGGATTTTATTGACGCGTCTGGTTTTTTTTTTTGTTAGTATGAGATTTCGGTTGAATTTGGTGTTGAGTGAGGGAGTGATATGGAGGTGGGGATGAAGGATGGATAAAAAGAGATGAGTGGGTGTGAAGGAGGTAGTATAGGGGAAAGTGATTTTGGAGAGAGCTGAAATATAGGTTGAGTAGTTGAATATTTAGAGTTGATCAGTTTTCTTTACTTCAATCAACTCTTAATTTAGCTAATGGTAGTAGTAGGTAATTGTAGATACAGAGATTGCAGCCACATAGTTTAGTTAATGCATTTGAAATTGATTAAGAAAGTATTGACATTGAAGAGTAGCCTTAATTATAATAATCCTGAGTATAAACTATTCTACATGTTGAACAATTCTCTAACTGAGTTAGTTCTCTTCTCTAAAGTGATCACTTTTTTGCAGTTTTTCAAATAAAAATCATGAAAATTCTAAATTTTTCATTTAACAGATTTGATTTACACGAAGCATAGAATACGTCATAATTAAAAGTGCATATGAAGTTGAAAAATGCATTGTTGTCATGTCCAATTGTCTTATTGTTATTCAAGTGTGGTGTACTCAACCAAGTAAAGACTGTGGTGGACTGTGGTGGCTACATTCTTAGTTCATGAACTGATACCATAGTGAATTTTCAACCTCAGCCCTTTCTTTTCATTGGATCTCCACTATTTCGGTAAACCTCGGTTATAAATTATTTTATATTTACAAGGTTCCAAGCTGTGCACATACTGATGAGACCAACTTTTACAATAAATTGACACCATGCATGATGAAAAATAACTAGAACAAGGCTACGAATTGAAATGTAAATGAATGTAGATTAAAACATAAAAACCCAAAGATAAATATTAAGAAGTAAAGAACTTTTCTGTTTCTAGAAGCATACAAGTGTTGAACTGTTTGTATGATGTGTTGAATGTCAAATTCAAAGATGCAAGTTGTGACTTGGATTGACTGTGGGTATTTCGTGGACCACTTTGTTTTATTATTCCATAGTCGAGTTAGGTTATCTTATACCTTTGGCTTGGTTCTGATAAAGTGTGAAGGACATTCGTATCCACCAGGGTTCTTCTCCAAGTATTGTTGGTGGTAGTCTTCAGCATCGTGCCAGATTTTGATTGGTTCCACAATTGTTACGATTCTGTGGTTTGGGTACCATGCCAGCTGTGATTCTTCTCTGGCTCTGTCAGCGACAGCCAAGTCATCATCAGAGTGTAACAAGATAGCAGATCTATATTGAGTTCCACGGTCTGGACCTTGCGAGTTGACAGTGGTAGGATCGTGCATTCTAAAGAAAATGTCAATCAAGTCTCTAGCCTCGACTTGCAGAGGTTCGTACGAGATCTGAACAGACTCGACGAAATCAGTTTCTTGGCTGCAAACCAGTTCATAGGAAACATCACGAACTGTTGGCTTACCGTTAGCATACCCAACCTTGATATCAATAATACCCTTGGTGCCAAACTGCTTCTTGAAAACTCTCTCAACTCCCCAGAAACATCCTGCGGCCAACGTCAACAACTTGGACGTAGCTGTGGTCTTCAATGTAGGTGAATATGTAGTAGTAGTCATTCTGATCTGATTTTTTTTAATTAGGCTTATCCTCTTCCAACAGGGGGGTCTATACGTCTTATATATGATCTGCTTCAACTGTGGATTCAACAGCAAGTGTGGTACTTCAATTACAAATCAAAAAGAAGAAAGCTTAGACTGTGGATCCATTTTGTATACGGATTTTTTTCATTTATATATCCCAAAGTTTCTTTTGGCGATGACTAACTCGGTATCGAAGCTTCGCCATATCACGTGAATTTACATAGGTTTTACAATGATTTCCACACTGGCACGACAGAGCATGATAATCCGGGGTAAGGATCGGCAGCACGTTGACATATTAGTGACGAAGCATAGCCGGAAATGCATTAGTTGGTTAGAGGTCACATTATCACGACTTTCTATTGTTGATTTGCCTTCAGGTATTAGGGTGAGCCTTTAAATGGGTGGGTAATTTGCTCGAAGAGTAAAGTTGAGTAATCTAATTTGCAGCCATGAATCTAGATTTCGAGTCTATGGTCATTCAATGTTCAGCAAGAGGTACAGTAGAAAGGAGTAGAATGTTGAAATATATTCATAGATGATCGTTTTGGAGTTTCTCTGGAGGCTATACCATAGATTCGATTACGTTAATTGAACTACTTTACTGTGAGGTAAAAGGGACTACGGCATGTGCTTGTTGAAAACCGGGATTACAAATACGGCTATTGTAATGTGTCACCCGAATTGAGCAAGTATGTTATCACATTTCATGTTAAGAGAACAATATTATATATGGATATCCTTGTATGTATTGGTCGTCAGCATTGATCAACTGCAGTGGATATAGATTGCTATGATACTCTCAAACTAGGACTAATTACAAAGCGCAAGACTTCAGATCGTGATATTGAATTAAATGACTTCACTATCGCTAATAAAGATTGGATGGCTTAGTTTAGTGAGGCTTGTGACGAGGCTTCCTAATAGAAAAAACCTATTGGTGACCTATCAAAGTAGAATTTAGTTGTAGATAGTATTCAGCAGTTCGATAGAAACGTAGCTTGAACTATACAAAAGGTATCATTGGTATCTTTATTGACTTCTATTTTCTATGTACTTTGATTTTCATTCAACCTCTCCACATTATAAGCAAATGGTGGTATTATCTTATATTTTAATTCCTCCTTTTGAATCCAAATAAACTCTTTCTACGTTCCAAGTTTCCTTCAGACTCAGCCCCAACAGGTGCTTTCAGTGGCGACTCCACCCTGGACACAGGCACTGATAAATCTGCGTCTAGTTTACTATCTTTTCTCTTTAACCACGTCTTCTTTTCTGTTTTCTCTTTATCAAACATAAAGTTCTTCTTGAAAATGCTACTCTTGCGGTTGACTTCGTTGTTCGTGTTAGTGAAAGCTGGTTTCACGGGCGTAGAAGTACTAGTATTCACTGAAATTGATGTGGGTGCGATCAGCGAATCAGTTGTGGTTTGTTGTTTAGGTGCTGAACCAGAAGATCCAGACCCAGAAGCTGCAGATGACGCCTGGTCGGATATATGTGCATCAGATTCTATTTTCTCCTCCTTCTTAAGCGAATCCGTGGAATCTACCTTTACTGTACATTCGTGACCATTGTAAACGTCATTCAAGTCGTACCCGAAATTAATAGGCTCCTCCTCTTGCTGGTCCTTCACCTTCTGGAAAAATAAAATGTAGGCACTGGCTAACCCTGGACCATCACCAAAAAACTTCAAGACATAAGAATCGTCTACCAATTCAACTGTTTCATCATCGAAAAGTAACCAAAGTCCTCCCTTGACTTTGCACAAGGCAACATAATGTCCGTGCATTGGCCCACCTCCAATGTGAATCACCAAAGCATACAATTCGTATAGACAGAAATCATGATCGTCTTCCTCCTCTGATTCGCTTTCTGAAACTTGATCTGTTGTGTTGAACAATCTCAACTTTAATGGGTACGAGATGGAATCAAATAATTTGACCATTTTATCCACCTTCTCGTCGTACTTGAATCGTTTCAAGTTAATCACCAATATTTCAGGCAACTTGGCCAATTTGATGGTCTTGACTGCCTCCTGCAAAGATGAACATGTATTGCAGTAAAACTTGTTTTGGTTTGTTAATATTTCCAGTCTCGAGAAGTTGTTCAAAGAGTAACTAAGTGAGTAGGACGTCTCTCCTGGGGGGATATCGATGGACAAGTCCAAAAAGAACTCATGAACTGAAGTAACTGTTTCACACAGTAAACATTTAGTTTCGTTAGTGATGACTCCTTGGAATAGTTCATTGCACCAGTTAGTCTTTGTTTCTTTTTGAGTTAGTTGTTGTTCTTTGGTTAAGCCTTCAATGATTTCATTAATAAGGTAGTTAAAAAACTCATGAGCATCCTGATGCATGTTGTTTTGTCTGAACAAGTAGTTTTTCTCCTTTAGTTTGTTTATAAAGTAGATTGGGGAAACAACCCCTATCATGGATTGGTTCTCTACCATTGACTCAAACATATCTTTCAATGCGTATAACATTGCAGAGTGGTCCGCTGGTTCTTCCGTCAAGAAGGAATCTAATGTTATGATTGGACCATTTATTAAAGCAGATCTTTTCCTTTGGTCGGCACTAGGGTTGAGGTTGAATGGGTTAATGGGTATATTCAAGAAAGTTTCAGGGTTTGGAATACCCACGATGATTGCGCTCGAAGTAGTACCGATAGTTCCTTCCTCGTTGTTTTGTAAGTTTTGGGGTTGATCTCCCAATAACATTGAGGAGCTTTGTGAAAAGTTGAGTTTGTTTTGCAGACTGTCTGTCATTGGAGTTGGTCTTGTCACTAAAACATTCAATTTCTGAAAGTCAGGAGATTTGCTTATTTTGATTCTTTGATTGAGAGACAAAGACTCTGAGTCTTTGGCTGGAAGGACGTAGGTGTCGTACCTTTTGTCATGAGGAGATGTCAGAGGTGCTGAGGCTACTGGGTTGTTTGACGAGTTGAACTTTAATCCAAACAACGACCCCTTTCTTGCCTTTGGTTTATCTTCAAGTTCTGTTACTTCTGAACTATAGTAGGCGTTGTTGGTATTTCCATAAGCATTGTTAAAGTTATTCGGGTTGTTGACAGGGGCTTTTATATTTTGTTCCTTAAACTTTTTGGTTACCAACTGTTCATACTTCAGAGTAAATCCATGAACTTTAGTACCAGGTTGCACAACGCGTCGTTCATGCGATGATTGGTTATGCGCCAACACATTCAAACGAAACAGTTCAGAATAAAATAAACACTGCAATATAGAATTGCAATAGCATGTATTCCCAAAGTTTTCTATTCCAAAGATTTTATTGGATCCATCGCCAAAAGGGAGATCAAACTTAACAGGCGCTGTACCATTTATATGCCCATTACTCTCTGTAGGGTGGATCATATGTTCTATCTTCACACTCCGCTCCACGTTATCGTTACTCATTGTAATGGCTTGGTTAATTACTTTCGTAATGATCGTTTTTTTGGTAATCGCCACGGGTATGTGCAGGATACAATAAAGTCCGTTGTATGGGGTATCGGACTAGTGAGTGAGATTGGACGGTTGGTTAGAGTGTTGATGGTGTTGTTGAAGCTCATTAGATTAGTTCAGTGGGATTTTTATTTGTTGACTATTGTTTAATGTAATGATTTTAAGTACCTGGTTTCTTCAGGGAGTGATAATTTTCTTGTACAATATTAGTAGATGTGAGAGTAGTAGTAGATAACAGAATTAGGGTTGCTGAGTCCTTAATGATTATGGATAAGTTAATACAGGGAGTTTTGGTTTCCAATCTGTTGTAATGTATGTCTTATTATCTAAGGTTTGCATTGCTTAATGAAGTAGACATTCAAAAGGTTCAAGAAATAAGTCAGAATTGGATAGTCTTTGAAAGTAACTCTCAACTATTGAATCTAGAGGGGTTGTTTTGGACTTGAAATGGGAAGACTAGTCAGGATTCATTAATCGAATGAAAATTGGAATCCTCTGAATCTGCCCCCATGTCACTTAAATCCTCTCTTACTTCCAGAAAATTAACATATACAGAGGGAATAGTAAACAATAATCATTCTTGAATGATAGAGAAACAAGTGATTAACAATGGATAAGTTAAATATTCATTTCCAAGTCTGTTGAATTATGATCCTTCACATCTGGTTAATGGTTGTGAGTGTGTCAGTTTATGCCAAGAGCAATGCATGAGGAAAGGGTTCGTATTTTACTTAGGTGCCATTCATAAGGGTAAAACACTTTCTTAAATAGACTGAACCAACTGTTTTTCATATTCCATCCAAGGCAATAGAAGCAACGACTTTAAACCAATTATTGAATAAAACTGCTCATGAGGTTATATAGTAACCTGTTTTGTGACTAGGAAGGGTCCGTCAGGATTGCAGAAGAATAAAGTCGTTCACTGATTTCATCTAAAATGAGGGATTTTGGGCACACAGAAGAATTGAATTGTAAGATAATCTCTGGATCATGAAACACCAAGCTCCTAGAAACAAAAGCACTCAAGAAACTGATGTATCAGATTAGTAGCAAGCACCGTTATTGGTATCGAGACAAGTTATCTCTGCTCGAAGGTGAAAATAGCTAATATCGACAAGCCGCATGCAGATAAGGTATGCTACCAACTTGTATTGAAACTCTAATCGTACATAAACCCAAACTGAATTAAAAATACTTCTCAGCAAAGCCCCGATCTTATCGCTTAAAAATTATCAAACTATGTAGCACTAATATATATGTCATAAAAGATTGTACATTGAAGTCCTATACTTGATTAAATTAATTGTCTTTTAAATAAGATAATGAAATGGTATTCGAAACTGACGGACGCATAATAGAAAATGCATGCTCGATAGGTTTTTTGCAAAAGAGTGAAAATCACCAGCTTTACCCTTGAACCCTGTACCAAGAGATTTTAAGATGGCCAAAAAGAATCCTCTTTTAGTCTCTATGGATGTGAGTCTCTAAAAAATAACTTCTCATAGAATTTCCGCCTTCATATATGAGTCCATATTGTCTATCAAAAATAGAAAATACCCTTATTTTGAGAGAGCCCAGAAATTTCCATCTGTTGTCACATTTTTAGTTTCCCTTTCAAAAAACCCTTTAAGTTTAGCCATCATCCAATATAGATGTTGATTTAAGAGTATTTAAGACCAGCCTATCGACTTCACTCTACGTACGAAAAATATATCTTTTAACTATATATCAGTTCAACATAAACAACCCTCACTTTAGCCTAGTACTAAAATGTGGCTTAATGACGCGTTAGGGGCAGCTCCACCATGTTCAATCAACATGGTTTTTTTACTCAACCAACATTGTAAGCAATCTACCCAGATCTAAATCCAATCTAATTCAGCCCTATTAGGATCTCCAGAAACCCCTTTTCAAAATCAACAATGAAATATGGTGTCAACTCAGCGTCAAACAATTATGGTTCACATTTTCAGAAGGAGATTAAAGTTAAACGAGATTCTTTAGACTCGGAAAAGCGTTCCGCTCATGGATAAAGTGCTTAATTCGAACGCTGGAAGATTAACAATGTATTAGAGTTGTCTCAGTAACTTTTTTTAAGTATAATTGATGCAGATTTCTAGTTCAAAAACAAGATCATGGAGGCGTTTGGTGGGGTTCAGGAAACATCGAACCATTGGGTTTACTTTTTGTATCATATCAACGAAAAAATAGAAGTAGGCTTTAGTTTCTTTTTTAAGATTAAGTGCAACGTTGATGGACAGCGAAAGATTGATTATAGCTTAGCTGTCGGCAAACGATCTTTTTGCTAAAAATATAATCAACTATCCCTTAACAAACTTGCATTGCTTAAGATACGAGATTTATTTTGAATGTACCACTCCAACTTTTTTGAATGTGTGATTTATCTTAAACAGATTTTTGAACTGTCGGTTGAAGATCGAAAAGCGAATGGCTGGTAATTATTTATTGTGAGGAATGAACTGCGAGTCCAAGTAATAATACATAAGATTAATAAGTAGATTGGTGACCTCTAGTCCAAGTCAGGCAATAGGAAGTCGTCATAGAAAATATCAACTGCTAAAAAGTAGAATACTGTGCTAGTGTAACTGATAAAATATTCACGCGGATATTGCTACACAAACGTAATGTATTAAGTCACTTCCGTAGTCTTAGTATATCGCGAGAGTACACCAATAACGAGATAAGTGTTTGCATGAAATCAAAAAACCACTAATGAGATATATAACTCCGTTGGGTATTGATTCAACTATTCAAGAAGCATTGCCGTGCTATTAGATAAGTCTCCGGCTATGAAATCCCAAAGGAATTCATTTTTGTAGCTGAGACGAAGATTGGACGATTTAGCTTCTAAGTTCAGTTATGTATCGGAATAATCAACCTTCGTACTTAAATGGTGCTACTCCGCCAAGAGTTTTTTGTTCACGAATCTAAAGGGCATTCAATTAGTCTTATACCTTCAAACAATTAAAATGGTAATGTACAAAGAATACTAAACAATTTCAAGATTGACTAGAGGTTTAAACCGTGTATGCCTCGTAAAAAAAATCACTTTCTTGCCCAGTTCCAGTGATATTTGACTGTAAGTTTCTACGAGGCACTCAGGTAAAATCAAATTACCACGGTCTTTGCTTTAACTTTCAGCCAAAACTCATTTCGAGTTGCAGCCAAACTATCTTTTTAAACACTTGTAAGTCACCCTTCGTTTGTTTTAAATTGTGTGTGAACATGCATATTTAAGATGTACGACTATCAGACCAGGACCAACCCAAAATGTTACTACATTTTATTAGGCATCTGGAATGTAGATCCAATTTCTAAGCTTTCATTTAGATCAATAACAAGGTTAGAAGTCTATCTAACACTGAACTTGAAATAGTACATAGAAATTAAGGTGTAAAACAGAATACCAGAAAAAAATCACCATTCTGATTATACATCATTTGAAACAGGAAGTGTCCAAATAGATCGAATATCGTTGAGTATCAGATCTTCCTTACAACTTCAAAACTGATATGTACAAGAGTTACCCCTAAAGAGTGAAATGTGATCCTGATAACTGCGAACCGGAGGTATAAGTATTGCAGCTAAAGTTGTGGTTTACGATGCTTAAGTAGTTTCAATATTTTTTAAGTGTAGTTTTAACTATTGTAATTAAGAAGGCATGCGCGATTGAATTGAGGAATTTTATAAGGGATCGCAATGCTTCTTTTACATGACAAAAAAGTTAATTTAAAATCGTAAAAGCGTTTACACGGGTGGCACTACAAAAGCTTTAACCCACTTCCCGACCCAGCTTATCGATTCTGTGCACTTACCCGCATCAGAACCTTGAATAGATTCTTCCAGTAATTTTGAAAGTTAGTGTGGGTTTATTTTAAACATTGGTGACTTTCTAATGTGGAATTTTACTACCTAAAAATACAAAACATTTCACGTTCAATTCTACAATTAAATTTAACTTTCCTTGATTTTGTTTAGAAATACACACATTGCCATTATTTGGCTACTTTTGATTCTTTTGGTTCCACTTTCTGATAGACTGCTTTTGCTCCTTACTTTAGGACTCCGTAGGTTACGAGCTGCTAGAAAATACTCGAACAATATTGAATATCTTCACTCTTGTCACGCAGTATCAATGAACTGCTTTGTGCCCATTTTACACATTTAAGAAGAAGGTTCGCAAAATTTTAGAAAATTGACCCCGGTATCGGTGAAAGGTCACTAACCCTTGATAGAGATAGAAATTGAAGTGAAAGCTCTGCTGTGCACCCTTTTTGCAACCTCAGACTTTGATATAGTTGATATTTACACTAGTTTGTCAAAGCTGAGTAATGAATACTAGACCTAATAAAAGAGGAATTATTATGCGTTTATAGTAATACTTGAAGAAGACTAGGGCTTTTTTGAGCATGTTGTCATCTGCAAACAACTTGTTTTAGATAATCCAGTTTATGAAAACGAGATTGGAGTGTTATTCTTGCGTCTTTAAGCCAATGAGAATAGCTATTCGCTTGTAGAGTACAGTGTCCCAATGTAAGGAGCGAACCATAAGCCCCGCCTTCAAAAGAATGGCTTAAATTACCCGCGCATGATCCAAAATTTGATGAGTGTTGATTCTAAATTTTATAACTGCTGAAATAGAAAGATAACAACAGCTTATAAATGCTATTATGTATTATTCTACGAAACAGCACTAAAAGTCTCATACAGCTACCAGGGAACAGATTGGTGCATCTATCTTTGCTTCAATTTAAAAGCGGGTCTAGAATTTAACTGAATCAACTATTCGTTGGTTATGCTTTGATTTAGTTTCAATCGTTCACCTTTTAGAAAGATCCGTTTCTTATCTACAGCTTCAATAGTGGAGAGTTTATTACCGGTAGAGTATTGATCTCGAACACTAAGTATTCTATCTTATTTTCTTAAGAATTGAGCTAACTCATTAACACACTTTGCAGAATACCATGCTGTGTTGTAGCTTTCTTATGAGGATCCTTAAGAAGAAAACTCGACTGTGGTCGCTTGTCCGAGCAGCTAACCCTCAGTAGCTCACAAACCTTTATATGCATTACCAGTAGAAACACGAGATATTTACCATCGTTTGCTTCCAAAATCAGATGAATCTAGTTTTCTCTACACCAATCTTACAGTTGCATGAAAAACAAATCTATTATTCTTTAAGATTGTTAGCTAACAATTTAATACCACTAAACCAAAAATGCAAAGTTATCTGTGCAGAAAAGACACAAGAGCGGGAAAATGAAGATTCGATTTTATTTTTAGTCAAAATCCGTGCTGCATTTCTGAATTTGCATCCAAATGAAAGCTATGTACGCAACCCCAAAAAAGAGTAAGGAATGGCATCTTCATCTCGTCATTTTTAGGAGAGTCCTTAAATTTATATATAAACCTTGGAATCTTCTTTCATGTATTATAAACCTAAGCGATGATTTGGCTAAAATCATATGTTGCTGCCTCTTTGGCTAGTTTTGCACTGGCAATTGTGATAAGTACTAATACTGTCAATGTCGGGCCTTATAACGTCCCAACTGGTGATACTACTATTAATTCAGGAGCCTTCTGGTCGATTCTCAATGAAACTGGTGTTGTGTTCAATAAAGCACTCACAGTTCAAAGTAATGCTGCACTTTATGTTCAGTCAATTCTCCAATCAGGAATAACAGTTGATGTTTCAAGTACTTCATCTGATCTATTGAACAACGGTCTTATCGTGGTAAACCAAATCCAAGGAAAAAGTGCTCCTACTTACGATTGGCATGGTAACAACTTCTTAAACACTGGTCTGATTTTTTTTGCTTACGACGGTGGTTCAGCAGCAGGAGGTGCTACTATGCATCTCAGGCCACAAACGTTCGACAATGAAGGTAGTATTACTTACTATGTTGGTAAAAGATACCCAGGTTACACCTTGCTTGGCTCAGGGCTGACTCCTATTACCAATAACGGTAACATCTGTTTCTATAACCATTTATACCAGCAACAAACGCCAATCCTGGGATCTGGTTGTATTACTATTGATGGAGGAGGTTCTTTGTACGTTCAGAATCCTCAGTACGCTATCTCAACTACTCAAACCTTTTACATGACTAACGCAGGTTCTTCAATAAGTTTTGCAACAGGTGGCTTAGCGCAGGTGTATAAGGTAGCGGGTTTTGGGAATGGAAACTTGGTAGGAGTAAGGAATACGCTTTCCAGTCCATTCTACTCTTACGACCCCACTACTGGTATCTTAAAGCTCTTCCGTACAACTAATGTTATTAATCTTAATATAGGAACCGGCTACGACCCAACATTGTTTCTGGTAGTAAATGCAAACTATGGAGGAGGCGTTGGACCTTACACGAATGGTGGTATCCAATATTCAGGACCTGTGCCTAATTCAGCACCCAGTGTCTGTCAAAATTGTAGTCCTCCACCATTAGCGCCGACTGATATTACTCCAACACCAACATTAACTCAGTACACAACTACTTTCACCACCACTCACACTGATGGATCGATTGAAACTGATTCAGGAATTGTTGTAATCAGCACCGATTCTGCTGGTCTTCCGTACACTTCTACGTCGTTGTTCCCTCAACCACCTACTTTAACCCAGTACACTACAACTTTCACCACCACTCATACTGATGGATCTGTTGAAACTGATTCTGGTATCGTTGATGTTAGCACTGATTCCGCAGGCCTGCTTTATACTTCGACGTCGTTGTTCCCTCAACCACCTACTTTGACCCAGTACACTACTACTTTCACCACCACTCATACTGATGGATCGATTGAAACTGATTCAGGAATTGTTGTAATCAGCACCGATTCTGCGGGTCTTCCGTACACTTCTACGTCGTTGTTCCCTCAACCACCTACTTT
>JAJMRZ010000024.1:0-259808 GCA_030558205.1 Kodamaea kaohsiungensis (nom. inval.) | reverse complement strand
TGACTTCATTTTGAAGGATGTTGATTTATCGGTAGCGAATGCGGGGAGGGTGAAGAGAGAGTGTGTGTGTGTATATATATATATATTGCTGGCTGGCTGGCAGAAGTGGAAGGAAAGAGAGTGTGCTCAGCCGGACGGTGTTGGACTTCCATTTCAGCTGGTGGTTGTGGATCTCTAGGAGGAGGGTCTCTGAGTGGTTTCTTAGTTGGGAGGTATACGCAATTGCCGAAAAAGGATGTGGGTGTGTATACAGATGTTTGAGTGAAGTGCTTTTTTGCCATAGGTAATGAGTTTCCTAGTTCGAGGAAGGTTTGATTGGATGAGAGGAAATGGATGGGAGGAGGAGGTGAAGGTGGAGGAGACGTTAGGCATTAGGTTATGTATATAGTGAGCAATGAGTTGTGAGTGGTGAGATTTTGTAATATGGTGAAAGGTGACAGCAACAACAAAAGGTGAACATTTCAAATAATGGTGTAGTTATTGAGATGTCCGAGATAAGGTTCGACGGCTTAAGGCTTACGCATCGGGAACCTCCATCAATGAGAGTTACACGAAAACACAATTTACGAACTTAAAGACCTCAAAGAAAAGGTCTCAATTAAAGTTCAAAGGTTTTTTGGTGGAAATTTGGCAAGATAGACGAGTGTGTGGTTTTTTATAATTACAATGGTTAAACTGCAACCATAGCATTGAACCTTCGCATTGGTGTCGTACACTGTGCTTTATTCACTTTATTCTTTAAATGCCATTATTTTTTTTTTTTTTTTTTTTAGGAGAACATACTCTGACTGACTTTGTTACTTTTATGTCTTTTTCAATGGAATCTTCTCTTGAGTTGGTGCGGTTAAGAGTGTTCCATGATAATACTTTTGAGTACTCAAACATGAGTTTGAGTTCTAAGGTAAGTTTGAGTAATCTTACTGATCTCTAATCTTTAGTTTTGTTTCTCGAATCTTTTCCATTATCTCTTGTGCTTTTTCTCTCTCGCTCTTCTCCCTTCACTCCTTCACTTTCTCCACCTCTTACTCCTCTTGTCGCTTCATCTTCACCCACTAAATACCCATCAATCTAAATACCTCAAAATATCAAGCTAAAATCACAGTGTCAACTCACACCTCTAATGACCAACCATCTCTCTTTTCACCCTCGCTTTTGTCCCTCCCACACACAAACTTTCTCTCTCTCTTTTCCTTTCTTCTCCCTTCACTACATTAACTAAATAAAACATTTTTCTCTCTTACTACACTCATACACTAACCCATAAACCAAACCAAACATGCTACCCAAAGCACAATAAATATAATACCACAAAGAAAGCGTCTTGAAGTGAATGATCCTCTATCAAGGTAGACGATTCCAATTTTTTTCAATACCACCTACATTAATTCTATCCCCATACTGTAGCGTCGGAGAATCCGTTTTGACTCCAGATATTGTTTTGGTTGAGCGAGATGGGGAAGTCGACCGGTTGGAACGGGTCGAACTTGGCTCCCCTCGCCTGAGTGTTATTTTGAGCAAATGGGTTGAATGGATCGATCGAGGCTTGGATCGCTGGCGATCCTGTGCTCGCCGTGTTGACGCCGTTCGTCACTGGGATTGGCGATGAGAGGTCGATTCCGGTTCCTCCAACTGCAAGCTCTTCATTGTCCCCAAAAATATGTGGAATAGGACTGATCTCCTTAGTATAGTAACCCTTTCTATAAGCTCCTCCGTTTATATTCGAACTCATCCCCGTACTACTAACTTGTCTCGTGGTTTGATTTGGTATAACCCCACTAGATCCAACAATTTGATTCTTATTAAACCGTCTCTTTCTAAACACTCTAGGCTGACTCTGTGCCTCAAATAAAGTCTTCTCAACAAACTCCATCTGGCACACAAACGGCTCCACAACAAGATCCCGTCTCGCGTACTGCTCACTCATCTCGTATGATATTTAAAATTTTAGGAAAAAGGAGCTTAATATTGGCTAAATCTATATTCCTTCTGCTTCTGGCTGGGTCGAAAAAATGTGACGAAAAGCTGGATGTACATTACGTAATGATGCACATGCATCCAGCCGTTGACTTGGGGATTCGGGGGTTGTATTTCTAATGGAAGCGAAGGGAAGGGAAGGGTTAACTCTTTTGGTAAGAGTCCTTACTATAGTTGAACAGGGTGATCTTGTGGTTTTGTAAAACAAACTTTGTTTGTTATTCTTCTTACATCCCTTACTTTTGTCTCTCTTCCTGGAAATGATCGATTAAACTATAACACGTGGATCGGTTTATATCTCTCAAGATTAGGTCACAGAGTTGAAGATTTAAAGTTTGGCCTAGTTCGGACCTAGTTTACTTCAAGAAACTGATGAAGGGGTACACGGCGCGCTGGTACAGAAAGGCTAAGCCAGTTGAATAAATCTTATGGCAAAGAGGCTTTAGCTTTTGGTTGCAAAACGTTTTGATGTAGTGATGTTTGTAAGAGATGAGGTGTGGGGAAATCAATCAAAGGAGTTATTAGTGCTTTTGGTGGTTTTGCAAATGGTAATTGTGCGTTCATGAGAATTGGTTTTGGTATTTTGCATATAGTAGATTGGGAAGCAGGAGACTTACAAGGGTTAGGTATTCTCATCCAGTATAAGCTTTGTATTGTCTTAATCTTCTAAATATTTTCGAGTCTTCCTCTTATCAAGTTGCTTCTTCACTAGTTGCATTAATGCTTCAAAGTATAAGTTCTGTGACAATAATAACTTTCTGATTGGTAGATTTCTCATCACATTTCTTTAATTTTTCATCATATTTCTATAAAATTATAAAAATCAATTACTCCTGATTAACAAACCTTCATGTAATCGCTCGACAAATCACTCAATAAATCTCTCAGTCAACAACATCTTGTCTCCACTCCACACCTTTTCCTATTCAGAATGTTCTTACTTGATTACCGTTTGCTCTTCCTGTTTTTGATCTCCCTCTCCCTTTATGCTTTTGCACCTTCAACTTTTGGCTGCAAATTCAACACAAAAATACACAATCTCTAGAAACTCAAAATTCTAAAAATCTTCATCTTCATCTTCTACATGTTTCAAAAACTTCACAATTTTTACAACCTACTCTTGTATCTAATAACAAAAACTTTTCATAATTTACCAATCATCGTCGTCCTCTTCGGCGTCGCTCTCATCTCTGGTAGCACCCTGTCTCTTTTTCAATGCGTCTGCCAATGATCCTGCTAAAGTTACCTCTTCAGTCTTCTTTGCTTTCAATGCATCGGCTAAACCATTGCCCAACGATCCGTTAACGGCAGCTCCATTTGTGTTTGCTGTTGGTGGTGGTGGAGGTGGTGTCTGCTTGGCTCCTCCCAAATGAGCTGGAGCCTCACATTCCTGCAAATAGTCTATTGGTGACCATCCTTCGCGCAGCTCATCCAATAACTTCACTAATCCCCACTTACCATTGACAGATGTCACATAGTATACTTCATCTTTCTCCAATGGAATCGACCCGGCTACTGAACCATCATAATCGTACATAGCTTTGTATGTAGGGAATTTAGGCTTGGGTGCAGCAAGCGTTGCTGGTGGTGGAGGTGGTGGAGCAACCTTCTTCGCTGGAGGAGCTGGCGCATTCTTCTTTGCAGGCCGTACAGGTGCTGCAGGCTTATTTGTTTTTTGCAAAGTAGGTGCGGCAGGTGGAAGCTTACGAGCCTGTTGTGGCAGAACAGGTTGACGCTGCACAGGTTGTGGCGTCGCAGGAATCAAGTTATTGGTAGGATAAGCTGCTTGTGCAGCTGCTTGTGCAACAGGTATTTGATGGTGTTGCTGCTGATGCTGCTGCTGATATTGCTGCTGTTGCTGTTGCTGCTGTTGGTACTGTTGCTGTTGTTGCTGTTGTTGTTGCTGCTGTTGCTGCTGCGGTTGATAACCAGAGTAAGCAGGTTGGGTGTTGCGTGAGACGACCGCTGGTGTAGCACGCTGAACAACACCTCTAAGAGCACCTCTATTATAATACTTGCTATAGTCAACTGTGCTCGACCTTGCTCTGGGTCTCTTTGGATTCCTGCTAGTAGGAGGCAACCCAGGCTCTACAGTAACAGTACCCGACTTATACCTGTCGCTGTGCTTTGGCACGTCAACGCCGGAGCCGTGCGCAAACTTGATATTGTGGAACTTACCTGCTTTCTTTTGATATTGCACTGTAGGACCAATTTTGATGGCCAATCCAGAGTGTGTCTTCTTTAATTGGGTCACGAACTCAGTCTTGAAACTCATGTTGATGAAAATATCAGGTGCTTGTTGCGTAGGAGTGTGCATGGAAACAGCAACCCAATCGTCCTGGAGCGTTGAAAGCGCAACGTAACTGATCGACGTCAATGGATACTTGAGGTCAATCTGGGGCTGCAATCTATTTTCAACCATAAATGCTCCAATCACGTAAAACGTCAGCTTTGTGATGATGAAAATTCTCAGCAACCGTTTCGAAGAACGGCCAAACTTGGACAGCAAAAGATCACCTTTACTGGAAAACAATACTCGTTCGCCAATACCTGTTTGTGTAGCAATGAACTTTCCGTATCCTGAAGTTTGGTTGCACCCAAGATAATCTCCCATGTATGCTCTCGATCCTAACATGGACATTTTACGACGCTCCTTTCTACCTGCAAGCAATGCAGTTCCTTCGTCTCTCAATTGCTCAAACTGGTTACCGTGGTTCTTGATTCTCCATGCGTGCTGGATCACCTTGGCAGCATCAATCTTACGCTGAATATAGCGTCTCCAAGCTCTTTGGATACGCGCGGCCATATTGTGCCAGTACTTATCCCTCATGTCTTCCAATGCGAACAATGTTTCTGGTGTCTTGATGAAAACCTTTGTTGTTCCCAATTGGTACTCAGTCACTGGGATGTGACACAGCTTCAAGATTTCTTTGATGGCACCTAAATCGTCTCCCTTCCATATATAGTCACCAGCATAACAAGTTGCTGGCGAAAGTAAGTGGAATCTTTCTACAAACTTCTCAAACGTTGTTCTGTATGCGAAACCCGCTCTTCTAATACGCACATTCTCCTTCAAACCCAAATACTTGACTTGATGCAATACTTGACTGTTGTCGTATTCCTTTGGTCTCTTGGTTTGGTTAGGTTTGATCGTTCTGATATACGAAGGTTGACACTTGGATAAAGTATCCACCAATGCGTTGGCACTTCTCTTGATTTTATCGGACGCAGTTTCAGGTCTCTTCTTCGAGTCAAGTTGCAGTTGAAGTAATCCTGGTGGGAACAACACTTGGTTCACAAATGGATTAGCAGATGTCGACAACATCTCCAACAAATCACGCAACATGGCATCCTTGTTCTTGTCGGTCATTCCTGCCACATCGTATGTCACATCTCCAGCATAATGCTTGATGATAAACTTTCCTCTACGGTCTTCAAAGTGTTTGTTGTTGGCTCCCACCATACTCAATCTTTGTGCAAAGACCTGGTCTGCTGCATCTGAGTCTGCGTGGGCTGTTTTAATCGAATCGTTCAAAGCTGCAAACAAACCGGGCTGTGGTCTCACAGCCTCAATCAAGTCACAAACCACCTTGTTGTTGAAGTAGTCAATTGGAGTCCACTTGATTTGTTCTTGCACATATTCGTCCTGTTCTGCCTTCAAGGTCAATTGGATAAAGATTTGTTGCAACTTTTCATTCACATAGTTGATACAAACTTGTTCAAACGAGTTTTGCTCGAAAATCTCAAACCCATAAATGTCCAAGATTCCAATCGATTTGTCTGAAGCTTGTGAGTTATTTTTCAACGAGATGTTGACTCTTTCAACAATCCACTCGAATAAATTATTGTAGATTCCCTTTGCAAGTGCATCACGCAGTGCAATTGCTTGCACGTCGTTAAGAGGAACATGGTATGTTGAACCACGCTTCATACCGTGAGATGTTTCAATAATACGCTCAAGTAAAGAAGTCTTCAAGGTGGTTGCGTCCACATCAAGCAAGTACGCAACAAATTGTGTCACCAGCTCATCTCTGATAGCTGCATTCCCATTTTCGTCTTCAACAAACGAAATGTTTCCGATCCATAAAATCGACGCAAGCATACGGAAGATAGAGTCTTGTTCTGTTTGTGACAAACCAATAATGTTCATTGCACTGATTGTATCTTTGAAATCGCGAGCATCGTCGACTCCGTCTACATTGATACACTTGGCTGCGCTGGTGTATACATACGTCTCCGGACCTTGAATTCCAAATTGCTCCTTGTACTGTGGTGGGCAGTGCTTGGTGAATTGGTAGAAGATGTGGAAGTTTCTCTCGTTTAAGATCTGACTCACCACACGCTGCTTTTCTAGCAAGTAGTTTGTGATGTGAGCAGAGGTTGGGTTGTGTTGTTGGTTGAATTGGATTTCCAAGTACTTTCCGTGTCTTGAAGAGTTGTTGTTTCTCAATGTCTTGGCACAGCCAAACGATTCCAAAAGAGGGTTCGTGGCTAACACCATGTCCTTGATTTTAGAAATATCATTATTCCCGCTATCGACAGATACGTTCGCAATGTATTGCATAATCTGCTTTGCGGCCTCGGTCTTTCCAGCACCAGATTCACCAGAGATAATAACACATTGGTTATCACCATAAGATTTCAAATTGTAGTACATTGACTCTGCGATGGCAAATACATGAGGGGGCACCTCTAACCGGTTACGGCCCTTATACTTGTTCAAGTGCTCCGGAGTGTAAATACCCAAATCTTGGAACGGATTGACAGATATAAGCACATGCCCAATATACGTATAGATAGTACTATTCATAAAACGCTTGTGTAAGTTATCATTGATTGCTTCATCAGTAATCTTGGAAAGTAAAGTAAGATCAGACACACCAACCTCCTTCTTTTTATGAAAATCGAATTCGGCCTTTTTGATCCCAGAAGACTTGGCTGGCGCAGCCTGCTTCTCCTTATTACGTTTTCTAACAATGGCCATGATCTGCCGATGAATGGGACCTTTGAATCTAAAGAGTATGAAATTGAGGAATTTCGTTGGTTTTTGACAAGGGTTGTGGCGCGACATTTCGTCCGATCAGCGACATCTTCCCGCGGCTCTTTTGGTCATACATTTGCACTGCCTTAAGTGGCACGAACCGGAGTAGCTGGATAGGGGTTGTGATGGCGAGTGATTTAATCAAGGCTGGTTATTCAATTGTGTGTAGTAATGTAGACTTGGATTAGGTTTTCGTGCTTGTAGTTTAAATGTGTATGGAATTTACTGAAAGATGTTGATTCTGGAGATTGTGGTTGGTGATTTGATTGGGATTGAGGTTTGTGATTGAAGAATGGAGAAATGTAGTTTGTGATTGATGGGAAGAGTTATAGGGAGATTATTGGGCAATTAGATTAGTGGTGATAAAGATGTTGTGGAATTGAGGTAAATGGACTTGTGAAAGAGAATAGTATATAGATATTGAGTTTGTAAGTTAAAAGATGAGTAGTGTTGATATGGTCACAAGAGTTATAAGAGTAATAGCGAAACAATTTATTAATCAATTTAGTGAACATGTTGGAAATTATAGAAATATGTATTTTAATTAGATAATACCTACTAATTAAAAGTCAATTAAAATCAAATAAACCTACTTCATTGTGGAATATAGTGTATACTACCATACTATTGAATTTACCAGTTTATCAGTTTATCAAATTATCAAACTATCAAATTATCAAATTATCAAATCAATCAATAATCATCAAAATCAACAATCATCAAAATCAATAACCCATTTCAAATATCATTCATCTCATTACATCCTTTATTAATCTATACTCTCTAATGGTTGCAAAATTTAAATATTTTGGGTGCAAAAAAACTCCAAATATCATGTTTAGTTACTCCACAATCTAACCATTTTATCTTTTCCTCCACTTGCCACTTTCTTACCGTCCATACTCCAGTCAACTGCGTAAACCTCATCTGCGTGTCCAGGTAAGTCGACCTTTAATTTACGAGTACGTACATCCCATACCTTTAAGGTGGTATCCTTTGAACAACTAACTAAAAGACGGTTGTCTGCAGACCACGCAGTTTGGTATACTGGTGCAACATGTCCTCTTAAGGTACCCAAAAAGGTACCCTTCAATCCATCCCATACCTTGATCGAGTTGTCGAATGATGCAGACACAACGTGTCTTCCGTCTGGTGAAAATGAGACGTGGTTCACTAATTTCTGGTGACCAGTCATTCTACATACAGGCTTCGATGACTTGAGTGGTTCCCATAAGAACATTGTGAAATCATCACTGGCAGTCACCAATCTCTCGCTAATGACTCCATTAAGTTTGGCAACCTTCTCATAGTTGGCAAGTGCTCTGGCTTTTAACTCCTCCATAGTTGGTTTATCCTTTTTACTTGAAGTGTGGTCAAATGGTCCCTTACGCAATACATAGTCTGTCAGTATAGCCAAGTGATTCACCCAATGAGCATGACTTTTCAAGGTTTGGATACATTTTCCTCCTGCTGTGATATCCCATGCTTTAATGGTTTTGTCGTGCGACCCACTGTATACTAAGTTGGATCCAGACCATTTCACACATGAAACAGAGTTGGTGTGACCAGACATCAGCAAAACACATGCTCTACGTGTAGTGTCCCAAATCTTAACGGTACCATCCTTCGAACCAGAAGCTAAACGTGGTGTTTCGCCAGTCTTGGTCAAATGGAGTGGTTCCCATGACAATGAAGACACCCACTTGGAGTGGCCTTGAAGAGCATTTCCAAGAGGCTTTCCGGTGTCTGCCTCCCATAATCTGACTGTGTTATCCATAGAACCTGTAGCTATCATAGTTCCACAAGGCGAATATGCAACACACAAAACCCAGTTGGTGTGCCCTGCCAATGTCTTGAATGGGGTCTGAGTATTACAATCCCATAATCTAGCAGTAGAGTCTCCAGCTCCAGTCACCATGCGTCCCAGATCATTTGGAGCAAATTGACTGCATAAAATAGTCGATCCATGGCCTGCAATAACTGCATTGGATCTGGTTATAGGCCGCACCTTGAAAACTGCTCTAGGTGTATACACCAATGTCAAGAAATCTTCTGTAGTCTTCAAGCCAGGCTTTAACACTGAATGATACAAATCATCCTTAATATCTATCAACTTTCCTTCCTCGTTATCCTCACTGAGCATAGCAAATGTATACGGCACAGGATCATCGCTTTCGCCATGCAAGCTATTCAACAACTCCTCCAACTGTTTTTCAGTTATCCCACCAGGCACTCTGATAGAACCACCAACACTTTCTCCAGTGTCCGATGCTTGAAATTTAACTAAAACATTAGGCAAGTCAGCAGGTACTAAATCAGTATCACGGACCTGCTGTGCTTCTCTCTTTGCCTTCTTACTAGGTGGGGGGATCACGGTAGCCATTTCTTATATAAAGTATTATTTAGTAATTTTTCAGATGCGATGAGGTTATGTTAGGTGCGCTACCAAAATTTATTATAGAGATAGATCAAGATAGGTTATGATCATGAATAGTAACGAGAGAGGTTGGGATTACCTTGTAATTGTATATTGTCAATAATGTTAAATATAAACTCTTTTAAATTGAATGGTATTTATCTTAAATAAATACATCACCACTGAAATTACGTGATGGTTTCACTTCAATCGGTTTCAACTCAAATGGTTTTGGTTTTGGTTTTGGCTTTGGTTTTGGTTTGAGGTTCTCTTTCAAGTCTGTAATTCTATTGGGTGTCGGTGAGCTTGTTCCACTGGATACGCTTTTTGGTAAGCGTCTCTTTGGTCCTTTAGATCTTCCCTTGTTAGGGTGGGTTAATTTAGCATCACTGAAGTTATCTTTCTTAGGTACAGTATTGCTTCTAGTAAGTGTAACTTCTGCCGGACTGGCTCCTAATTCAGGCACAGTACTTGCGCGCAGTAATATCGAGGAAAGCTGATTCTTAAAAGCACCAGCGTCTGGTTGTTTTTTCTCAAACTGTTGAGAAGACTCACGTTTGGCTGGTTTGACTGGTTTTTGAGGCCTTGGAGCAATTTCAGTATTCTCTTCACTCTTGTCTACTCCCAGCTTAACAGGTCTTAATTTTTTCAAGGTCAATAACCCTTCAGCTACATCGTCCTTCTTGTCTAATTGCTTGAAGTTGATACTCTTGGATCCCAATTTCTTCATCTGTGAACGCAATGCTTCTGCATCACTATTCTCATACTTACTCAATGATGGCTTTTCCAAGGGCTTCTTCTTAGGAGAGAGACGTGACATGGTCAGTGAGAGCAAGTCCTCTTCCTCTTTAGTATACTTCTCAATCAGTGGCTTTGCTGCTTTAGGTGGACTTTGTTTTCTGGGTGATAACCTAGACATCGTGGACTTAAGAAGCTCAGCTTCTTCTTGACTATATACATCAAGTGATGGCTTCGAAGGTTTGGGTGGAGCCAGTAATGATTTAGAAACTGATAACCTTGACATAGTCGACTTAAGTAGGTCGCTCTCTTCCTTCGTGTACATGTCAATAGGAGCCTTCTTGTTCTCAAAGTGGGATGGCTTTTCACTTGCTGCCTTTGCAATTTTAGCAAAACTTGAAAGGTACTCTGGATCTGCCTCTGGCTTCTTTGCTGGTGGTTTAGGTACTAGTTTCTTCTCAGGTACTGAAGGTACCAGCTTTAACTTTTCAAACCTAGTGAATAATTCGGGAGTCGATTCTTCAACCTGCGGTAATGGGGTATCTTTCTTAATGATTTTATATGAAGGCTCAGGAATGCCAATATATTTATGCGAGTCACTCTTTTTAATAGCACTGTCAATCCAGCTAGTTTGTTTCAGTGGAGACACTGGACCATCTCCATCTACATCCGTACCTCTTTTAGTAGGAGAAGAAGATCTGGATCTCGACATTTCTTCCAAGTAACGAGGCTTCCCAGTCACAGATGTTGTGCGAGTGATTGAGTACTTCGAGTTGGAAAGTGACGACATCCAGTCGGAACCACCTCCAGCATTTCCACGGAACTTTTGAGGAGTTGAACCATCCTGTGATGTAGATGTAGTTCTCAGATTTGACAAGGTAGATGATAACCAGTCTGCCTTTTGTTTGGGGAGTGGTGGAACCTTGCGGGACATGCTATCTTGCTGAGTTGAGGTTGTTGCTCTATTATTTATAGATGAAGAGAGCCAGTCAGACTTGTTCTTGGGAATACTATAGTTGGCAGAAGCATCTTGGTTGGTTGAAGTCGTAACTGTGTTTGATGATAATGATGAGAGCCAGTCAGATTTTCCAGGCTTGCTTGGCTTTCTTATTACAGAAGCTCCAAAATCCGTGTCTTCATCTTCTTCATCTTCCTCTACAGGTTTATCTTCCTCTTTTTTCTTCAAAGAGGCCAGTGAATAGTACATATTTCTTTGAGGAAATAAGGGAACAGGACCAGATGCTTTCTTTGGAGATTTCGAGGAGTTGGGTGGTACCCACTTTTCCACCTTCTTCTCAGGCTTTGCAGGTTTCACTGGTTTTTCTAATTTTTCAGTAACCTGTAGTTTAGCTGGTTTCGAAGGTTTTGGAGGTTCCGGTTGTTGCTCTTCTTCGTGGACTCCTTGAATTTCCTTTTCAATCTCTGTGAAAGATCTATACTTCTTTTCTTGTGCTTTTGGTTTCTGTCTACCATCTGTGAATTCATTTTCAGAGTCATTAAATTGGTGCTTTCTTACGGTAGAGTCCCTCATTCTATTAGTGTACTTTGCCATAGACTCATCAAAATGATAATTATTCACGTAGGTATCTTCTTGTGGTCTTGGGTTTGGCTCCTCGTTAAATCTGGATGCAAAAATTTCTGCGTATCTGTCGGCATCTGCCTTTCCTATAGTCAGGCTTCCTAGAGAAGTAGCATTGTTTGAATTTTCTCTTTCCTCCCATTGTCTTTCATATTTTGAATTTTCCAGTCCTGAGTTATTCGAGTATGATCTTTGTGGGTTGGAACTAGATTCTTGAGACAATGATCTATGGTCAGGTTTACCTTTTTGAATCTGGTTTCTTGGAGTATCAGAACTTGTTTCAGTACTTTTCAGTGACAATGAGAATCTTTGTGCATACTTTCTTTCCATTTCTTCTGTATTCGATTCATTGCTGCTACGTGCCACAGGCTGTAACATATCGATATCAAATGAAGTTGTTGAAAGTAATTGTTTCGATGGTTTTGGTGGAGGTACTCTTTTCTCTCTTACTGCTGAATCAGGTCTAGTTGGTAACTTAGGTGCGCTATCATCTTCATAATCATCATGTTCATATCTCCTTTGTCTTGACGGTAACCTTGGTGCGCTTTCGTCATCGTAATCGTCATGTTCATATCTTCTCTGCGGTAATGGAGGAGCAGCTCTATCTTCTTCATCCATAGCCCTTAAATCATTCAAGAAGGTATCCTTCAGATTCCGATTGAACTTAAGCAGAGGTATCTCAGACATACTCTTAGTAGGACTAGAATTCTGAGAATCATAACGAGATCCACCACCATACTGCGAATCATGATAAGTTCCAACAGAACTCGAATACCTTGATCCCGTACGTTTGATTGGAGAAGTCAGCCTCAGTCTTAATTCGTCGATATTACGCTGCAAATCACGCTGTCTTCTCTGATCTTCACGAATCCGACTCTGCGAAAGCTGCGAAACACTAGACAAGAAATCATCCACATGCTTGGACGATGGTGATACGTCCGTCATGATTGATGTTTACAATATTCTTTTGATACAATTTCGAAGTTAAAATACAGGAAGAATGATACGCTTATTGTTGCGGTCTGGGTGTTTCAATCTTTTTGCAACCATTAATTATAGAGAGGAGTGTAGTGATAAGATTGTTATTGTTTGGTAAGCTATAGAGGGTTGGGAGAAGGTAGAGACGAGATTCTTTAAGTTTGTTTTCTAGTTGAATTAAAAATGGGGTAAAAATTATTATTCGATCTGCAAGTGAGTGGTAATTTTAATGGTGGTTTCAACCGAGGTATAGCAATACTTTCATCTACTCCATTGAATGATTTCTTATTCACTTAACCTGAGAATGAGAAGTACAAAGCTCTAATATCAAAAAAGGAGGTACATAAATGAATGTTAGTCTAATACTTTCTATACTTCAGTTTATATAACTCCTTCTATCATACAAATGATCATTCTAAATTCAAAAGCTCTGTTCATTATTACACTACACCAAATTAATCTATCATTATTCTATCAGTCGTAAATCATGAAGGGTTGAACGGAATAATACCAAATCCACCGCCCCATGCATCGTATGAGGAGCCAGGTGTCTGTTCTTGTGCCTGTGTTGGTTGTGTTTCAGGCAAAACCGATCCTTCTCTAGTGTATACATTATAAAACAACCCATACGAATTCACTGCTTCATCATCTATCATTTCCTCGATTTCAAAACCTTCTTTTGACTTGGAATACTCACTTTGATTTGCTGGTCTTTGTGAGCGTTGAATATGTTGTTGCAGGTTAGATTGGTATTTTCTTTGCTGTTGGTTTTGATTGTACTTCATTGATTTATCCAGAATTTGAGGGTACTGCTGGTTAGGTAAGTCTGTGAGATTGCGCATACTTTCCCAGAAGTCCAAGCCCTCCTCTTCATCGTTTGGTTCGTCAAACTTTACTTTTTTGATATTTGTTTCGTTGTTGTTTGTCTCATCGTATGGCCTTTTCGCTGCTTCTGCAGCTGCAACCATTTCGACTGCCTGTGTCAAAGGCGTGAGTGGATTGTTCTTTTCCTTCTCATCAGTTGTTGGGTAATATCTATTATTCAGTGAAGGAGTATTGGCACTTCCGTTTTCGCTCCTCTTGTTATTATTAAGTAGATGTACCAAGTCAGACTCTTTTTCCTTCTTCTTATCCGACCCATGATGGTGATGGTGATGGTGGTGGTGATGATGGTGAGTAGATCCTTTTGAACTGTTTGTTGGTGACGAGTTCGACAGGTTTAATTTGGGCACCTCTGTGAGTGGTGGTAAGTAATTAAAGTGTTGGAATCTTGTAAGCTGTGTTTCTGGTTCCAAGTAATAACCATTGAAACCTCGACTAGAGTCAACTTTGCCTGATGAAGTGCCTCCATTTTGCGGAGATTGGGCATTTTTAAGCTCTTCGTTGCTCACTACTTGGGGAGATCCTAAAGTTTGGAACGAACTGGCAGGCTCTTGCTCCATATGGTGATGGTGCGTTTGTTTGATTTGTATGGGTGCTTCAATAGGTGGAGGTGGTGCATAGTGATGGTGGATATGTTGGTGTACGGTGATCTCCAAATCATGCTTTTTGGCGTACATAATGAGTTGTTGTACCATCTCTTCATTCTTTATTGTTGCACCATTTTCTCCTTCAAAGAGTTTTTTATGTGGTAAATCTTGGTTTTCGTACTCTTCTGAAGGGTTTGTCAATGTATATTTCCATTCAACTTCACTGCTGGTTACTCTAGGATATTGGACTTTTGGAGCTCCTCCTATTTTGTTGGTTGGTTTATTAGATGTGCCACTGCTTCTACGGCTTTGACTTGTTTGTAACTCTGCAACAGCAGCATCTTCCATCAGTTTTAGTTCAAGAGATTCCAGGAACTCACCTTTTGTGTTGTCCAGGCCGGTTTGCAGTTGACCAGGACCCTGAGTTCCAATGTTTTCAATTAATTTGAAGTTGCCATTTGTTATCAGGTCAACCTCTTGTTTGATCATGTTGCTTGCTTTCCCACGTACAACATCCGTCAAGATCTTACGCCATCTGTTTCTACATGTAAGAGACGGTCTGCTTGTGAATTCTTGGGAGATTGTTTTCCATTTCGTGCCGTTCATTTTCACTTGTCGTATAAGTAACAAGTCTTCTTCATGTGTCCATGGTTTCAAACGGTCTTTAGTGTTGGGGTCCAACACTTCGATGTATCTTTTTGAGCATTGATCATCTGTGCGTCCTGTGATTTCCAGCAGGACCTTCTGCCACAGTGCCCCGTATTTGTTGTATGCTTCAACCAATTGAGCATCTTCTTCGGCAGTCCATTTCCCCTTGCGGAGAGTCGGATCAAGCGAATTTGCCCACCGTTTACGACAATCTTTAGATTTACGTAACCCACTCGGGGAGATCATCCGTGCAATTTCTTCCCATCTAACCTTGTCGAAGTCCAACTCTTCCAATTGTTGAGAGTAGAGTTTGTTCATGACCGCACTGAGACTCGCGTCTTCTTCCTTGGTCCAAGGCTTCCGAGACTCTCTCCTAAACGTTTGGAACCCAAGGGTCTCCGTAAGAGCCATGGGATCTATAGGTACGACCCTCTTCTTACTACCATTCATACCTGATGATACAGTAGTCACAGGACCATTCTCTTCATCTCCGGTCTGTGATATAGCATTATAAGACATGTTACGTATTGCTTCTGCTAAGTATGGAAAAGAATATATAAGGCGTTTCCTTCCTCTCTCGTTCTCTTTGACCACTAATCAACAGTCTTCGACTTACCTTTCTAAAAAGCTTGTTGGGTCTTAATCCTGGGGGAGGTAGTGCCGTACCTAAAAAAAATGCTAATGAGATGATTCATACAAAGACCCAAAGAGGAAGGTGAGTAAGGGTCTGGTAGTAAGAGTAGAGATTAAATTGAGGTGTTAGGGGTGTGTGGGTGAGGTTTGCTTGAGTATTGTGATGATTTGGTAGAATAATATTTGTTATGTCTTATATTATTTTCAATTTTTTTTTTTTCTTGTATACCCATTTATTTGCTTTATCGTTTCTTAATGTACTTATACATTTGTTCATTTGTATTGTGAGGAGGCTGAGGTTGGTTCAATTGCAGTTGGAGGTTGCAATTGGAGGGTTTGCAGCGAGAATCTGTAGTAAGGTATTGTAATTTTCAAAATACTATTTCATGTCAATATCTACTGATTTCTTATCTGCTTATTCTCAATCAATCTTAATAAATTCCTCAATAACATCGAAATGGTCACTTTACCAATCGATGGAACGTACAATCCAGCCTTCAACTTGACGTCGTCTTCCCAATTCTTTACACTTGAGAAGTTGATTACCACCGTTCCATTGCGCACGTGCTCAGTGGGGAATCTGTATGATTCGACCGGTACACCTGTGATGATCACGTCACACAAAGGAGCCAATTTCTCGAATGTCTGGTCTTGGTCCAATTCGATAACCTTGTGTCTTTGTTCGCTCAAGTCGTCACCTCTTGTGAATTGTTGGATGTTGTTGATATCCACTGAGTAGACTGTAGCACCATCATTAGCTAATAACGCAGCCAATGGTCTTCCCACAATCTCTGACCGATTCACTATCATTACTTTTTTCCCATAGAGTCTGTTTCCATAATGTAACAACTTGTTATATACGCCAAGGTACTCCAAGATCTTGACCATTGCCAATGGGGTACATGGCAAAATGGATTTCTGTTCGTTAGTAGGAGGATCCAAGAACCTAACGTTGTGATATAAATTATGATAGTACATGAAATTCAATCCTTCCACATCCTTTTCAGTCAGAATCAACTGCTGCAAGTACTGATCCTGTCTATCTCCAAACACAGGGAAATACACCATAATTCCATTGACATCATCATCCTTATTGGCCTTAATCAATGCTGACTCTAACTCGTTTTTATCCACTTGACGTAACTCATACTGAAACCCAAGAGACTCGCACGTTTTACCAGTCCAATTGGCATACATTTGAGCTGCGGGGTCATCATTAGCAAGAAACCCAACTAACTTAGGTGTAAACCCAAGACTCTTCACACCTGCTGTCACCTCCTCAACATAAGGTTTGGCAATAGTAGACGCTGTAATTGTTCTTCCGGCTGGTTTAGACATTCTTGTTTGACATTTCAAGTTGCTCAGGGCATCACAGATAATTTATACTGCGTGCCTAATTTGGTGCGAGTCAATCTGGTAGCGCAAATTATAAAGACTCTGGACAAGTGATAATGGTGAGCTGGGTGAGATGGGTGAGGTGTAGGGTGGTGAGTTATGGGATTTGGTTGTTTGTAGAGTGATATTGGCTTTAGAGTTGTTATCGTTCAAATTCTATATATATTTTTATGCTTTCTTTGTCACTTTAGCTGTATATTTCTCTCGTTATTACACTAATGAATAATCTTTAAAGTGGGCTGCAAAATTTATTATTGCGATCGCTCAAGTACACGGCAATCTCAATATTCTCCTCATTGTAATATTCTTATATTCTACAATCTCATTGAAGTGTCCATCAGAAAACTCTTCCCATTTACAACTTCATTAAATATATATAAATGCTCGTTATATATTAATACAATATAACTATGTATATTAGACTTTTTTAATATACCAATGCTTTTTGTCAATTACTTATAATAGTAAAGATATCACTGAAAACATGTTGATCTCCAATCTCTCATTTCTCTAAAGAAATTAGACCCTTCAACCTTGTTCAGTGCAATATGCTCAGTTAAGATCCGTTCTACTGTCTTCACTATAATCTAGGAAAGTTTGCATCAGTTCTAGTTGTTAATTTTGACTTGTTGGGTATAGCTCAAATATCCCATGTGCATTTACCCTCACTTGTCTCTCTCAATGTTCTTTATCACTTTTCACCTTAAATGTGCACTCGCATTCTTGTACAAACTCTGCCATATAAATGCTTCACTGAGAATTAACTCCACGTCCTTGTCTGTCCAATTTGAAGTTGGTGGGTTCTGTAAAAATAATAATATCTCTTGGAAATCCTTATCTTTTAACTCACTGCTGAACTTTGACAAGAATGCAGCACACACATATACGTGAAAGTTGTTGAAACCTAATGGGGTTTCACTCAAGTATGTATCCCACATTCTTACAATAAGTTGAATAGACACTTCACGCATAAGTAAACAGTTCATCCACCTAAATGCAAACTGAATAAACTCGATTCCCTCTTGGTCGAAATGTGCAAGTAACTCTGTATCGATTCTCTGCATCAAATTCTTCAAGTCTCCAACTTGCCTGATGATTCCAGGTTGTTCATGGATATAATTATCTGTGATATTTTCAAGGAGTCTAGACAAGCACCAGTATGTATCAGCTTCAATAATATCAAGAACTCTCTGGGAAAGCAATGACGGGTCAAAGTTATCTATGGTATAAGATTGTAACTTAGGATCGCTCAAAAGAGCTTTCTCTTGTTCGTCTGACTCCTCATGCAATCCAGGAATGAACATTTCTACCTCATTAATCTTTTTCTTTTGAAGTTGCCAGAGGTAATTACCCAAGAATAGCTGGAAAAATGGTGTACACAAGTCATTGATACCTTGTACGTACCCACTGGCGGGGTGTCTCACTGCCCACAAGTATAAGATTTTACGAAGCAGTCGTTGGACTTCAGGAAATGCGTACAACTTGATTGTAGGATGTGTTCTCTTGACATCGATTTTAATCTGGTGATACAATTGTTTATCTTTATTGGATGTTGAGTTGTTTGCGTTGTTCATTATCGAAACAGACGAACTGTTGGTTGGTACGTCATCTCCAAAGTCTACCGTTACTGCTTGGATTCCTTCCAAATACTCTTGGCGTTTTCTTTTGAGAGTGGACTCTTGTCTTGCCACGTTGGTGGGGAGGTATCCAAGTAGTATCTGCCACGTAAGAGCTCTCAACTCAGTTGGAATCCCATTCCATGATAATTTTCTCAAGTCTTGAATGTCGATATTTCCTGAACCTCCCAATACTTTCTGGAACTTGGCGAATTTCAGGTGGAGTTGGTTTAATTTATGGATTTCTTGCTTGGTTTGTTGATCTTCCCAGGTGGTGTTATCCTTTTGTGTAGTGCTAGGGGTTTGGGAGTTTGATGATTGCATGGTTAAGTCAGGGTACAATGAATCTAACATAGGGCTTGGTTGTAGTTGTAATGACGATGAGCTGGTAAGTCCATTGCTTTCTTGAAATTTCTCAATGGATCTTGAAGGAGGAGGGGATACTTCATCCAATCCAGCATCCCAGTCATCATCCAAGTCTGCGTAGCGAGCCTTCGGGGATCGTCTATGACCACTGGCACTCCTTTTACCAAAGGGTGATACTCTCCTATTCGGATTGTGTTCCTCGGTAGGAGATGTACTTGCATTCAATTGAGGAATAGATGATCCTAATGAAACTGATCTCTGGGCTGGGGTTCTCATATTAGACCCGCTATTAAAAAACCCACCTCCACCAGTCAAGTTCCTGTCCATTGAACCATCAGTACTAGTACGCTTATTGTAAGCAAGAGACCCATAGATATTACTATTGACCTCCTCGAAATCTGTTGATGACGGTGTACTTGCTACACTTGCCTCACTTGATTTAGAAGATCCAGTCAAAGAAAGATTCTTCAAAAAAGACAGCAAATGCTTCCCCTTACCACCATTCTCCCCAAATATAAACTCATTCTTATTGTTATTATACACCTGAGACATCTCCGGTTTCTTCTTGCCCATAGTGCTTGTTGGTGTTGCTTCAGAAAAAAACGTTGGTTTTTTGGTTTGTGGGTACGACGAAAAAAGGAAACGGTGTTTGAATGTTGGGGTAGAGATAGTAAAAGGCTGTGGGTTTGTGAGTGGCTTTGGATGTTAGGTTGTTGGTTGGTGGCAGTGTGAGCTAAAGAAATGATTTAAATGTATATTTAGCGTTAAAGGTTATTTGTGGAAATGATAGTTGGTGAAATAAGGGTGAATTAATATAGACGTAGTGGAGTGACGTACGGCTCATATTTACACTAATCATAATATTGATTAGATAAACTTATTAGTAAGTTTACTAAGATATTGAACACTCTAAAAGTTTAGAGAATCTAATCAAGAATTATGGTATAACATTAAACATTATTTGTTACGGTGTTCTTATCTCTTTCAAGAATGCTGAAGAGGCTGCAAAAAAATGGTGGGGGTGAGTTTTTCGATCTACTTGTAATACGAGAAACAGAGAGGTAGAAGAGAATAAAGAGGTATAAACTTGATTAAAAGTTTATGAAATGTGGAGCATAGATATTGTTAAGTGATAGAATAACTTAAATGAGTACTTAATTTTGATACCATGAAGTCAACTATGGTGTATTTGTATTGCATTCTCCTTGGCATTAATTTCTAAATTTTGTAAGGTGATTACACTAATCCAGTTATACAAGTAATGTTAATAGTCTACTTCTAGAATAAACTAGCTTGCTAGGTTACTTGGAAGAAAGTTAAGTCCTCCTCATTGAAAGATTTTTAATATTCAGCAATGCTGAATAGTGTTCTATCATCATCAATTCATCCCTGGAGCTCTAATTATATGATTGATGGGGTTAATGGGGTGAATACTAATACATCTAATTATAATCTTCGCTTTGCACCAAACATGTTACCAATGCATTATGTACACATCCACAATCGACCAGTCACATATAAATAATCAATTCCTCTTATCTTCTTGAAGTATCTTGACTATCTTGAACCACTAAGTTAAAGATTACAGAAATTCAAGTGGCTGCAAAATTTCAAAACATAATGAATAACTTAACAGTTTACGGATACTACATCAAAAAGAAGTAAAAAGTTAACCTCTCTCAGAACCTTGAATCTACATTATTAATAATACCTCTAGTCTCCTTGCGGAGTTATATTCTTATTATTTCTAAGCAGCAGTGATTTCTCCAGTTACTGGAGTAGATCCTTGCTTCAACTCTCTACCAGATACATGCAAAGTACCGTTCTGTGTAATGTTAACAGTGACTTCCAACTTGGCGTTAGGCTTCAAGTCCTTCAAGGCCAATTCAGCCAACAACTTTCCAGCTTCGTACACAACCTCCTTCTTAACTTCAGGTTCCTCATCAGAGTAGTCATCGTCTTCATCGTCAGAGTATTGTACAGCTTCCACGACAGTTTCCTTAATGCTTCTCTTACCTTCGTATAATTCAATCAAGACGGACGAAGCAGCACCGTTGGTGACTTCTATGGATCTCTTGATAGGGTAAGCAGTCTCAGCAACCAACAAAGGTTCGAAAGAACCGTCAGCAGTCTTGATACCAATAGGTTGGGCCAAGTGGTTGGTGTTGACAACAATAGGTTGCAAAGACTCGGTGATTTGTTCCTCATCAAAAGACTCGATCAACGAAGCTTGCAAGGCAGCACCACGTGTGGCCAATTCAGCTGGGTTAGCAGCCTTCGAGTCCAACGATGGTGCTACAACCAAGGTTGATTCAGGGAAGATGTAAGAGATGTTGGTAGCCAACTTTGGAGTGGCAGAAGTACCACCAACAAGTAAAACCTCGTCAATGTCCAAGGTTTCCAAGCCAGCCTTTTGGACAACCTTTTCAACAAAAGCAGTCATGTCGCTCAATGGCTTTTTAGCAGTCAATTCGTATCTCAATCTGTTGATAGAAGTGTGGAAGTCGAAACCTTCTGCGAGGGATTCGATCGAGCAAGTCGAGGTTTGAACATTAGATAAAGTCTTCTTGACGACAATCGATTCAGCAGTCAACTTGGCGATGGATCTCGCGTTGGCCTTGGCGTTAGCCTTGTACTTCTTTTCGAATTCCTTAGCAAAGTAATCCACAAGAGAAGCATCCAAGAGTTCACCACCCAACTTAGTGTCGTGTTCAGTAGCCAAGATGGTCAAAACACCACCTCTGGCAGCAATCACAGCAGCATCGGATCTGATACCACCAAAGTCAGCAACAACGTAAAGTTTGTCCTTGGTCAAGCTTTCTTCTTCAGTGGACAAGTGAGATAAAAGAGCAGCAGATGGTTCATTGATCAATTGCAAAACCTTCAATCCAACAGAGTTGGAGATCTTGGTCAACTCTTCCTTTTGGTGAGCAGAGTAGTTAGTTGGGACGGTGATGACAACACCTTCAACTGGCTTACCAATGAAGTCTTCAGCAGCCAACTTCAATTGCTTAAAGTGTCTCTTTGTGATTTCCTCCACAGTGACGGTTTCGATCTTACCGTCTTCACGTTCCAACAGGTAAGCAATACCACCTTCTGGGGTCTTGATGGCAGGGGCACCAACTTGGTTGGCAGCCTTAACATCAACCTCATCGAACTTCTTACCAACAAAGTCTCTAAAGTTGATAACAGTGTTCTTTGGGTTTCTAACTAATTGATTGATAGCTTGAGTACCGTGGAACTCATCGTGGCCAACATACGAAAGGGCAGAAGGAATAGAACGATCTCCATCAGGATTGGCAATAACATCAACCTTACCGTCAGAAGAGGCAATAGCAATAGACGAAGAAGTGTTACCAAAGGTAATACCAATCACAGCAGACATAATGGGTGTGATGGATTTAATTTTGATGGATGAAAAATTTTAATGATATGGATTTGTAAGTGATGAGGTAATTTGCAGCTTAAAAGAAGCTCCACAGTAGAAGTGGTAGAAAGGAGAAAGATAAAAGGAGGGGAGGAAGTGGAAGGAGCAACAATGGAGTAGGGGGGGGAGATCAGATGTTGAACTTTTTAAGTAATGTTAGTATGATTGTTAGTTGAAGTATGATTATTTACTTATCAATTGAATCTGTTATGTTTAAAAGTACTGTAAACCCCCTAGAGTGAAGTGATCAGATCATCAGATCAACCAGCGTATCAGTTATTCAATTGACTACTCACTGAGGCATTCAGATCTACTATTATTATTCTTCAAAATCACTCACAAATACCCTTTCTCTGAAACACATTCAACTAATCTAAATCATCCTACTATATCTCTATAATCACCATTCACCATTCACTATCTCATGTTAATTTGCTCTCGCTAAATTATCACACACTAAATTATCACACACTAAATTATCACACACTAACTTGTCACACTACAGAAATATATATATAAATATATATATATATATATATATGTACATGCAAATAACTCAGCAGCAACAATCCTAAGCAATCCAAGTTGAGATGTCAACAACACTCTCAATACTTTTCATTTTCAAATTCATGAATTGTTGGGTCTATAAGTAACCACTCCTTCATTCATTAAAAGACAAACCTATCCATCACTAATCATTCAGTAAATGTCTCGCTACTAATCACTAAATATAATCCCCAACTCAAACCCACTAAATCCAATCTAAACCTTATCTAAATTAATTCATATAAAATTCATTCTCACCATACTTTAGAATATATACATCTACCCCTCCCCTACTCCAGCCGGTTCTAAAATTCATATCTTTACACCTATCCACCTTCGCCACTTTCTTTCAACCTCACCCTCACTAACCCTAACCTCTCCCCATGTTACGTTATAGCTTATGAAAAATAAAGTTTTTATTGCGCCCCGATTCAGGTATCCATCATTTACTTGACGGATCAATTAAACATTGGTATTATAGAACCAATTGGTATACTTGTAACTATTCTAAGCTGAATAATAACACTGCCCAAACTACCTGAACATTACTTAGTTCTTCCGCTTGGCAATCATTCATTAGTGGTGTGGAGTAACTTCTCCATTAGAAAAAAACAAAATTCATTCAGTTAAAGAGCAAATTTATAATAGAGAACTGTTTGGGTTAAAGACGTAAATTAGTGCCTATATTGAATAAACACCTACATCTGATGGTGCCGGGATGACGACTCTATCAGATACGAATCACAATGATTTGGTTCATCATTATAATAAACTCATTAGCATCGAGTTCCGTAACCTTCAATTGGACACAGGTTTAAGAGCCAAATCATTATTTGACTTGATGGATTACTGTGTATTCTTGTACGAACAGAGTTTTGTTAGTACGGAGGCTACTAATGCAGTGAAGATCTCCAACTATGTTCGTGGATACTTGATCTTCAACTACTTTATTAACAGCTTTATCATGGTCCACTTCAAGGGGTTTGATGCCTTTATAGAACTGAATGAAGCTGACTTTATAATATATCTCAATATGTTTGAGTTTTATAATTCAAACAACACTGTGGTAGATGATTCTCGCTTCATTCCATTGAAAGTCCTCCGTAATATGATCTTGACTTACTTGACTGAACGCCTGTTACTTTCATTCGACGTAAATGAATTATACTCATGGCTCTATGACTACATAGATTATTTGAGAGAAAAGGATCAACAACTCATTGAGGAACAGAAATTGCTGCTGATAGAAAACCAGATGGCTCAATTGGGCGTGGGCAATTCTAACCGTAGATTATCGGTTCCAAATATAGAAAGACAATCTTACCTGGCTTCTCCTCCAAGCCATATCCATAGTCTCCGGAACGTAGAATCGTCCATTCCACTACCAGAAAAACCATCACTTGATTACACAGATAAACATTCCATAGAATCATACAAGGAGTTTGACAACAGATTCCCTAACATAAGCACAGACTTCACAAGCAACCGCTCGCCTCCAAAACACGACTACGACGCGCTATCCCCTGTCACTCCAACACAAACATCCATACGCTCAGCGCAAACGCTCCCTTCACTTCCGGTTGTACGGCCCCCTGTTCCGCTGCAACTACCCCCACAAATTGCAAGAACTTCACAGAAGAAGACTGCTAGACCAGCCAGTTCATACGGCCCATACTCAACCAATAACATTAATGGTTCTTACAAACCGAGCTCAACAAATAGTACTCCATACCCTATGGAACTGAGCGACGACTTATACTTTGGAGACCATAATGATCACTCTGAATACGAAAGAGCACCCGTACAACCGCCTCCACCACCGCAGCACAAACGCCCAGCGGCTCAGGCTCCCCATCAACCCCTCCCACCACAACCGCAACCGCAATTAAACCATTATAACACATTCCATTCTCAACAATACACACCCACCACGGAAAACGGCTACCAAAATGGTTACCAAAATGGCTACCAAAATGGTTACTATCCCTCCAATGGCCACCCTCAACAAAATGGTTACAATAATGGCTACAATAACGGTTACCATTCCAACTCCTACAACAACTTTAGCCAGCCCAATGGTTACAGCCAACCAGACTATTTTCCACAATACCAAAATGGTCCTCCAATGCAAGTAAGGGAACAGCAAATACAAGCTCGGCCTAAAGTAAGCCACCAAAAGGAAATGTCCATCTGTGGATTAAAGAATTTGGGTTCCTCATGCTACATAAACCTGATTGTTCAAATGATATTTGGACTTCCACAATTTAAACAAATATTTACAAACCTGCTCTACCGCAGTCATTTGAAAGATCCCAAGTTTGTAAGGATGTTGAAGTTACTGAAAGATGCAACGTACCATAAGGACTCGTTGTTACTTTCAGAAGCCGTTTCTGGGTTATTACGTACCTTCAGTCTGTTTGGTGGCTCTTCAATTGCACCTACAAAATTCATCAGAGTCACTGCATCACTTAAACCTGAGTTGAACATTCCATTTACTCAACAAGATGCACAGGAGTTCTTACTTTTTGTATTGGATAGACTTCATGAAGAGTTATCCAATAAGACACTCATTGATCTGGGACAATTCGATGTAGACTCACATATTAGCAAAGCAAGCAATAGCAGCGACAAGAGCTACATTGAATGGTGCAAGTCTCTTATAAAATATGAGGGAACGCTGCCCATTAACGACTTGTTCCAGGGACACTTACGAAACAAGTTAATCTGTACAAACTGTCGGTTTGAGTCGACCACCTTCTCTTCATTCACTATATTGTCATTACCAATTCCTAACCAAGGAACGTCGGTGGTCAACTTATCCGACTGTATCTCGCACTACACACAGGATGAAACCTTGACTGGCGACAATGCATGGAACTGTCCAAAGTGCACCAAGCAGGAGCCTGGTGCTGTAACATCTAGACTCGACAACCACCCAGTGTTTACACCTAAGAAAACTGGTATTTTCAAATTGGGTAGAAGAAGTAAATCACCCAGCAAGACTGCGGTGCTGGCTGGTCCCAAGTACAAGTCTATCAAGCAATTAGTGTTCATGAGACTTCCAAAGGTGCTTTTAGTACAACTCTCGAGGTTTTCGATCATCAGCATGACGGAGAAATTACATGTGAATATCCAGTATCCATTAGAACTTCGAATCAACGAAGGTGGCAGAGATATCTTGTACAAATTGCTGGGATTGGTGAACCACTACGGTACCTTGAAGAGTGGTCATTACACTTCGTTAGTCGACAAGTCTTTGCAGGGAGGATATCCATACTGGTGTCTTTTTGATGACGACATGGTGAGGTTGAATATTGCACATGGAAGTCCTTCGCAACCTTTCTTAACATCCAGAGATGTGTATGTGTTGCTGTATGAAAGAATCCTGTAATCCTCCACCCTTAGGACGTGTATGTGGTGCTGTATGAAAGGATTCTGTTGGGGAGTTATAGAAAATTTTATAGATTGCCCTCTGGGTAAACTCCACTTGATGATTTAAATTTAATTGGTGATCATTAACTTCATAGTGTTAGATCAATAAACTGTGAACATTGAGATAGAATGTATGATTCCACAAAGTTTACCTTTTATGAAACTTTAAAACAGGTTTGACTATTTTCAATGGTTTTAATGATTTTGAAGACTTTAGTTCTTCCTCTTCTTCTTCGTCTTCTTCTTCTCCACCAAAGACCGATTTTATAGGTTTAGGTTTTGCAATTGATTGCTTTATATTGAGTTTAATGGGACCACTTGATAACGGAGCTTTGGGTTTATTTATAATTGGTTTAGTGGATTCAGATTCTTGACCTTTTTTGATTTGTCTATTGATAAGTTGCATGGTGATAGTTTCATCGTTTTCCGTAGTAGAAGATGCTTCTTGTTCGTCCTCATCTCTCTTTGTCAGGTCTACAAAACTAATTTCCAAGTTGAATTCATTATTATCATCCGAGTTGAATACTCTGACAATCCCATTCTGACCCAAGTGTTTAATGAAACTTGTAAGTGAGGTCCATTTGGTTGAGTTCATGTGGATATGATCTCTATCACTCATGATATATTCTTGGTAAAACTTGTTTGCATTGATTCTCTTTGTTCCATGGCTTATCTTGAGCATCCGTATGAAATCACTCTTAAACTCGGATGAGTATTTCTCCACTACTTCACTTCCAGTATCGCTAACTTTACCAATATGACTTGGAGAATTCAAATGGTTTTTAAATCCATTGGCATCTCGACATTGCTTCGAGCATATCTGACAATAGAACTTAAGCTTCTGTAACCCCGAGGCCTTAAGCTGTTTGCTCTGATACTTGGCACTTCCTACTTCTGCCCTTGCCATCGAAAAGAAAATGATGAGTTTAAAATTAATTCTCAAAGCTTTTGAAAAGGTGTTATTGATGATGTTTAGGCTGGTTAGGTACTTTTCTGGGTCTGTACGAGTAGCAGCAGCTCCGCCGCGTAATTCTTATCATGCTGTTATAACTCCTTTGCATCACCTATTATTCAATAAGACTCCTACCAATTTGAAATACTTTGGTGCGTTAGCTACAATTGCAGTGTCTATTACTCAATTGCATCCAAATACCTTGATAACTTTGGGGCCTCCAACAGTCATAGGAGGTGTATTCTTGAATAGATACTACCATAGACGTCAGTACAGAAAAGAATCTCAAAAGATGTTAACTTCACTGGATCAGAGTATTATACGAATTAAAAAGTATAATGAAGAAGACGTTTACAATGTAATCAATGGAATGGATAACCAGTTTGACCATTTCAAAAGACAAGTAGTGGATACGCTAGAAAGACGCACAATCAGTTATGTCATATCCAGACAACCTCTGGAGAGTAGAATCCTCAAGATGTTCATGGATGGAGATCAATTTTCAGTCAATATCAATGAGGATGAGATTGAGAGTTTTATAACACTGTCAATTAAAGTTGAAGGGATTCATTGTGATTTCATTAAGTTATCCCTACCATTCTATTCAAGTAGAGACTTGAAAACCAGAAAGAGATTGGGGACGTTTCAGGTTTATTTATTAGAGGTACCAACAGAAGGAGTAGATTATATTGACTATAGAATGTTGGTTGATATAACTACATATCAGTTTATACCACGGATGGTTAGCTTTTCTGATATTGAAGGTGAGAGCTTGACGAAGAGTCGAGTTTATAAGGATCAAGAAAGAAACGATTAATTATTAAGTCAAGGAAATCCAAATGTTAACTAAGCTTCCAACTGTATATATATTTAAAGCACTCTGTTTAATATGAATCTACTTACTGAATAAACTTCTCAGTGTTTCACCAAATAATTTAAACTCATAACATCCAGACAGTTCTTTAATGTGTTCCATTTCTGGGATCCAAGATTCAATGTCATGAATTCTCTTTGAAGTGGCAGGGTGAGTCTGTAAGAATTGAGAAAAGTAGCTACCTCTTTGCAGTAATACATCCTCAGCTTTTTGCATTCTTTGCCAGAATTTCACAGCTTGGGCCACGTCGTAACACAGCCTTGCCATTAATTCGCAGCCAATTCTATCAGCTTCTGATTCTGCCATTCTTGAGTTTGGTAATTCCAACGCACCTTGTATGAATAAATCACCAAAGAAAGATACTCCTGTGATTGAGTACAAGATTGTTGATAACATTATATAGAATGGTTGTTTAGAAAGTTGTTCCAGAGTGTGGTGTGCCACTTGATGTGCCAATTCATGGGACAAGACAGTAGCCAAACCCAGTTCGTTCTCACATATTGGTAATATAGATGAGAAGATAAAGATCTTACCATTAGGAAGAATAAAAGCATTTGGTGGACTCTTTGGGTCGTTGATTATATGGACTTTCCAGTCCAAGCTTTTAAAGTGGTTACGTTGTGCTTCATTCTCATTGTTATAAATGGCAGGCTCAAACAATTTGTTCATTACTTTCATAATTTGCTTGTACGAAGGGTCATTTGCAGGTACCAATTGCCCCTGGTATTGATATAACAACTTCTGGTAAGTATTGTCACCAATAAGTCCTTCCATCCAATATGGAATCCAGATGAACCGCGATCTTCCTGTGAAAGGAGCATTATCCAAGTTATAGAAATAGAATCCAGCTAATCCACCTGCTGCATACAATGTCTTTCTGCTAGTCAAAAGCTGCGAGATATTAAACTGAGGTTTCCTATTGTTGAACCGTTGATAGGTGGCGTAGCCCTTAAAGGAAGTCCTTTGAGCTTGAAATTGAGGTATAAACCGCGTAGAAATAAACCTCTTGAACATGACTCGTATTTTTCTATTGAACTTGAAGAAACGGTCTTTTTTTTAAGAACTTATTGATCCTTTCAAGTGTACTGGTTGTTTCTAATGAGATGATTCAAAATTGTAGATTATGCAGGAAATCTCTATACATCAATTTAGTGGGGTTAGTTGGTGTATACCAAGTGAACAATGAGATTGATGTGGTAGAATTACGAACTAATCTACATATATGTATATGAGTCATAGAGAAGGGTTACTAATTGTTAACTTTGTATTTGATTAATGATTACTATTGAGTGTATATGCTTTGAAAACATGATATCATAATTCGTATCATGTTCCATACTACATATTATACGATCGATTCAATGATCAATAATCAATACCTAAACATCCAAACTAATCATCTAAACTAATCATTAAAATTTAATCATCAAATGACCACATTACTGGCAGAAATGGTTTGTGTGAGTTTCATCAATAGTCGTTTTAATTATAATTAGAACAAATCTGTTTACGAGATTACGACATAGATCATTTCTGATGATGACCGACTCAGCCACACGTTAATGTGTGGTTATAAAGTAGGACTGCGAACGCAATTAGTCTGTTTAGTATGAAGCATAATGTCAGAGTTACCTAGTTACGAAGAAGCATTAGGAGACGTTAAGAATGATGAAAGTCCTGAGTATGATCAGCGACCAGACTATAATCAGTATCCCAAGGAAAAGGTGAATGAGAAAGAGAGTAAACCAAGAGAGACTGTGTTTACTGAGATCCTTCAAACAGCTCCATCTTCACTGTATGCAAGTTATAGGTATAGTATACAAGATGAATCAATAGAAGACGAGAACCAGTTACCAAGTTTACCTGAAGTGGTAGCTCATTTAAAGTTACTCAAAGCATTTAGTGTGATGAAACAGAAGGCAGTTTTGGATGATGAAGATGTGGGGAAAGCTTGGGAAGTATTTGTTACCAATGCTGTACGACGGTTCATTATACTTATTAGTTGTTTGAATGATTCCTTGAAAGATAGGAAATGTGCTTCAAGAGATGAACATGAAAGGTATGAAGATGGTTTAAAAAAGGATAGAATTGCAATTGAGCTCTATGAGAGTTTCTTACCTCCATTGGATGTTGCCTTGGTATGGCATGCCTTTTTATTAAAGCCCAGATCTTACTATGATACATTCATGAGAATGAACTTTATGAAATTTGCCAACTTCCCTTTCCCATTGCAGAAGATTAGTGAAGCCATTGATAACGACTCGTTTGAATACACTCCTCACAAAGAGTATAAACTTGCTTATCAGAAAATAGTAGCCAAGCTACCACTAAAACCTGATCATTTTGACCTTTGCTGTGATTTCTCCAAAGAAAGAGGATTAGTTGATATTAGATGTCCCGAATGTAACAACATCATTGCAAGCGACATACCCTACACCAATTCACTCCAAACAGGGTTCACAGATAAGTACTTTGCTCATATTCAGCTTCCTAAAAAGTGTATCTGTGGACATTATGACCCAGTCAAACAAGACCAGCTACGTAAACGACAAGTCCAAGCAGACATCCAAAGAGCTACACCACTCCCTGGTCTTTATAGGCATCACTCAACTGTTTTGGCAGGCAATAAACCTAAAGCTGAACAGGTTAGAACAATGCACTTTAGAATAGCATTGAACTTTATTGACGAGGCTAGTAGTGATCTCAAATACTTTGAACTACAGAGAACTGTCAATAAGTTAACCAAAAAAGAGTCTCAGGCGATCTTTCGAGACTACCTCGCAATGGACATGGTTCATTTAACAGTTCACAGTGAAGACAATATTGCTGTAGAGATTTGCGAAGACTTGGTTGGGTTCGTACACAGACAAGAAGTGTTGAGTGACAAAGTCAATGATAACGATTGGTTGCACTCATCAGAACTTTGTGGAACCTTACAAGAGAGCATCAAAAGGTACTCTCGCTTTTTGAGGCTACTCTCTGAAACTGAACAGGCACTTATCCCCACCTTGGATATAGATCTAATCTGGCGAACTCACCAATTGTCACAGCATTACTATCTCAAGGAATGTTTATCATCTGGACTTAGGAAGGTAAGTGAAGACACTAAGGCTATTGAAAAGAATCGGTTGGATGCTGCATTTGAGAAAACAGCCAAGATTTACAAGCTGACTTTCGGAGAAGAATACCTGATGTGCTTGTGCTCGTATTGTGGAGATGTCAGAGTCAACACACAAGGTCGGTTCTCGAAAATGTTTAAACGAGAGAAGAATGAACATGTTGATAATTTCAAAGAAAACTCATTGTTTGGTTTAGAATTGACGCATGTTAGTATTTTATAAAACTGATAGTGCCGTCTGTTCATTTGGCTTAAGAATTGGCGAGTAGAATTATGAAGGAAGATCCAATGGTTTATTCCATATGTAAACCAATTTGTAAAGTAAGTATATTGTAATGCAAAAGATCCTAATGAAACGGCTGCAAATATTGCATTCGTGTCAATAAATTCCTTATCAAACGACTACATTATTAAAACTGTATATTATGCATTTTTGAACCAACAGAGAATAAGGCTTAAGGAAGGTGTAGATCATAAGAACTGAAAGGAACGAATAGGAAATAACCGGTATATAATACAAATAAAACCCTCCTCAACAAAAGCCTTCTATTCTCTTTCGTCAAACGGTGAGTTCAATCTTGAATTGTAACTTTCACGTGGTGACGATGAGACGTTGGCGGAAGGCTGATCCGAGGTGCTGTCGACAGCAAGTGCTGCGTATGCGTGTGATTGGTTACGTGTAGTGTTTGATGTAGTGTTGGTTCCTGTTGTTGTAGTCATAGATGAATCTTCAGAGAACCTACCGTGTTGGTTTCCTAACGTTTGCATCCTTTCTGTGAGTTGTGGTTGTGTTTGGGATGATCCAATTTTTTTAGTGTCGCTACGTTTTAAGTCGATGGTGTTAGCTTCGTAGGTAAAGTGTTCGTTGATTCCTCCTGCGGCGTCCGCCAAGATCAAGTCTGTGCTTGAGTTGTTGGCACCCATGACATTTTGGTGAGGCTGTGGTGGTTGGTAGTTTGATCCGCCACGTTGCTTCATCTGGATGGTTGTCATTCGGGTCGGGAGTTTTTCGAATAATGCCGGTGTGTGCAACTGTTTTGCCAAGTTGTCCAACGACTTTTCGTGTGGGATTGCTGGTGTGACTGAGCCACTGTTCGATGAGCGGTTTGTAGTGGATGCTTCGTCTGTTGTTATTGGCGTACCGTGTTCGCTCATGGTGTCTTGGAATTGCATGGTATGGTTTGGGTTAGGTGTAGTGTTACCAGTACCATAGTGTGATTGTTGTTGTGGGTGAGATTGGTCATTTAAGTTGGTGTTAGAGGCGCTTGTTCCCATCACTGGAATGAACGAGTCGTAAAAGTCGTATGATGATGGTTTGTTCTTGTGTGAACGGGAAGCTGCTGCCGGAGGAGGTGGACGTACATTGTCCACCGTCGACGACGAACCATTCAGGCCACCGTTATTAGAGTCGTCGTTTGACGAGGTAAAGTTTTTCTCTGAAGTCAGACCCAGTTTACTACGCAGATGCTCATATACTGGATTTGCAGTATTTGTTACATTCACCTTGGCCAAATAAGGTTTGTGGAGCTGGTCTTGGAAATGATCAAACAGTTCATCATCACGTAACCCAATATCAATATCATCATAGGAGTCCTCCTTTTTCTGCTTCTTCTCGTTGAACTGCCACATATAGATCATAGCTACAATAGCAATCAACGCAGGAACTCCAACACATAAACCAGCAATAAGTCCACTAGTATTCATGATGCAAGTGGGTTCTAGTTCAAAAGTACGGCTGACAGGGAGGGGGTGGAGAGCTTTGTTTATCGTTCACAGCCTCTCAAATATAAGTTACTCAACAACCTGATAAATCTATGGAAATGCCCAATTTTAGATATATGTATAAATATATATATATCAAAAGTGCAAAATTATTTCAAAGCAATGAAAAGACAAACAAATAAGGCTTTAAAAAAAAAACTCTAAACCACTAAAATGAAAGCTCTTTATTGTAAAGATCGGTTATTTCAAGTACGTTAGTACTCAGACGCTGTATCAACCGTCTATAGTGTAAGATCAGTTTCTACCAAACCAATAAGATAATCAACAATAATTTCAAAAAAAGAGCCGGCAACTTTAAATACTTCTTTTTTTAGGGTGGGGGGGGGGCCAGGCCTTTTTCTCTTTTAATTTGTGCTTTGTTTATATTTGACCCTCGTTTTTGATAGGGCTTATTGGTTCTTTTCGGTAAGTTTAAGATTGGATTTGGTCAACGGTCCAGCAAAATGTGCGGTAAAATAGATTAGGGAACAAATCAGTCGAGAAGTCGAAAAGTCGAGAATTCAACTGGAACTCTCGGAAACCAGTTTAGTGTATGCTGGATTAAGTTGATGTGGTAACAGAAAGGGGAAGTAAAACTTGCCAAAAGATCCAGTTTGAGCTTAAAATAAATTCTTGCCAGGGCCAAAAAAAAAAAAAAAAGGCTGTGCCAGATTGGGCTTTAAGTGGGAATGTAATAGGGATGGTACATGGTTATGAAGTCCTTGATCTGGATTGTTCTTTGAGAAGGATTTTTTGAAGGGACAAAATTAATTGAAAGGTGGCAGGGGTTGCATCAGTTTAAGTGGAGAGAGATGAGTTGAGTTGATTTGGTATGGGGGTGGGGTTGATTCGGTTGCATCGATCAATCTAATGCATATTTATTTTAAGCTATAGGTGCAGAAAGACCCTGTGTGTTTGATTGGATATGATGACGGCCGTTTGTGATGGGTTACTAACTCTGTGACTTGGATATTATGTTTCACTTACGATATGAATGTAGCTTTGGTGTATGATAGTTAGGTTTTAGTATGTGTCACGTGTTTGACGTATACTATAATAAAGTTTAGAAAGTTGATAGATACGAGTTTAGTGTTTTGGAATATGTAAGAAGATACCCTAGTTATATGTGAGTATACTAAGAAGAACGATTTATTCTTTATATTTGTTACTTTTATTTCAAAATAATTATAAGTTAGTTAAGATTCTATTAACAGTTAAGAGTTAAGTTATTTCTCTGAAAAATGTATGTACAGCTAAGATATGAGTTGAGTTATAGACAGTAAAAGGTGAAGGGTTGGTGGGGTGGGGGGGTTTCATTGTTGAAGTTTTGAACAATTCTTTCTTAGTTTGATTTGATTTCATTTGATTTCTTTTGATATTCCATTCCATTGACAATATTGGGGTTAATCTAAACCACAATTGACTTACAAGGAAAACTCAATTGCAGGGTCCTTCATCAAGTCATGGACTTGACCATCCACAATTAAAACAAACTTATCAAAAACAAAGGGATGTAATTTACTCTCTCTCTGTGCCTTTAATTCAATAACTCCATCCTTCTTTTCTCCCTTGACACCAAACGAAATATCGATTTGTCCTTTGACAGTATTTAATGGTCCACTGATCCATGGCCATTGCAGTTTATATCCAATAGTAGGTCCCAATAACTCAGTAGCCATCTTAGATCTTCTTAAAATGAAAAACGTCGAAGTGATGATTGGGGATGTGGTCTTTTCATAATTGAAAATAATAGCACATGAAGCTATCACTCCGAGACCATACGTAACAAAATACCATCTATTCTGCTTCTGACGTGCAAATGGATCAGGAAACTCTCTGTCAAGTGTCACTGGTCCACTATACTTCTTTGGTTCTGATTCTTCTGCGGAGCTAAGGGGTGTGGTAGTTGCGTTATTAGATCCAACACCAGAACTAGCACCACTTGCAACCTTAACACTCTGCTGACGCATAAATTGCGCCTGTCTACCCAAAAACTGAGCTTGTTTGATCCCTCTTCTAATCATACTTAACAACCTTTGATATGACTTTAGTTAATTTTTTCACCTGATACGATTTTTTTTTATATTATATTAAAGCGATTGATCAAAGTGGGCTGGTAACATGGAAGTTTCTGGCGCCTGTTCGGTTGACAAGCTTTCTGGGATGGTGTATGTCCGTGAGGATCTTACTCCCCTGGTTCTTGAATGGAAAGCTATTGATCAGCTGAAGAAGCTTAGCATACCTCTTAATCAGTTGATCAACTTGCAAGCTACCAAGGACGGGTCACCCAAGATGATCCTAAAGGTGATCTATAAATCTCCCGGTCAGGATGAAGTATCTACAAAGTTGACCTTTACAAATAGACCTACGATGAATAACATCAAGGACGCGTTACAGGCTATTGTTGCAAGAAAGCGTACTATTATAAAAGACCTGCCGCTGGAATCAACGCCAACTCCAGCGCCTTCAGGAGGACCTGAGGCAAATGGCGCAACACCTTCAGCAACAGGTACTCCCCTGGCTACGTCTACCGCAGCCTCATCGTCTGCTGTTACTGGACTTAACTGTTTCAATAACCCAGACGCATTGCTCGATTCTAACTTGCTCAAGAACTTACAACTTCAACAAAAGCTTTTGCTTGAAGATCGTAACTTAAGAAATGTCTTCACTCAATCAGTGATGAACTTCAAGTTGCTGCCTTCTGTATTCTGGTCTACTCGTTTGAACCAATTGAGGACATTTGCATTGACAATTTCTCAGCATAAAGGTCCTTACAACGTATTGTCGACAATTAAACCTGTAGCCACATCAGATAATCAAGTCAATGTGAATGTCACAAGAGATACCATCAACGAAATTTTCCAAACGTATCCAATCGTTAAAAGAGCATTTGATGACTTGGTGCCTGGTAAATTGGATGAACGTGAATTATGGTCCAGATTCTTCAACTCGAAATTATTCAGAAGATTAAGAGGAGATAAGATAAACAATACGAACGACAGAGGTGACGTTATCCTCGACAAATACTTGTACATTGACGAGACCTATGTTGAAGGTGTGAAAACCAATGGAGAACCACATGTAAACAAATTCATTGATTTATTGGGCAATGCTGATGACAACTCACAAAAGTTGGGTAACCAGCCGGATCTCACAATGAGATTCGCAGATAATGACGTAGCGAAACCAGAAAAGCAAGAAAATGAAATGATTATTCTTATGAAGAACATGAACAAGTTGCTGTCTAAGATGGTGAGTATGAGTGAAAGAAGAGTAACTGAAAGAACCGAGAAACCATCAGAGGCTAGTGAATTTTCTACTGAATTGGATGATTTAAATGAACTCGAGGAATTAAAGTTTATCCGATTACATATTGACACTGTGGACAACCAAAAGGAACCATCTGTAGGGCCCGAGCATCTTGAAGCAACAGCCGATCCATCAGACATCTCACTGTATTTGGTATCAAACAAATTTAGAAAAATCGACCAAGGAATAAACTTGTCAGACACATATAAACAAAAGGCAAATGAAATAGAAAAGACAGCAAATGAAATCACAATGTTGATAAAACAGAACTTCAAGACGTTCAGGTTGATCACAAATAGCAACGAACATGGAGCTAGTAATTTGGTACTGAATGCCCTCATCCAAGAAATCATCACATACAATATGACAATTGTTGAGTTCTTATCACACTTCTGGAAATTGTACTTGGGAGGCAACAACTTGGGACAACTCAAAAAGATCTTTACGAGTTTAAAGAACTACCAACGTGATCTAGTAGCCTTTAAAGAACGGTCAATTGCCAGTTTTGGAGAAATAGAACTCCTCAAACTGAATGACAGATTAAGAGAAAAGATGGTAAAAGATTTTCAAAATTGCATGGTGCCCATAGAAGTTGCTTTAGACAAGGCATGTACTGATTATATAGAAGCAGTGAGACTGCAAAGACAACAAGAATCTACAACAGAGTCTTCAGACACCCCAAACGTTAACGGGAAACGTCCTATGCAGACTTAATGAATATTTGTATAACCATTAACAAATAATATAACGAATTAAAGAGAATGTAAACATCTATTGCAAAAGAGCCATGCTATTTGCCATTCCTTTCACACCTTTTCTTTTCAATCTTTGAATCTTTCGTGGATTTGGTTTATTTTTCGCAGCAAATTAAATTTTGAGATGAGATCATAAAGAAGAGATGGCTAAGAAACGTATGTACAGAGGATGAATAGTAGATTGATGGCAGGTTACTAACAAGTGAGCAGTTTCGAAACATAGTAGAGCAGCAAGAAGAGGTTTGATAGCGGAAGCTGGAGAAGCCAAGGATTTGGAGAAAGTCCCTAAGGCTGATAGTGGAGTGAAAAAGTCGATTATCCGTACAACTATAAACAACGAGAACTTACTTCAAAGGAAGATGGAGAACTCACGTATTAGAAAACACAACAAGAAGAAGAACAATGCTATTGTACACAAGCTCGAAAGAAACGAGAAGTTGGGAGGAGTATTGGCTACTAAGATTGAACAAAGTATTGCCAGAGCTAGGTTTGTCCAAGGATCAAGAAAAGCAGGATGGGAACAAATCAACAAGAGCATTACTCTTAAAAATCACTTGAGCGAGGAGAACTCTCCTGCACCACAAGCAGAAAAGACTGAAGCCCAATTGGAACAGGAGGCAGAAGATGAGTACGTGAAAAATTTCATGGCAGATGGAGAGAAGAAGGAAGAGGAACCAGCATCATACAAGAAGAACAATAAGTATGCATTGTTGGAAGAAGAGGAAGCATGATAGAAACTACCTGGGTAGAGAAAAGTAAGTCAAATGGGAGTATTATCTCCGCATTGTCTTTTTGTATATTAGGATTCAAGTATAGTAGATATAGTGAAGACATTTGATGAGATGAATTTATCGTCTGAATCTCTGGAATAGAATTCTAGACTGTACTTTTAGTAGAGTAAGATGTAGAAGAGGCACACTTCACACTGTTGATGGTCGCTATACAGTTTTCTTTCATGGCTGCAAAAAAAACTAAAGGAGTGAAGTTACGAGAAGTAAGTAGAATGTGCCTGCAAAATTAATTGTCCAGTATAAGGATAGTAGAATACTTGTTAGTATCTCTGTATCCCTTGGTGTATTCAAGGAAGTAAGTAAACAAGTTAATAAACTTGTTATTTTTCTAAACTATTCCATTACTAATGTAATAAATCTGACTGTTCGTCTTTCAACTATGCACATACAATTACAAAATTCTTGATGATTTACTCACTGATGATTTTAATTTATACCCTTCTTCCTTACAATCTTAGCTGCAGCAATTGTTTGAAATGGAATATCGATTATTAAGTTTATTAAGATAGCTTTAATGGAATTTCAATACTGAGGTATAATAAAGAACAACCAAAGAACTTACGAATAATTTCACCAAGAAAACTTATCTCACATTCCAACTTCCACTCGATTATTTAGCAATCTAAATGCTTTACATTTAATAGTTGACTCCTTTCAATAATTTTTCATATTTATAAATACATTTTCTCCAGATCGAAAACTGAGATTTTCAAGTAGATCATAAAAAAGTTAACACCTAAATGAAAGCTCAAATCTTAATACTAGCTCTGTTGTTTGCTGGTACGTTTGGTGAATTACTACCATTCCAGCCATATGATCAATCCAGTTTAAAAAAATCGTCCTTTTTGGAGCAGTTTGATTACCCCAGCCTTGCTCACTCATCATGGTTCACTTCAAAGTCTACTAAGCTTGAAGAAGGTAAGAGAGTAGGGTATAACGGTGTATGGGCGATTGAAGAACATAGTGTGAATCCAGCTTACAAAAACAATAAAGGACTTGTGATGAAGTCTAAGGCTAAGCATCATGCTATCTGCCGTAAACTTCCAAAGCCTTTTAACAACACGGACAACGATTTAGTTTTGCAGTATGAAATCAAGTTACAGGATGGACTTACTTGTGGTGGAACTTACATCAAGTTACTTGACTTTCAAGATTCATACGAATACTTCAACTCCGATACTCCATACCAAATCATGTTTGGCCCTGACAGATGTGGTTCCAACAACAAGGTGCATTTTATTATTAATAGAAAAACACCTTCTGGTAAGATTGAAGAGAAGCATTTAACAAGCTCTCCGATGTCCAGAGGAGGTAACTTGTCCAATTTGTACACCTTATACCTCAAGAGAAACCTGGACTTTGAAATTAGAATCAATGGAGAAGTTGCGAAGGCAGGTAACTTGGCCAAGACTCTGCATTTGATGAACCCACCAATTAATCCACCAAAGGAGGTGGTTGATTGGGATTCCAAGCAGCCCGATGACTGGGACGACAGGGAATTTATCATAGACCCCGACTACAAGCAAAAGCCTGAAGACTACGACAGAAAGCATGGTTCAACCACGATTGACGATCCTAATGCTGTCAAGCCGGAAAACTGGGATGAACTGGAACCTTTGTATATTGAAGACCCCAACAGCATCAAACCTGACTCTTGGGATGATGAGGAAGATGGGAAATGGTTGGCCCCAGAAGTCTTAAACCCCAATTGTGTCAACAAGGGTTGTGGACCATGGACACCACCTCAGATATACAACCCAGACTATATTGGTCCTTGGATTGCACCAAAAATCTTGAACCCTAATTACAGAGGTGATTGGTTTCCAGGTAACAAACCAAATCCTGACTGGTACGAGGATTTGAAACCTTTCAACTTGCATCTGGAAATCGGTGCTCTTGCATTCGAGCTCTGGAGTATGGAAAGTGATATTTTATTTGATAACATCTACTTGGGACACTCTATTAAGGAGGCAGAACATATTGGGAACACCACATGGGCACCAAAGCAACAGTTAGAACATCAGTACAGATCTGCCAATAAACCCAAAATCAAGCACGAACCTACTCCACCACCACCTAATTTTGACGAATTGTTGTTTGGTAGCAGCAGCGACGAGTCAACATTCCGTCAGTTTATTAGGTTCTTGAGGCTTCTTGGTAGAAAACATAGATTGGAAGCACAAGACTTTTACTATGAATTCAGAGGTGACCCTCTCAACACGATAGTCAACCAACCTATTAGGTTTTCAATATACTGTGGGGTTCTTTCTGTTATGATTGCATTTACCTTTGGATCATGGGCCATTACAGCCTTTATCATCATGAACTGGAAGACATTGTCTGTAGATGACGAACCAGAGACGGAAGAAAGAGAGGTGAGAGTTTTACGTTCTGGACGTAATGCAAGATCTAACATCACTGAACCTGTTAGCAAGATTGAGGAATTGGAGAATGAAGAAATTCCAACATTGAAAGAAGGTGTTTCTGCATCAGGTTTAGAAGAGAAGTCTATAAAACGTAGAGCTTAAATAATAAAATATACCAATGCAAGTATGAAAATTATTATTTAAACAATTTCAAATTACTTATTAATTACATTACTTGGTAAATTCCATAGAATAATGTTAAATATTCAATCAACGTCAAAAATCGAAATGTGGAGTAACGTTAGCAATGAACAAGTCAAATGAAAAGTTAGTTTAAAAAATATATCCATTAACATTCAACACAACATCAACGTACATAAGTCCCTGATTCATATCCACACCTCTCTCTCCTACCCTCACCCCAATTGAATCAACTCATTCTCTAAAATAGCAATAAACATTTCGTTGCACGTTTATTTATTAAGGGGAAAATCAAAATCAAATTTACATCATTGAATTAACCACTTTTGTAATTGAGGAAGGCAATACAGTATTCATTATCAAGGATTGTTTGAATTATGGATCAACCTTTATTGTCAACGCCAGCTCAGACTGCTTATCTGAATATTAATGAAGAAGGTACGAGGATTCCAGTGAGAAGACGGAAACCTACATTTCGTCGTTTCCTTTGTGTTAGTCTATTAGGATCGTTTATACTCCTTACATTTGTGGGGTGGATTGCTGTGCACAGCTTCGATCTGAAAGGATTGACGTCGTTAAATTTGAGAATCTACACTCACAATATCAGGTATGATAACCAAGGGGACTTGGATCATTCAGAACATAGATGGAATGAAAGGAAAAAGGACTTGGTACAGTCAATTAACTTCAATACTGCGTATGGAAATGCAAACATTGTCAACTTACAAGAGGTATTGGAGAACCAATTGCACGATATCATATTCTTGCTCAATGAAAACGCTTCTCCTGGTGATGAATGGTCGTATTATGGTGTTGGCCGCACTGATGGGAAGGCCGAAGGTGAGTTTGCACCTATTTTGTACAAGAAGAGTGACTGGATTTTACACTCCAATGAGACTTACTGGTTGAGTCCCACACCTGAAGTTCCTTCCAAAGGATGGGACGCTGCACTTGAAAGAATTCTCACTGTGGTCACCCTTCAGCTGAAACACAGCCCTCTTGTGCTCTTAAACTTCTTCAATACTCACTTTGACCATAGAGGCGAAGAAGCGCGGAAACACCTGACTAAGTTCATTGTAGACAAGTTGAAAAACTATAACCCATTCCCATCTTTCTTGGCTGGTGACTTGAACACCGAACCAACAGATGCTCCATACAAGATCTTGGAGAAGTCTGGTTTCCACGATTCTCGTGTATTGGTCAACCCAAAATTCCTGTACGGAGAAAACACAACCTTTAGCGGCTTCAACAGAAAGAAGGAAGAAAATACCATCATTGACTACATTTGGGCTCCTCCTCCTGCTGTCTCACTAAGCTCACACGATGATAAACACCCAGAAATCCCATTTGCAACTATTCTCCGCAGATTCGGGATCTTAAACAATTTTATCCGTGGAGCATACATCTCTGATCATAGACCTGTTGTTGCAGACTTTCAGGTCACAAATGATTATTTCAAAAAGAAGTAATAATAAAAGGATTTTGGGTTTTGCAACAATTTTATTTCTATGAATCGAATTCTCTTATGTATGTTTGGAAATGGTGATGTTATTTTGGAATATAATCTTTATCTTACACAATGTAACCGTATACTCGTAATTGTGTTGTTGTTGCGTACTTCCGTACTGATTATTCAATTTTCCAATATTAAAAAGTTCACACAATGTGCGAACCTGAAATTTCAAAACACCTCCACAACTAAGAAACTTAAATTAAATTTATTTTAATACATAATTAAACAATACATACAACTGATATACCTCCCATTAATTAGTTATTCATTATCATTTTTAGAATAGGAGGTTGACAGTTTGGAGTTGACATTTTTTAGGCTAAATATGCCACAAATTGCCTATTTGGGCTTCGTGACAGCCGCTTATTATTTGGTTATTACTCATGACAAGTAATGAAGTAAAAAGTGAGCAGATCATCTGGGTAATATAATGGGATTCGACAAATTAATCCCACATAGTTGTAAATCATTTACGACTTTCTCTTTTTCCTGAATCTCATAAGCCTCTTGAACAACAGATCGTAGTCTAATTCAATTTCACTTATAAACTCGTCCAATATCAGCTTCTCTCTAATATACCTGTCACAGTCATTCGCTACAACAAAAATGTCCTCGCGTGAAGCAGCACTTAATTGCTCAACAAAGTAAACGATACTCGCTCTGTCGAAAAAGGTGTCGTGGTCAATTTCATCTCTGAGCCAATTGAGACCCCATTTTGCAACACGCGAAACTACGGTAGGTTCAATAGTATACCATTCCTCTACGATCTGGTACACTGAGAATATTTCGTTGTTCAAATCCAGAACTTGGATTGGTTCATTAGTTGGTGGTGAAATCCGTGTCGGCCATGTTGGACGTTGGTTACTCATTTTAAAATAAGTTTCTGAAATTGAGATCGTTTCAGGAACTGGTCTAACTGGTAGAGGAGTTTGAACTTGCTGAAGTGGTGGATACAGTTGTTGATAGTTTGTTAATTGAGGTTGTTGAGGGTACTGGTAGATTGGATAAACAGTAGGAATAATTTGGTTTGGAAACTGTTGCGGTGGATACTGGTACTGTTGCTGGTACTGGAGGTGTTGGTGGTAGTACCATTGGAGTTCTTCCTGTTGCCTTTGTATTTGCTGCGTAAGCTGCCTTTGTCCTTCAAGATGGTGATTTTGGAAAGAGTGATTTTGGTCTGTTGCTACACTGTGTAACCTGTTCATGGCAGTGGTGAAATCGTTGCGCATTTCTTGAACAATCTTAAGCAAGGAAACGTTCCTCGACAATCTCGCTATTGCCTTGTACTTCTTGTTAAAGCGTACGTTGAAGCCGTCAAGGATAGGCGACTCAAAGGTAGGTTGAACAGCATTAGCATCGACCAAAATAGGTTCATTAGATGATTGAGGTATTAATTCTACAGGTGGGGCAGTAGTGGCTTGCTCGAAGCTATTTTTTGGAAGCTCTTCTGGATGTTGCCATTTCAAATTGACACCAGTTGTTGGAGAATTTCTTTGAATTTCCCCAGAGTCTGGACCATTCTCCAACTTTACCAAATAGTTCAATGCAATGAATCTATTTGGAATTTCTTTATTGTCCAATTTGTAAACCAAATAGTTAATTTCTTGAAGCTTGCTGAAGGCCGGATCCATTTTTCTCAATCTGATTACTGGTTTAACGCTTGTGCTCTTTCTGAATTGCTCTTCGTAAAATTCCTTCATAAGTTCACCAGTCACGTAAAAGTTATCCAACTTCTTTTTACAGCAAAACCTAATGAAGTGCTTAAATGTTGTGATGTATCTTTTTCGTGTTTCAAATCCCAACAGAAGAAGGCGCTCTTTAGCTTGTGGATTTGTTAAAATCTCCTCATCGAATTTCTTGAACATTTTGATCACCTCAGCGGTGTCTTTGCTCATTATTCGTTTGTTGATCTTAATATTTTCATTAGTTTTGCCATTCTTTTCATCTTCAGACAGGTCATCGTCATCATCAATGTCAACAAGAGGACTGATACTGAGCAGATTCAGCTTCGATTGGTCTAAAATCGATATCACCGGTTTATCAACAGTATTGGAGGATTTACCAATGTCATCACGCGAAGATTGGTCACTTATTGTAACAATATCAGGTTTTGCAACTACGATAACATCATCGGGGCGAGGGTACTTTCTAGGTCTACCTCTCTTTCTCTTCGGAGGTGCACCGATACTTGAAGAAATAATAGATGTGACTTCAGCATTATTTGAATCTTCAGGTTCATCTCTCTCACGCTTCCCGACACTCGTTCGTTTCACCTTGACAACGTCTGGTTTCGTTTCTCTCTGTTGTTTCAGTACTCTAGAAACTCCATTGGCAAATTCATCTGACAATGATTTCGGTTTCTTCACTTTTGTAATTCCAGTCAGCAGTTGTATACTTTTTTGATACTTGAGTGAGTCTGCTTTTCGAGGTCTACCTCTACCTCTCTTAACTTTCAACGGTTTCATAGCCTTTCCATCTAATTCAACTGCCGTTGTATTGTTGGTGGACCTTGTGGAAACCATTACTTTTCACTGTTGTTGTATATGTTTTGACTTAAGCCTTCAATGATCGAAAACAATTTAAACATAAAAAAATTCAAAAATTTAAACTTAAGGGGCAGTAAAAATAATCAAATCTCAAGATGCTCAAAAATGAAACAGTGCGAGAAGAGTTATGTCTATTTAGATGTATTTCATAAATTTATTTCAGTATAACAAGCTATATTAGATTAAATATAGTCATGTTAGTAAATATATGAACGGGTATAGAAAGATAGTTTTGTACGTGTATTGTATGTATTTGGTTCTTCAATATCTTTTGGAATTGTCTGAAAACTTCCAAATTATTAATAATTCATGACGGATTTGGTTCTTCACTTACATGAGAAGGTACTTGCAAGTTAACCATGCGCTTTAGTTAAACTTTCGTATATGTATCTTTAATGAGTGGTCTGATACATAATCTAATAAAATGATTGTGAACCTTGTCTTGTACATCTATTGTGATACTTATACATCTATTCAATATAGACATAATCAATTTCATCATCTGTCAAACAACCACAACGAAAATCGTACAATGCCCCCCAGTCAAGCATATAAATTCTTCCAATCACAAGTAGGCCATAAATTTAATTATCAATGTTCTCTCTTTATACATTGCTCTTTTAATATTGGAAACGTTACATCAAATTTGCCTATAAATACATAGTAGAATTAAAATCCAATCACCTCAAAAGTACGTAAATGCAGCCTGTGCAAAGGTCTATATAATACAAAAAGGTCAGCTCAACCTCCCATGGCCTTTTCCTTCAAAAGCTTCAACTCGTGGTCCAGCTTCTGAGACCCTTTTTCGATAATCAAGTTGCGCAACAACTTGTTTTCCATTTCCAACTGCTGTACTTTTGACTCATAGTCCTTAATGAGTTCATTCAACAGGAACAACTGGTTTTCCATTTGCTTTTCCTTCAATTTTTTCTTGATGCGGAATCTGGCCAGTGCTGCCGTGTTGCGTCTTCTCTTGTCGATTTCCACCAGTGATGTGTTGCCGTACATGCTTCCGGCTGGTGTTGGTGCTTCTCCGTAGAGTGTAGTTGTAGAAGTGTCTTCGCTTGAGCCCGGCAGAGGTTGCAACGGGCTGTTTAAGCCAACCAGCAGCGCTGCGCTGCTGCTTGTAATGTTCATTTGAGTGCGATTGTTGTTGTTGTTTGAGTTGTTGTTAAAGAGAATAGGGTCCTTGTTGAGAGGTACACCTGGAATCAGGTTGTGTTGTCTCACAGGTGTGAATTGAAAGGTGCTTGCTTGGGAAGGTAAGTGAGGAACAACTGGGGTTCTGTGCTCGTCAGCCTCATCCTCGAGACTGTTTGCTTTTCTTTTACGCGATTCGCTTGAAGGTGGGATCTCGTTACCCAAGCTTGTTTGGTGCTGTGCAATCAACGCACTCAACAAGTCGATTTGGTTTTGGCTTAAACCGGCAGAAACCAACGATGACTTAGCTCCTGGTGGAACAGGGAACTTTGGTAAACTCAGCACATTTACTTGGTTCAAAAACGAAGAGGCTGGTGCAGTAGTGACTACCTCATCATTAGGTTCGTGTTTGAGGAACGGAGGTGTTCCATTCGAAATCATATCGAGCTGAATGGCCTCCGGTTCCGGGTTGTTTAGCAGGTTCAAATTTTGTATGTGGTTACTGTGCAAATTTTGATGTATCAGGTTGTGTTGCTGCTGCAAATTGTGATGGCGATGACTGTGATGGTTCACATGATGATGACCATTACTGTTATGGTCCCTATCATTTTTGTCCTTCTTAGGTTTCTCTTCATCAGGGAAGATAAATGAGTCGTCGGCAAAGGCCGCTAAGTCCATGGATAACTGACCATCCATATCCAAGTTTGGTGTCAAGTCACCTGTAGACCCACTCGACATAAAGTTGTCAATATACACCAACTGCTCCAACAACGCTGAAGATGTGTTGTACTTATCGTCTTCGTTCATAATAATACCGTATCACTTTGATTTGGATTTGGATACGAAGGGATACAAACTGCTTTATAAATGAGCAGCCGTTTCAATAAGAAAATTGTGGAGTTTCTGGTGTATGAGATATTACTAATATGCTAAAAACAGATAGATAGCGGTGCTAGTAATGCTTGTTGAAAGGGCTCTTTCAAAAGGAGTTGTTTCTTCCTTTAAAGACTCTTACAAAGATGTTATTCCGTGATATGTTGAAATCAACGACGATCTTTCTCTTCCAAACTATTCCTAATGATACTTGAATACCCTTATACCTTTGCTTTCTACATTTTCTTCCTTAAGCCATTACACCACGTCACGTGTGAGCTCGCAACGCCACGCTAGGTAAATTCAAACTGTATTAAGAAAGATGTTGCGAACACTCGGATCAATCTAGGGGGATCGGTACTCTTTGTGAAAGATACAAAGAAGGTTTCCCTCCAATGTAATTGGGGGAGGTGTTGTCGACCTTTCTTGACATGTGCGTTGGCCAAGCAATCTAGTTGAATTAGCAAATATAAATAGAGTCGTTAATTTGTTATTTAATAAAAGGTTTAACGTAAGCATGAAGACGAGAGTTAGGATGAGAGCTGAGGTCGATGATTATTTTGAATATGAGTCAACCGTCTCGATTGCCTTGGTAGATGCTTGGAGTTCGGTTTCCGTTTCTATTTCAAGTACACATAGGAGTATATTTCTGTAGTGGTGTGAGGTGCATTTGAAATTCATTGTAGTTTAATTATTAACCGTTTTTTTTTTGAGATGAAGGGAATGAGTGAAGGAATGAATCAATTAATGATCAAGTGATGGAATGAAGACAATAGAATAGACACTTCATATTGCTTACGTTAATAAAACGACATATCCATACTTTGTATTACTATTGTATTTTCTTGAATTAACAGGCATAATCATACAGGATCTCATACTATTGGCTAATATGAAGCAACTTAAAGTTTAACCGACTTCTCAAATGTAACGTTACACGAACTTCCATTTCCAGTATCATATCCTAAATATGTCATTTGAAATAACCAGGATATATAACCCCTTTATTTTGCATCTTTATCAATTTTTATTCCCCTCCATGTTTGCTTTTATGGTTAAGGTTTAGGGATTTAGAGGCTTGATATACAAGAAATTACATCAGTACCTGTTGATGTAATCTCCATTGATTAGTGAAAAAAAATCAAAAATCACTCCATAAATGGGCCGAACAAGGCCCAAAAACCGAACTTCCTTTTCACCCCTCCATTCATCCAAAGTCACTCCACAATCTAGAGAGGGGAGTCTGATCTTGTGTATGGATTGCTTAGACTCTCTCCAAGTATGTAATGATTTCCATTAGTTTCTTGTATCATGTTAAGAATCACATCAATGGTATTTTTCTCTATCATCTTAATTGAGAGTATCTCTAATTTAATGGTTCACCTATCTAACCACAAATTACAAATACACTTTCATCGTACACCCCCATCCTCCTACTCCTCCTTATCTTGCTGTACTACTACAAATCCTACTACAAGTTCAAAAATAAATCTGTATTAACCATAACCAAAGAACTGAAAATCCGAGGCTCGCCTCGTTAGCATATCAAACACCATGTGAAAACTATTTTGTAGCTTTTGCTAATGGGCTTTGGTTGGTAACCCTCAATCTGTATTCTGCAAAAGATCTGAAAGAGTTGCCGTGGGTTGGGACCCATCTGTTTGGAGTGCTACTAGACTCAATCACAGCTCTTCCATTAGTTGGAATATCCTTACGTGCTGTCTTAATGAATTGAGCAGTGGCTTCCTTTTGGAATGATCTCTTGGTAACAGTAGTGAATTGTCTAACAAACATTGTATTGTATTTGGTTTTATTAATTGTTAATTATTAATTATTAAATATAAAAGTTATACCTTTTACTCGGGATCTGCTCTCCCTTTATACTATCGTCTGACAAATCATACCACCTAGCTCCACATTGTGACCGGCATCATTATGGAACCACAGCTGACATTCGACTGCAAAAAAAATTTTCTCCTTCGGTCCTCACTAGCCGTTTTCGCACTAGGGTCTTATATCCGTCACAGCTGATATTCTCTCCACTATCGAATTAGGCTTTGATTGCATATCTGGGGCCAATCATTTTGAAGTATCACAAAAAATAAAATTGATGAATTTTTCAACACGTAAATTAGTTTCCCTCCAATGAAAAACGGTACACTAAATGTACCCCAAAGTACCAATACGAGAATCTCAGCCTTAAAACGTCGCTGTTGTTGTGCGTGTCAGATTTAGCTTTGTGTTAGGGCTAGCGAGACGTCGGACTTGGAAGGTGACTCACGCGGGATCGGACTTTTGCCAATGCAACAACGGTGATACAACTCCCAGGTGCACTCCATTCCGTCACAAACCAATAGGATGTGCTTGATAGTCCTCGGTAGCCAATGTCTTTTTGGTTCGGATACTTGTATTAGGTTCGGATACTTTGATTTGGATTTCGGAGTGGTCTTATCCATTTTGCTTTTCGCCCCATGCCGCAATAGATTTTAGTGTTCATCTTCTTTGATTGTAATCTATTACTTGTGATTTATGCCATGGCCTGAGAAAAAGTATATAAAAGCTTGTGTTTGTTCTCAATTCTTATTTGTAAATTTATACTAGTTATTTGATCCATTTTATTTTTATATGACCTCCTTAAAGTCTGGCGAAAGCGCCAGAATTAATCAGATGAGAAGTGAGTCGACTGTTCTTGGTCCTATGAACAAGATCTTGGTTGCCAACAGAGGTGAGATTCCTATCAGAATCTTCCGTACTGCTCATGAGTTATCTATGCAGACTGTTGCTATTTACTCTCATGAGGATAGATTGTCTATGCATAGACTCAAGTCCGATGAATCTTATGTAATTGGTACTAAGGGCCAGTTTTCTCCAGTTCAAGCTTACTTGCAAATTGATGAAATTATCAAAATTGCCAAGGAACATAATGTTAACATGATCCATCCTGGTTACGGGTTTTTGAGTGAGAACTCGGAGTTTGCTCGTAAGGTAGAGGAGAGTGGAATTGCTTGGATTGGTCCTCTGTACAAAACAATTGATGCTGTCGGTGACAAGGTCAGTGCCCGTACTTTGGCCATCAAGAATGATGTGCCAGTTGTTCCTGGTACTCCAGGCCCAATTGACTCGGTTGACGAAGCTAGAGACTTTGTTAAGCAATACGGTTACCCTGTCATTATCAAGGCCGCTTTTGGTGGTGGTGGTAGAGGTATGAGAGTTGTACGCGAAGGCGATGACATTGAAGATGCCTTCAAAAGAGCAACCTCAGAAGCCAAAACCGCCTTTGGTAACGGAACCTGTTTCATTGAAAGATTCTTGGACAAACCAAAGCACATTGAAGTGCAATTGCTTGCTGATAACTTTGGAAACGTCATCCACTTATTCGAAAGAGATTGCTCGGTCCAAAGAAGACATCAAAAAGTTGTCGAAATTGCCCCTGCGAAAAACTTACCAAGAGCAGTGAGAGACGCAATCTTGACTGACGCAGTCAAATTGGCCAAGAGCTCCAACTACAGAAACGCAGGTACTGCTGAATTCTTGGTGGACGAACAAAACAGACATTACTTTATTGAAATCAACCCTAGAATTCAAGTCGAACACACAATCACTGAAGAAATCACAGGAGTTGACATTGTTGCTGCTCAAATCCAGATTGCCGCAGGTGCATCTTTGGAACAATTAGGATTGTTGCAGGACAAAATCACCACCAGGGGATTTGCTATTCAATGTAGAATCACCACTGAAGACCCAGCCAAAAACTTCCAACCAGACACTGGTAAAATCGAAGTTTACAGATCTGCAGGTGGTAATGGTGTCAGATTGGACGGTGGTAACGGGTTTGCAGGTTCGATCATCTCACCACATTACGATTCCATGTTGGTCAAGTGCTCATGCAGTGGTTCAACATTTGAAATCGCTCGTAGAAAGATGTTGAGAGCTTTGATTGAATTCAGAATCAGAGGTGTCAAGACCAACATTCCATTCTTATTGGCTCTTTTGACCAACGAAACCTTTATCGTTGGTAACTGTTGGACAACCTTTATTGATGATACCCCATCGCTTTTCCAAATGATCAGCTCTCAAAACAGAGCCACCAAGTTGTTGAGCTACTTGGGAGACTTGGTTGTCAACGGGTCCTCCATCAAGGGCCAGATTGGTGACCCTAAGTTATTGGAAGAAGCTGCTATTCCAGAATTGCATGACCCTAAGACAGGTATCGCAATTGACGTTGTCAACACTCCAGTCCCAAGAGGTTGGAGACAAGTGTTGCTTGAAGAAGGCCCAGATGTGTTCGCCAAGAAGGTGAGAAGCTTCAAGGGTACCTTACTCACAGACACAACATGGAGAGATGCCCACCAGTCGCTTTTAGCCACTAGAGTCAGAACCATTGACTTGATTAACATTGCTCCTACCACAGCACACGCCTTGAACGGTTTGTTCTCATTGGAATGTTGGGGTGGTGCCACCTTTGACGTCTGTATGAGATTCCTTTACGAAGACCCATGGGCTAGATTGCGTGCTTTACGTAAATTGGTTCCAAACATTCCTTTCCAAATGTTGTTGAGAGGTGCCAATGGTGTCGCTTACTCGTCATTGCCAGATAATGCTATTGACCAGTTTGTCAAGGAGGCATTTGAAAATGGTGTAGACATCTTTAGAGTTTTCGATGCTTTGAACGACTTGGAACAGTTGAAGGTTGGTATCGACGCTGTCAAGAAGGCAGGCGGTGTTGTTGAAGCTACCGTTTGTTACTCTGGTGACATGTTGAAGCCAGGTAAAAAGTACAACTTGGAATACTACTTGGATGTTGTTGACAAGATTGTTGCCATGGGCACTCATTTCCTTGGTATCAAGGACATGGCTGGTACTTTAAAGCCTAGAGCTGCTACTATGTTGGTGGGCAAGATTAGAGCCAAATACCCTGACTTGCCTATTCACGTTCACACACACGACTCTGCCGGTACAGGTGTTGCGCTGATGGTTGCTGCTGCGGAGGCTGGTGCTGATGTCGTTGATGCTGCATCCAACTCGATGTCGGGTATGACCTCGCAGCCATCCATCAATGCTATCTTGGCTTCCTTGGAAGGCGAGATTGAAACTGGTTTGGAGGAATCGTTGGTGAGACAATTAGACAACTACTGGGCTCAAATGAGATTGCTCTACTCGTGCTTTGAGGCTGACTTGAAGGGACCTGATCCTGAAGTTTACCAGCACGAAATCCCAGGAGGTCAATTGACCAACTTGCTTTTCCAAGCTCAACAATTAGGTTTGGGTACCAAGTGGTTGCAAACTAAGGAAACTTACAAGATTGCCAACCATCTTTTGGGAGACTTGGTTAAGGTTACACCTACATCTAAGGTTGTCGGTGACTTGGCACAATTCATGGTTTCTAACAACTTGTCTGAAGAAGACGTCAACAAGTTGGCTGGAGAATTGGACTTCCCAGACTCTGTCTTGGACTTTATGTCTGGATTAATGGGTACTCCATACGGAGGATTCCCAGAGCCATTGAGAACCAAGATGTTGGGTAACAAGAGAGTTAAGTTGCACGAGAGACCTGGTCTCACCTTACCACCAATCGACTTCAACAATATCAAGCAGGAGTTAGTTTCACGTTACGGTTCCGGCATTGACGAAACCGACATTGCCAGTTATGTCATGTACCCTAAGGTTTACGAAGACTACCGTAAGATCTGGGCTAGATATGGTGACTTGTCTGTGTTGCCTACAAGATACTTTTTGAGAGCATGCACAATTGGACAGGAATTGTCTGTTGACATTGAACAAGGTAAGACTTTGATCATCAGATTGTTGGCTGTTGGTGAGATTTCGAAGACCACAGGTAGCAGAGAAGTATTCTTTGAGTTGAACGGTGAGATGAGATCTGTTACTATTGACGACAAGACTGTTTCTATTGAGAAGAAGACCAGAGCCAAGGCCGAGCAGCCAAACGAAGTTGGTGCTCCAATGTCTGGTGTTGTTATTGAAATCAAGACCAAGGAAGGTGCTGAAGTCAAGAAGGGTGACCCTATTGCTGTTTTATCTGCCATGAAGATGGAAATGGTGATCAGTGCACCTGTCGCAGGAAAGGTGGGAGCAATTGCCACCAAGGAAGGCGATGCTGTAGATGCCAACGACTTGATCACTACAGTGATCCAGTAATGAGTAATGATGTACGAGCTCTATGATTCAAGGGGGAATTAGCATAGGAGCGAATTTAACGAGAGTACTATCTCCACAATGTGGAGTAACGAGAGTGATTAAAGATTGTTTATTTAAGATTGAAATACATAGAAGAAGTAATTAACGAGAATATATGTAGTAATACGTTGATGAAGTAAAGTGTGAGTTGTTGGTTGTGGAATGGTTAACAGTTATTAATAGGTTCGTTAAGATTCGTTAACTTGTGCAGTTTATTACGGGCAGTTTGAGTGAAAGTAAACAATCCATTTTTGATTCTTCAGCTACCTGTACGCTCTGTTTCTCTTCACATTAGTCAAGCCCAATTCTCTCCTCCGTTTATTTACAACCTCACTACTCTTTTCATTTGACTCCTCCCTCTCAGCTTCCTTAGCCTCTATTTTCAATTCCAACAGTCTGTTTTCCAGATCCACAGCTGCCAATTCTTGCAATAACAGTCTCTCGAAGTCATCTTCTTCTTCAGGTTCTACCATCTTATGACTCACTATCCCATTCCAACTTGGGTCATTAATTATATCATGAGTGAAGTTCGTCTGAGATAAGATCCGTATCCATTGATCGAGTAAGTCGTGTGTACTGTTACTAGCATTGTTCATGCGATGTACGTTTATCTGAGTCAACTTAACGGTGCTTATAAGCTTTGCTATCGTATCGTTAATCTTCACCAACTGCTCGAGCTCATGCGCAAGAGCACTCTGTCTGCTCGAAGCTATCTTGGGTTCACTGTTTGTAGGTGTCTGGATCACACTGCTGCTTCGCATTGTTTTGATAAATTTAAATAAATGAATAAAAATTTATCATTTATCTTTTAGTTGACGTCTTAGGAATGGAAGATAATACAGATGAAAGCGAGTTCAATAACTTGGTTCTGCTGCTTCCAACGCGATGGGAAATTGAGTTAGAGTTTGTTCAATCGCTCTGTAACATTCAGTACTTGAATTATTTGGCACAGAATCAGTATTTAAGTGACGAACTGTTTGTGAATTATTTGGAGTATTTGAATTATTGGACACAACCAGAGTATTCAAAGCACTTGGTGTACCCTAATTGTTTACATATATTGACATTGTTGCAAAGTGCCGAGTTTCGTAAGAATATAGTGAACCCAGAGTTCATGAATACGTTGATGAATGACATGGTAGGAAGGTGGCAACAGGCAGAGAAGGGAGAAGCAGAGACGGGGGCTGAAGCTGGTACAGAAGGTACAGGAGAGAAAGAGGTGAAACCTGAGGGGTCTTCAATGGATGAAGATATAAGTGAAAAGAATACTTGAGCACTCTGGATAATGTGATGAAAAGTTGAGACAAGATAAAAGGAGTGAAGGTAGAATTGTTAATGGAAAGGGTTCAAGCAACGAGTATACTGAGAAACTCTAGAAGTGAAGAGTATATATGTAATTTTAGGACTCCGATGGAGGATGATAAAAGTGTATTTTTAGGTAATGAACATTTGGTGAACATTTGGATATTGAGTTGTAACAGAAGACTGAACTGAGAGAAGTTTATAAGAGCAGAAGTGTGAAGGTTATTTGGGATTGAAGTTGGAGGATAAATAGAAGAAAGCCTTTCATCCAATGGAACATAAATTAGATAAAGATGGAAGGTCAATTACTTTTAGTACACCATTTATTGGACGCCAGAAGGTTGAAAGTGCTAGTTAGAAAGTGCTAGATCAAAGTCATAATACTTATTCCAAACTTATCAAAATGGAATGTCAAAGTATGTAAGATCATAGTTTGTACTACTCTTGATTTCCACCACATGCTATTGTTCAAATTCTTTTGATCTGGGGTAGATATAGAATAGGTCGACAGTTTGAATATTTCAATCACAAGAAGTTAAAAATTAACGTAGACTACACTGATATAACTCATATCAATCAAAATAAACATCCAACAACTGTCCACACTACATTCAACTACCTTACACCTTCATCCAACCTCCTATCTCTCACTAAACCATCATCTTTTTTTGTGCAAAATCCCAATATCAAATATCAATTGCCTTCGAAAAATTAACAACTCACCAATATGTCAGTGTATGACCGTCACTATGACGCTCTAACTAGCAGTGTTAATCGTATAAGCAAGGCTCTACACCTTTCCGTGGTTGAGCTTGTCTTCTTTTCGTCCTTTATTGTTAACTTCATTACCGGTAAAGTGGTTCATATTGCTTCTCCTAAAGAAGAGGTTTATAATTACTACAACAATAAGCACAATATAATCAACCAATTATTTGTGAAACGTGGCTGGGGTTGGACTACGTTTTATGTCGCTTTGTTTTATAGTTTGATCTGGTACAAGGGTAAGTTAAGCACTGTCAAGATTTCCAAAGCAGTTGGCAGATGGGTTGCTGTGACAATTTGGTGGTATCTTTTCACTCAGTGGTGTTTCGGCACTCCTATTATGGATAAGGTATTTCTCTTAACAGGAGGGAAGTGTGTTGTTGAAGTTTCTGATTCTGAGATCGCTGCCTTTGCTGATTCTTTTGCCCATCTTTTCACAGCTTCGAGTGGAAACCTTAACGTTCATTCGCTGGCAAGTATCAGTTCACACCAGTGTAGGAAGTTGCGTGGTTCTTGGGAGGGTGGCCATGATCCTCTGGGACACGTTTTCCTTTTGGTCCACGCACTGTGCTACATGTTCTTAGAAGGCCTTCCATATTGGCCTGGAAACGGATTCTTGGCGAATGTCAAAAAGTTGGTTACAAGTTTTGGCCTGTCTCAACAAAAATTGAAACTTTTAACTGACTTTGTCTTGGAGTACCCACATATTCTCTTGGTTCAACTCACGGCACTATGGTGGTTCATGTTACTCATGACGAACATTTACTTTCACTCGCTTTTCGAAAAGTTTGTGGGACTCTTATTTGGTTTCATTGGGATTTTTACGATTTACATAGCTCCTAGGTATGGGAGTGTGGGCAGTATTAAAAAGAAAGAAGAGTAGTATTTCCGGTTTGTGGTGACATAAAATATAGGGAACACCCAACTGAATTACATGATTTTTTAGAATATTAACATATAACCAGCTGCTTTAAATGATCAAAAGATCTAATAGTTTAATAAATATTAATGTATATTCTTAAAGTATGCTTTCACTATTATAATTGCAATTGTTTGACTAATTATGATGTTACTAATATCTATAATTTATTGGTACATGATTTGATAGTTGCATCTTATCTAAATATGGACAATTTTTTACAAAATTTGCAACCAAACTGAAAAATTATAAGAAAATCAAAATCCTGATGTAAAATACACAAACTGAGGAGGGGGACTTGAGACCTGAGAGTATCTAACACGTTCAACTTGATAAGAGTAAACAAGAACTGTAGAGAAATTGCAAGAAGTAGATAATTGTGAGGAGTAGAGAAATGAATACGTGGATACTCCTTAACTGATGCGGTGTAAACAGAACATCATGAGTCGATGTTCACGATCTTCACAGTACACGCAATTTAAGTAAATTGGTGAATTTTGTGAAATGAAGATTAAATTAAAAAAGATACGAGACATTCAAATCTATTTTTGTCTTCAGGTACTTCCCTGATCAATATTGGTCTCACTCAATTAAACTACGTACCTTTTGTAATGACACTCTTCAAACAATTCAATGTGTAAAATAACCGACATTACAGTTTGAGACTCCTTCATGCTAACAACCCTTAGCAACTGAATTGAGCAACAAGACCTTAATTTAGACACACGTACTAAAAAGCTTATTGCGACCACCCCAATGCATCTAGTTCTCATCCCATCTCGTCCCAATGTTTTAGAATCATAACTGCGACCAGCTCCTGTTGCGAAGAACACGAAAAAAAAAACAGACGAAAGGAGTACAGACGCGTCATTAAAACAACACAAAACAACCAGCTAAAACACCAATTTAAGACAATGCATACCGATCGCGGTGCAAAAGTTATGTGGCGTGGAACAAATGCTGAAGGGTTTTTTCATTTAGATTAATACCAAGTGTCCGTACTGATTTTTAAAATAACTTAACCATCGTTCTTTTACATTCGTTTTATCCCCCCCTCCCTTCCTTCAAGTTAGTTTCACCAACCCACTTTCGTTAATGTTGTACGTCTTGGTGTTGTTGCTCTGTGTCGTACAGGCACAGATATATGTGGGGTTCCCCATGAATGAGCAGTTACCTAACGTTGCTCGTATCAATGAACCTTATGAGTTTACATTTTCAACTCAAACCTACAAGTCCTGGTCTGGTGCCAGTGTTCTGTATTCTGTTGCAAAGACTCCAGATTGGCTCAAGTTTGATGGCAGCAGTAGAACTTTTACTGGTACTCCATCTGAAAATGATGTCGGTAATTTCATGATTACCTTGACTGGAACAGATTCTGGAGACAATACTGTTATCTCCAATAATTATACTATGATTGTTTCAAATGATACTGGTTTGCATTTGAGCTCTGAAGGTGTGTTGTTGAGTGAAATCTCAAAGTACGGCCAAACCAATGGTAATGATGGCCTTGTCCTTAAACAGGGTGACTACTTCAATATCCAATTCGACAAATCAACTTTTGTTAGCTACTCAAATGCAACAAGACCTATAATAGCTTACTACGGTAGATCTGAAGACCGTTCTTCTTTACCAAACTGGATTAGCTTTAATGGTGACAATAATACCTTTTCAGGAATCGTTCCTACCGTCACCTCAAGCATCGCACCTTCAATTGAATACTCCTTCTCCTTCATTGGCACAGACTACTATGGGTTTGCCGGTGCTGAAGGTGTTTTCAAGATTGTAGTGGGTGCACATCAATTGAGTACATCTGTGAATGAAACAATTAAAATTAACGGAACCTACAACAACAACTTCAACGTTCTGTTACCTATTTCACAGGTATTCATTGACGGGAAAACAATCTCCCCACAAAATATCTCTCTGGTGTACGGAACCAACTTGCCTGACTTTGTCAAGTTGGACACAACCTCGTACAGTTTGTCTGGTTCGTTCCCAGACAAATCCAGCTTACAGAACTTCACCATTAATGTTAAGGATGTATACCTGAACGTGGTTGAATTTCCTTATGCTTTTGACTCGATTGGTTCCGTATTCACATTGACAGACTTGCCCAATGTGAACGCAACCAAGGGCCAATTTTTCCAATACCAGTTACTCAATTCTTGGTTCACCGACCCTAGCGACACTAACGTTTCGGTGGCATACTCGAATGCAAACTGGTTGACTTACCACGCTGACAACAAAACGTTTGTAGGAATGGTACCAAAAGATTTGGATAACATACAAGTTGAAATCTCTGCAAGTTCCAATTTTGACAAGGAATCCCACAACTTGACAATCAATGGAATTGACGCTAAAACCGCAGCTGCAAACGCAGCCGCAAGCGGTTCTTCTTCTTCATCATCTTCACCTTCTTCCTCGCCATCTCACCACAAGAAAGTCAATGCACTTGCAATTGGCCTTGGAGTTGGTATTCCTGTCGCAGCCATAATACTCGGTGCTCTACTCTTTTTCTGTTGTTTCAGGAAAAGAAAGCAAGAAGAAGAAGAAGCAGTCGTTGTTGCTGACGACCGCAGCAGTAGTGACTCTCAGGCTACTAATCTGCGCAGCTTAAATTCACTCGAAAGCGCAAAACAAGTGGCTGCAATCGGTGCATTGCACCTCAACCAAGAGAAGAGCCTGAGCGAAGACATAAAAAGTACCAGCTCTTCTATAACCCACGTTGACGTGGATGATGAAAGTTTCTCTGAAAAACCGGTAAAATCGTGGAGAGCTAACGACCACTCAGATACCAAAGTTGAAAACAACAAGAGAGAATCTGAAATATCAGTAAGCACAGTCAACACGGAGCACTTATTCTCAGTCCGTTTAGTTGAAGACAAATCTAATCGTAATCTGATGGCGACCGATGGAAGAATGTCCCGCCAATTCTTGAGCGACAACTCATTGAACATGGCGTTGACGAGGACGTCACTGGTTAACATAGAAAGATTAGATAGCGAAGGTAATATCGTGGGCATCTTAGGCGATGACTACAAGATGCCAAGAAGCGATCTGGGGAACTTGGACGTTGTTGTCGAAGAGAACTCCAAAGACTTCACTAAAAGTGACATTTTACAACAAAACGGCGCTGGTGGATTCGAACAATACAAGTTTAATGAAGACACCGACACAAGCAGTTATAATTTGTTAGAAAACTTCAACGAATCGCGTAACCCGCTGCAATCCAATAGCGAGCGTGACTTCTCACACTTTCAACATGAACAAAGTGATCAAAACTTGTTCTCGGCCACTCAAGTCTCTGACGGGGATTTCAAGTGGGCTGAAAACAGCAACAGCATACATCTCTCAACATCTTCAGTAGCGAAGGTCTCACCAACACTGGCATACTTTTCTGACGACTCGATACCTCCAAGAGGTGACGTGAACGTTAGTGAAATACTCACCAGTGGAGTGAGGCTGAACCCTTCACTAAAATCCAAGGCAAAATTGATCGAATTCACCCGAAAAGGCAGTTTAAGAGAACTGGTTCATGAACACAGTTACTTCCACCAGGCTGAATCTGCACAATTACATAAATAAGCCTTTGCATCTTGGGACGTTGCGTGATCGGGTTGGATTCACGGTCTCCCAATACATTTACGCTGTAATAGTGTAATAGAAACAAGGACTTGTCTTTGGATCTTCATTATTCGCTACTATTTACTTCTTTGATTGTTTAAGTATTGAGATTAATAATTAATTTGTGTTTGACAAATGTAGATGTATAAAAGGTTAAAGTTTGGCTGCAAATTTAAATTTTGAGCACAAATTAGATGAATAGGAAAGAGTCGAAACAACGAATTACAATATAATTTAAAATGATTGAATATTTGTGAATTAATGTGTTTATCTATTATTCGATAGGTAAGCTAGCAACGTAGTTTGCGGTATCTTGAGCTCTTCTTCTTGCTTGAACGTACTCCATCATCTCAGAGTATGTTTGAGGGATGACTGAACAGAAACGTTGTTCCTTGCCAACGCTTGATGTCTTTGGAACAAAGAACGAGTAGATAAAGGTACCCGATTCTTTGAAACCATCAGAGTTCAAGTCATTGATGGTGGTGTCTACCTTCACTTGCACTAAGGTACCAGGTTCAGACAAAAAGGTGTCTGGACGCAGGGACAACTTGTTTGTGGCAGGTAACAGGAAGTTGAAAGGAGTGTCTGTTTCTTCAGGCACCTTTCCAGCTTCGTGGATGTGCTCGGTGTATACTACAGTTGCTTCCATAGAAAGAATCAGACCAACTGGGACAGGGGCCTTGAAAGTGGTTGAGTCTAAAGAAACAAACCTTGGTCCTGCGCTGGAGAATGCTGCAGAAGCCACGTAAGCCAACTCAAACAGCTGTCTCAATAAGTAACCTCCGAAAATCATATACGAGTGTCTGTTTCTGTATTGCGGTTGCATGAACAAGGTCAGTTGGATAGTTGTGTCTTTCATGAAGCTGATTCCAGCAGGTAACTCTTCATCCTGGACCACAAGTTCCTTACTGCTTGTCCACATATCATAAGCCAATCTGTTTTCTTCGTCGGTAGGTTGTATGAGCTTTTCGTTTTTCGCAGCCAACTTCTTCTTTGCATTGTGGGACTCTGCTCTTCTGTGGTCGAGCCATTCAGCTTCTGTTGTAGGGATGAGTCTGTTGATTGCAAATGATTTGTGAGTCATTGGGTTACGTGCAACAAAGGTGAAGTTTGCGCTCATAAATACCTTGTCATCTGGTAAAGAGTCTTGGGTGACTTGCTTAGGGACAGCATCATCGAATGCGTAACCCTTAACGGTGATTTCCATAGATGATCTTCCAGTCCAGGTGACTGCTCCGGCCAAGACAAAGTTGAACTTGGAGATTTCGTCCACCTTCTTGACCATGTATATTCTATCCACCAGTGCCGTTACATTGACTGGTTCTGCTGGTGCACAGTGTCTGTATGCGATTCTACCAGCAAGGGCATCCAAGTCCTGGAACAATTGACCTGCTCTTAAACGTCCAAACGCATTGATATAAGAGTCACATAACCATGGATCTTCTTTGAACGGTAAAGTCAAGAAACTAAAAGAATCTTCTCTACCTCTTTCACCAACCTTGGTTGTAACAGGGTTGACATAACTATAACTATCCAACACCTTGCCTTCAGCCAACTGTTTATTTCTTTCATTCAAAGCATCAAGCCATGTGCTTTTATTAGGTAAGCTCTGTTTATCTTGCATGTCTGCCATTATCGTGGCCGTTGCGTCCGCAGCATCTACGGCACTGTGTGATCCAGCAGCATCTGGCCTATGGAAATTCGTCTTCAATACTCTAGTTGCAGCCGCATTTGCAGCAGCACTGGCTGCAGCAGACGCAACCTTGCTACTATGAAACCTAACCTGTTGTAATAGCACAGATCTAATCATAACCATCCTTATTATTATATGTGTTGTATATATTTTTTTTCAATCCTAAAAGGCTAAAACTTCACCTTTATATATATCTTGAAATTGTTCCATTTTAGGGAACGACTCATGTGGAACGTCTTTCACGTGGATAGAAAAAGAAGCGGAAGAGAAGAGGTTGATAAGAGTGTAGGGTAAAAGAAAGAGGAGATTGTAACCAATGAACAGGTAATAAATTATAAATATAGATGACGGAAGCGAGGATCGGGTAGACTAAATCACCGGGATATTGACGTTCAAGATACATCTCACAATGTTCACTAAATAACTTTGAGTTATTGATCATCATCTCCTCCCCCCCTCCTCTCGATTTGGAATGGAAATGTTGGACAACCCGGGAATGATAGGAACAGGGTCTTTATATGTCTTAAAATGTCTCCGGTTATGTCGCGAATCCCAACCAATTCTGGGATTTATCTTCCGAAAAGCCCAAAAATCGCGGTCCTCATCTGTCCGCCAAAACATTTTCAAAGACATTTTTTTCTTAGATTTGAAGACAAAGTTAACCACTCGTTTTCTTCTTTAATAATGGTTTCCAAGTTATCATCTGTTGCAAAGACTGCGCAATTGGCTTCTCAGGCATTGAGAGTCCGTAGTTTGCCTGCTGCTGGGCAATTCCAAGCTATGAGAATGATGGATAACCGTGCTGCTTCTTCTGCTGCTGGTACCAAGACCATCACTGTCAGAGATGCTTTGAATGCTGGTTTGGCAGAGGAGATGGACAAGGATGATGATGTGTTCATTATGGGAGAAGAAGTTGCCCAGTATAACGGTGCTTACAAGATCACCAGAGGTTTGTTGGACAGATTTGGTGAACGTAGAGTTATTGACACTCCAATCACAGAGATGGGTTTCACCGGGTTGGCTGTCGGAGCTGCATTCCACGGGTTGAAGCCAGTCTTGGAATTCATGACTTTCAACTTTGCCATGCAAGCCATTGACCAGATTATCAACTCTGCTGCTAAGACTCACTACATGTCTGGTGGTAAGCAACCATGTAACATCACCTTCCGTGGACCTAACGGTGCTGCCGCCGGTGTTGCCGCACAACACTCGCAGTGTTACGCTGCTTGGTACGGATCCATCCCAGGTTTGAAGGTGGTTTCTCCATACTCTGCCGAAGACTACAAGGGATTGATCAAGGCCGCCATCAGAGACCCTAACCCAGTCATCTTCTTGGAAAACGAAATCGCATACGGTGAATCTTTCGAGATCTCTGAAGAGGCCTTGAGCAACGACTTTGTCTTGCCAATCGGTAAGGCCAACATCGAAAGAGAAGGTACCGACATCACCTTGGTATCCCACAGTAGATCTGTCAAGTTCTGCATGGAGGCTGCTGAAACCTTGGAAGCTAAGTACGGTGTCAAGGCCGAGGTTGTCAACTTGAGATCCATCAAGCCATTGGACGTTGACACCATCGTTGCATCCGTCAAGAAGACCAACCACTTGGTCACCGTCGAAGCCGGATACCCTGCCTTTGGTGTTGGTTCCGAAATTTGTGCTCAAATCATGGAAACCGAAGCATTTGACTACTTGGACGCCCCAGTCGAAAGAGTCACTGGCTGTGAAGTCCCAACTCCATACGCTAAGGAATTGGAAGACTTTGCTTTCCCAGATGAGGACGTTGTGCTCAGAGCTTCAAGAAAGGTGTTGGGATTGTAAAATCAACGGTAGAATGTACAGACTGTTGAACTACATGTACGCAAATAGTAGATGAAAATTATTAACAGATTATTGACTGTAGAGTAAACTGAGAAGAAGACGTCTATCTTGAGCATGAAATGGACTGCTTACTTATTCATAATTAGGGCTTACTTAAGTCTGCCGGAAGTTCCAGTATCAATCACAGATTACCTAAACCTACGAATTAGTAAGTCAAATGCCTTAAATATAAGTTGCACCACCTCAAACGCGTACTCCTCTTTCTACTCGTCACCATCGTAAAATGAATTTTTGTTTTCTCACAAAAACAACACCTGTTACTATTGAACCCCACAATGAAAGAGAACGAGAACGGGGATATGCATAAGAGAGGCCATTCAGCAGACCCTATGGTTTTCTCTTCACTGAACGTTCTCAATTATAATGAAATTGGGGACGAGAATGACGGAATGCTTCCACTTGCAAGTAGTACATTCAATCCAAAGCCAACTGAAGTGAAGCAGCAGAATAAGTTGCAGAAAATCGACAGACCTGCCTTCTTCGTGCTAGTGGTGTTGTATTTGTTACAGGGGATCCCGATTGGCTTGGCCTTCGGCAGTGTTCCATTTATCCTTAAAACGAAGTTGCTGTATTCACAAGTGGGACTTTTTTCACTTGCAGCATATCCATATTCATTGAAGTTAATATGGTCTCCATTTGTTGATGCTGTTTACCTGAAGAAGATTGGACGTAGAAGATCGTGGATCATTCCAATTCAAACCATTTCTGGTATCACTCTTATTTACTTGGGGTACATCATTGACGGCTTGCTTGCCGACCCGAGAGAACACTTGACAAAGATTACAGCTACATTTTTCTTATTGATCTTCTTCTGTGCTACCCAAGATATAGCTGTGGATGGATGGGCTTTAACATGTTTGTCAAAGGAATCTCTTTCTTTTGCGCTGACAGCCCAAACAGTCGGTATTAATTGTGGTTACTACTTTTCATTTACACTCTACCTTACTATGAGCTCACCCGATTTCGCAAACAAATACTTGCGTAAGGTACCTAAGAACGTTGGGTTGATCAACATGGGTGAGTACTTGACTTTCTGGGGCTGGATGTACCTTGCTGTCACAGCTCTCCTTTTCTTTGTACCAGAAGACCCTCCTCACTTGGTAAAACGTAATGCCATCGTGACAGAAAAGAATGAGGACTTTGACACTCACAACAAGAAACATGAACCTTTTAAAGAAAGATTAAGAATGATCCTGTCAGTTTACTCCCTGATGTACGAAGTCTTGAAATTGCAAAATATTCAAATTTTGATTGTTATTTTACTTATTGCAAAGTTCGGTTTCCAAGTCAATGAGGCTGCTACAAACTTGAAGTTACTTGAAAAAGGACTTTCCAAGGAAGACTTGTCTGTAACTGTCATGATCAACTTCCCATTCGAGATGTTACTCAGTTACTACGCAGGTAGGTGGTCAACTGGGAAGTTACCATTGAGACCATGGATAATTGGATTCGCAGGCCGTTTGGTTGCTGCTGTATTAGCTCAATTACTTGTGTTCTTCTTCCCTAGCAACGGCAAAGTATCCTTTACATATTTCTTGATGATTATAGTTCAGCACTTGTTTTCGCTGTTCATGGCTACAATCCAATTTGTTTCCCTCTGTGCTTTCTTCACCAAGATCGCAGACCCTGCTATAGGAGGAACATATATGACTACCTTGAATACCTTGTCTAACTACGGTGGAACGTGGCCACGTTTGCTCATTTTCATGATGATCGACAAGTTAACCATTAGCGACTGTATTCTTCCAACATCGAACTTTGCTATCAATAGCGAAGACTTGAAAGATGTGTGTAAGAAGATGGGTGGTACAGCCAAAATATTACGTGATGGGTATTATTATACAAATGTCTTTTGCGTTACCATGGGTATTATCATTTTATTCTGGGTGAAAAAGAAGGCAACGTACTTGCAGAGTTTACCTAATAGTGCTTGGAGGGTCCAGAAAGAATAAGAAATGAGTAGTGATCAATGAAATGATCTATGACAAATGAGTGGAAATTGATTATTAGACAGAATAGATTTGCTTTACGGTAACGATGAGCTATTTAAAAAATAGGAACAGCTAGACCAAGTACTAAAGGCTTTGATTTGATCAAATAATTAAGACTGAATTAGAGAGTCTTGAACTGACCACATCTCAAGAATCTAAATAGTTGTAACTGAGTAAGCCATGGCTTAATCTTCATCCGCTCCTAATAGAATACCAAAAATCAGTTAACCTAAATAAATACAATCCAAATAACCCTACGAAAGGAAACACCCATTGATATAATACATCTAATTTAGCTTTAAAGATTTTCCAACAATATGTACCAAACCACCTCGTTCAAACCTTTATTTTTGCACCCAAAGAATTTTATAGCGAATTTTATAGCGGATTTTTTAATGGAGTTGAAGCCGCACCAACGGTGAAGAAGTCTTCTAGACACCTGAATAGAAGTTTTACTCAACAATCAACTGCAAAGCCTGCAGTCATTTAATTTACTTCTACATTTTTGTAAGATACTGTAAAGTACATGAGATTCTATTAAGTTTATTCTATCAAGTTCTGAGTTATTCAAGTGTTCTCGTAATTATATGACCCTTTATTCTTGTAACTGTTTTCCGCTGGTACGTGGAACTCATCGTTTAAGAAGTCTATTGGTGAAAAGGGGATTTTTGCTTCGTGTGCCATCTTTTTGTTCACAGCCGAGTAAGTTCCTATAATCGACGGTATTAAAGAAGTTGGCAATGGCGAGGTAGGGTTATGTTCTAGCCTGGATGAGGATGTCTTGAGAGAGCTTGCTATTATATTGATTGTGTTTGAAAGTAGTTCGGACGACGATCGGCTTCTAGTGGGATGTAATACTGGTTGTCTTGACAGTACCAGTACGTAATGAGGTGGTGGTGGAGGTGTTCCACCGAATGGTTGTTTTTGGTACGACATCAACAAAGAATTCTCATCGTAGGTGTCTGATTCATTGTGATACTGATCGTTCTGGTAGTTGTTAGTGTACCAATCTGGTTTTTGAAAGTGATGTAAGGAAGAAGAAGACTCAGTTCTTCTATTTATCCTTGATGTTTCAAATAGTGATTCGTTTGTGTAGAAATCTACTTGTCTTGACTCTTCTAAATGCACAATGGAAGGGTTCCTCAGTACCTGACTTCTTTTATAATACAAGCACTGGAAAATGATAATCGAGTCAAACAAGATAGTACCACAACTGCCTACTAAAAACGGCATTTGGTCCAGAAGGACTTTGCGGAAAACCAGGTCATCTGAAGTCAGGTACCCGCTCATCGAAAGGAGGTACAAGTCCAGAACAATGGAAATAGTGTAAAATGTGTTCCCTAGCATTGCAAACAAAAACAAGTATATTGAGATACCTTTTGTAGAGCCCAGGTTATAGTTTTTTATAATTTGCGGGCTTCGGGAGCACAAGTAGAAGACCGAACATAGCCAGGCAGAACCCTTTCCAATGTCTTCTAAGGTGAGTTTAAGGATTATGGAAGCGAACGGAGCCATCGACCAGATTATGTTATCTTTAGATTGCTTTGGATTTTTTGTTGATATAGCTGCAGCTTCTGCCTTGCCAGTCAAACTTCCGATGATGGTACCACTCAAGACTCTGTTCATAAACCCTCTATTTCTCTTTCTCAGACGATGAAAGGACAGGTTTGTGATTTCTATTGGCAGACGTCCGATTTCTTGGTCGAATCGGTTGCGCCTTAATGCGTTTCCCAACGTGTGACGTGGACTTGTATGCCGCATCATGTTTGGGCTTTGTAATAAGTTATGGTGCACGCGTTGTTTCGGGTACACGCGAGTATAGTACCAGTACTGTAAAGATAATATACAATCAATGAAACAGTAGTATGTAGCCAAACACGTTTGGAAAGGAAGTGCATGCGTTAAGACACAGCCAATCAAATTGGTGGTATCACCACTGATCCAACAACATAAGAAAGTCAAAGATACACCATCAACAGACTGATTCAAATGGTTTTCGATAATCTGAGGGAGCTGAGCAAAAAGCCAAAGCGATAATGATAAAATACCTGACACCTGGGAGACTTGAGAAATCATTTCCTGATGAGGCAGCATAGCTGTGCCATTAGTATTGTAAATGTTGCTCATATCAGTTCCATCAGGACAATGATACTTGAAGGGATTAAAAAACAAGCAAAGTATTAGCTTATTAGTGGTAACGAAGTAGCTAGAATCAGTCTTGGTAATGACTCTCTAAAGATTAATGATGTCTCTTTTTTACCCCAAGATCATCACGATTAAAAAAAATTGTGATAAGAGTCCATTTTGGTAATGGGATGGAAGACTTCTTTTTTATGCAGAGAAGAGCCTTTGTGCAGTTCCTGTTGGGAACATTTCTTGACTTTTGGGTGTCATGGGGTTATTGGGAGCGAGTTGGTTCATATAGGTAAGGCTAAATGCCTATAGTTTAAGCTACGGGGGAATTCGGGGTGGTAAATGAAGGGATTGAGTTGAGGAGACGGAACAAAAGTAAAGGGCAGAAATAGCAACTGGTGAAGCCGCAAAGTCGTTGTGATGAAATTAAAAAAGGTAACTTCAACCGAAGAAAAAGCCATGCAACAGATGAGCAGTTTGTGAATACCTGCCTTGAACATGAGGGGTTTGAGGTGCGGAATGATCAAATGGTCTAGGGGGTGGGGTTCAGACGCGGTCATGACATGGTCATGAAGTGTTGGGAATGGAGAAGTGATGGGAGGAGGTGGAGAGATAAGAGTGAGTGCATTTACAGTTTGCGTTTTTGCGGATATCCAAGACATGGTTTGTTACCCTTGTGGTCTTCAAGTCTTTGAAATCTCGAATCTGGATTCCTGACCGTTGGGAAATGTTGCTCCAACTTGGAATGGGTAAACAAATAACTTTTAGAAGGTCTAATACGTGTGATACAAAATAATGTATACAAAGGGGCTAATTGATTACTTTAGAATAGCTGACAACTCTTAATTGACTACTCTAAGTTGACTACTTCGTATTGTAGCTTTTTCTTCTCTAGTCTATATTTACCTTACATCTATCAACTCTAGTTTAATATTGCAGCACGGACTTTTTTTTTTTTCGTGTAGATTTTTAGATCAAATCGGTTAAGATAAATCGATCTGAAATAGAGTACTGGTATAGATTTCTATTCTGTCCACTCGTTTATAATTTCATTCATTCATTAGAATTCACTCATGGTTAGTCTCTATGATTTAGTGCGACATCAACAACATCTCACACTAATTACCACCGGTATCCCCACACTAGACGACGCGCTTCTTAGAAATGACTCTCCAACGTTTAAGTCACATCGAATCTATGATTTCCAGTCTGTTGCAGGGAACACTCAAATGTACTTGACAACGATCAACATTGTGATTTCATATTTACAAAAAGGGGACCCTGTTGTTGTGATTGATACTCTAAATAGGTTTCCCACAGAGTTACTTTTGAGACACCCAAAGTTTCAACAAACATGGCTCGACAGTTTATTGACGTTTGGAGATGCAGACACGTTTGTTAAGTTGTACATGTTCATAAATACGCTACCGTCAAACAGTCTTGTTATTGTAAACAATTTCCACGAGTCGATAGAATTGTATAAGCACGAGATTGTGGCAGCTTACGAGGAGACCATCTACAAGTTCCAAATCGAAAGAAACAATGCAATAATTAGAAACACGGACCCAAACCAAACAAAAGTTGTGGTACCAGAACTACCAATGAACTCGGACTTAATTTGCGAGAACCCTATTGTCAAGTTCAAGAAACACGTCTTCCAGCTCATGAATGCATTATTGAACTTCACCATACGACAGAAGCTGATGGTGGTTCTAGTAGGACACTTGGAACCACGGTACGAAGAAACAGAAGATACAAGTGGGAGCCTCGTACTAGGGAACTCCCTAGAATACTCACACCAACGCGAGGACATGGAGTCATTCATCACGGCACACGCGGTTTTCTACAAGGATTGGTACCATAAAAGCATGCACTACTACGAAAACGGACAAAACAAGCAGACAGAAAAACGGCTTGTAGGTGTAGCACGCGTCGAGAAACAAGGCATCCTTTCTCCGCCCATCTTCTTCGAATCCAATGAGTTCCTGTTTGTAGACATGTCGCGCCTGATCAGATCACTTTCACAAAGAAGTAGAAGTGAACAAACACCACCAACCAGCTTCGAATTGAGCGAAATAGTAAGCGAGACGCCAACAAACCAGACATCTGTCACTGACCCACCAAGTGTGGTGTCATACTCAGGGTCTGAAGAAGAAGTGCTCTAGTATGCAGTCCTAAAGAAATCAAACCGGAACAAAAAATGTGTTGAAAATCAACAAACAAAAATTTGTAGGGAACATGAGCGAACAGATCCAGGGAGCCGTTGATTTTGTCAAGGAGTACATTGAGAACCTTGTGTCTCAACTTCGCGAGAACGATGTTATTCTGAAGGTGAAGAGTTTTCGTAGCGAAGATGCGTTAGAGTACGTGCAAAGTATTAGCAAGGAACAAGTGTTTGAGGACGTGAAAGGGTTAAAGGTTACTCCGATCACTATCTCTCTTGTTGTTGCTGCTGTCACAAGTGTGTTTCTTTTAAGTAGCTTAAGTGGTAGCAAGAGTGCTGCCAGTAAGCAAAAAAAGAAGCCTAAAAAGAAGTTGACCAAGGCACAACGTGCAAACCTCGAAATCCAGGCCATCTTGGAGTACGTGGACGTCCAATACATTCCTGCAATTGACAATTACATCGACCTGTATGATGAATTGAAGGGTGAAGACCAAGAGTATAAGTACAACTACCTTAATGAGATGTTACTCAAGGAGATTCTCAAGTTGGACGAGATTGATGTTGGCACTAACGAAGTATTGAGAACCAACAGAAAGAAGGTGATCAAGTACATCCAGGACCATCAGAAGAGATTGGATGCATTCAGGAAGGAGAAGACTTTGTGACCATGGTAGTATTGTATAATGAATATTCGGTTCCCCCCACATTTTGGGGTGTAAAAGAGTATAGCACACCTAGTTTATAAAGAATATGAATTCCACGTACCGTATAATATGTGAATGTAGTTGTGATGACAATGTCACATTTTTGATCTGGAATGATGTCTTAAGATAGTTTCACAATGATATCGAATCTGTAGATCGAGCAATGTCCAATGCCTTTCATCCAGTAGTAGATATCATATGATAATTGAAGCTCGTTTAAGAAGACATTTATCACTTCTTTTTTTTTTTTTTTGGTTATTTGCAATTCCTCAAGATATACCTCCAGGTTCCAGTTATACAAGTCCGTGTCCTCTTAGATTCGCGTCTATTAAGTTGTATTCATCCGTCTATGCATTCGTAAGAAAGACTAAACTTAAGTTAAATTGAAAGTCTAAGAAATTTAGAGACGACTCAAAAGTGGAATTCTCATAACTCTTGTAATCACAACCATTAAGTCAATGAAGTCACCATTCTCCGTTCCAACAATCCCCCACTCACCACACTCCGAATATCCAAGACTTAAGCAAGGTGCGTCTAAATCTAATTTATTAAGGTTTTCTCTAAGTCCGACCTTATATATAAGCCTTTATATACAAAACAGAAATAGGATTAAAGTTAACATTAATGGTTGACTACGAAATTACATTTAAAGTGAACTATGATTACAATTGGTCTTTGGACTACCAGGAACAATTCGGATGTGGGCATAATTGGATATGCACGTAGCGGCCTGAAGACTTGTCTTCATATGCCAGGGCGGAGAGAGGCGTCGTCTGTGCATGGCGATCACAACCTTAAATCCATCAATGGGTGACAAATAGTATGGAAGATCTCTACAAACCACCAAGACTCATCGAATGCTAGCTCGTCAATAACTCAAACTCTAAACTTGAGGGGCACAATGCCAGAGAAAGATGTTCTCAAGACACAATTTTGAATAGAAGAGTAGATGAATGAAATTCGATGCAATTAACAATATGCAATTGTAGCAACAAGAAACGTCAAAAAAAAACATGTATACCTGAGCTTGTGTTATGCCCGTCAAAAGTTGACTTCCAACATCAATTCCCCTTGTTGCTGGTGTCTCGCCAAGGTTGCAAACTTGGTTAAAGTTACTCCACTATTCTGTAAAGGTTCCGCACTAAACAAAATTCTATAATCTACTAGTTCAATTAGACTAACCCATTCCTAACCCTTACTTATATCCTCTACTTTTTCGAAGAGGGGATTCACAAGGCTAGTCCCTGCCTCCATAATTTTAAAGTTTGCGTATATTGTACGTATTTTTTTTTTGAGTTGCAGACGTCAGCTGATTGGATGCTTTATTAATAATAGGTTGAAATATCTCAAATGCAACTGGCTCTCAAACTCGCTCCCCTCCTTCTATTGGGAAACTTTAAAGCATGCAGCTATGCATGACTTAAGTTGGTGGATTCACTAACGAATATGGGACGTCAATAACACGTTCAAGAATAAAATTTTACCAACAGTTTTCTCCTCTCTTTGTATTAACCATAAAAGGAAAAAGTAACAATAGAATTGAATGCAGAAAGCAAGATCGAGGACTGGTCGCAAAATCAACAGGGAGACCAGACTCAATATGAGTCGATAAATTAGCAATAAATTGTAAGGTACATGATAGGTAAAAACAGAATACGGGAGCACTAAGCTGAATGTTCACAAAGTGGTTGAAGATTCCGTAAAATGTACTGTTGGAGCCGATCGTCAATGTTTCAATTTTATTTGTTTATTATTAAAGAAAGTATTAGAGCAAGGCATCGTACAGACCGAAGAAAGTTCTTGTGGGGGAGTAGGGACAACCATTGAAGGATATTCGTAGCCTCTTACTCGTCTGAGCCTCAATTATGGGGGTGTTGATTTCAAAACGTCCAAGATCTTGTTTGAAAAGGATGCCCTACATCAGTGTATACGTGTTTCTCATATTGCCTTTGAAATAAAAAATTCCCAATTGAGAGAAAGCATAATTGCGGGCCAAGGGTTACACGTTATAAATAATCCATTCGCAACAAAGAGGTAACTAGTGGGCCGACTTTTAGAGTTCTCTGTTAGGATTTCTTGTCTTTAACTATGTAGAAGTCTTAATGATTGTAATATTGGCACTCTTCTCGTAAAGAGGCTATTCCTACAGCCTCGACAATAGGGAGCCGAAATTAACTATGGTTAAAAAATAATTCATGCGCGATTGTCCAAGTTGTGATTATTTTGACTCCACTTATTAGCAACTTCATAACGATAAACTACACATGAGTGCCAAAAAGAAAGAAAATACCATTTCCTTGACCCCAAGATTGGAGAAAAGGAAAATTGGTAAATGTATATATATCTAGAGAAGGTAGCAACAAGTGCAAATAACCGAGTTTGAACTAGTAACGATTATAATGTTTTACGATATACCCTATAAGCCCAACAGAGGCTCGACTTATACAGATACTATTGCCTTCAATAGCCATGACTTTGAGGTTGAAGTGTGGAAGGTGCCTGCTACGAGTGTTTATAAGGGCAAGGTGATATTTGCACATGGATTAGGTGAAGATGCTCTGTTATATGGAAGATACTTTGAATTACTTCTGAATCAAGGATACGAAGTTTTCTTTTACACGCAACGCCTCACGTTAAATGACCCCACCACGACCTTGGACTCGGTAGTTGCCTTACCCAAAGAAATAGTACATAAAGATCAAGAAGAAGAAGAATACAACAACTTGGACATAGCCGACTTGGACTGCATCATAAAATATAACTTGGAGGAAAGAATAGACAAGACTGAAAAGCTCTACTTAATGGGAAACGGCCATGGAGCAGCACTTATTATTTGTTATGCAATGATGGGAAAATATCAGGACTGGATAAAATCATTAATATGCTACTCACCAACTATACAACTCCACGAGAAATCACTTCCAAACGTTCTTGTGCGGCAATTCACACCATTCTTAACGAAAATGACCCCAAACGTGCGAGTCTACCACAGAGTAAACTTCAACTATATGACTACAGATCCAGGGTGGCTGAGGTATTTCCAAAGAGTCGTGTATCACGAAAAGATCCGTGTATCGGTGAAACAATTCAACCAAATGCTTGTACGCTGCAACTCATTAATACTGCAGAACTTTGTATCACGGTTCAACCCTAATATTTCTATTTTTGTTGCCCACGGTGATTGTGACTACATTAACCTGTTACTGGGCACAAAGGAATGCTTTGATATGTTGGGTAACAACATCGATAAGGAGATGTACGTACTTGAGAACGCTAAACACATGTTGGTAAATGAGAGAGATGAAGTGTCCAGTGGACTATTGCAACGCTCTTTATCCTTCATGAACAAGTACGCAGACGAGAAATATGGTAGTGTTTACAACAGCATGTAAGTAGAATAGTCTCCTGGTGAGAATATAATACACCCAAATGAGGATCTTTATGGATAAAAGTATCTTGAAATATTATGTAATTCTGCAAAGGCATCTTTGATATTATGCAACTCTGGCACATTTTTGTGTCGCGTGAGGATTTCAATATGTGCAAGGCCCACATTTGTAGATTAACGTGGATGAGACATTAGATTTATGTCGAGTAATGGTATAGGAGGTTGTAGTTACAGTGGTTTAGGAAATTGGGTGTTTGAAGGAGTAATTGGGAAATTAGACCAATAATTACGAAGTATAAAAAAAGGAGAGTTAATATGTAACAGTCTTCCTTCTGTGGATAACTGTGTCGATCATTTTTCATTGTTCCAGATTGATACTTTAATGCTTGAGATGAGTTTGAGATGAGCATGAAATAGGCTTGTTTTGAGCCAAAGAAGAGGTTAGGATTAAAGGGGGATTAATCTGGTGTTATATGATACAAATCTCACTCCTTTACTGTGGTTCTCAACATGGTTTGTGTTATCAAAGCTGTTAACAACAGTTTTCAAATCTCCAATAATATCTATGGAAAATTTTTATACCCTCGGCCCACAAGCCCAAGACACTTGACATTTTCTTCAAAATCAAATCACTAAGCTTTTCAGTTTATGACAACAACATGTCATCTGCACTACTCTTCATGACACACGTTGATCCTGCCAAGGGTGACGGGTTTGTATCATTTATGGTTATCAATTAATGAAATCCATTTCAAACATGCTATCCATCGTTTTACTCATTAAAGACTATTCTTACCTTCTCGTCTCTCTGAACCTAATCTTCACTACGTCGCATCATGAGCACATTGTTTTTCAAATAAAGACTCAAACTCAGTAATAATAAAATATCCTCTCAAATTACCACCAAATGCCTACCCATTTAATAGAATCCGCTACTCGACATAGCCCGTTGTCACTAAGATGGTTTCTTGGAACCACCCCATTAAACCATTCCATACTTAGTTAACGGTCTACTAGTGGAAAATCTTTGTTCGCTTGATAAATAGCCGCATGTATGTAATAGTTCATTGTATGTGGGGTGCAGACGTTTTTTCTTGTCTCTGCCCCTTCATGGCTGAAATTACTAGCAATGAGTGACATCTAAAGAAACAAGTCTCACGTGGTGGCATTAGTAGAGTTAGTAGTGGAATTGGCACCATGAAGATTTCTTCAAATTAGCTTGAAAAATTTCTTGCAACCTTCTAGCAGCCTTGCTGCGGCCATACATTTTCAAATTAATTGATTAATGATATCCCTAAAGCTGAACACCCCTACTGTTGTATCTTGTGATACAAACTAACCTAAAGACATTGTTAAAACCACCTTTAAAAATCGTTCGTCACAGTAGTTATCTATCCTAAACGGGGTGCTACTCCGTTAATTGTCAATGCCGATTGTGCTATTACTCCTCCTCCTCAACTTATAATCAATGATTAGGCAATCTCCAGAAAATATGCCTCTTGCACCCACGTGGGTGCAAAAAAACTTTGGATGTTTCTGTTACACAGACGTCAAATTAGGACATGAATTAGGCAGTTTATCTTAAGAGCTAAAGCCGTTTATTTGGCTGTAAAAAAGCATGAATGTACTCTTTAGAAGACAACGAAGGATAGGTTTCTCTCGACGAAGAGTTCATCAAAGGCACACTTCAATTATCAAAGAGGGGCCCGTGGACCTTGTTCAGCCCACGTTCTCTCTAAACTTTTTCTTGAACGTCTCTAATCGAATCCTTGGCAGCCTCTCACTACGCTGATTTTTTGCTGCTAGAACCATTTTTTGCAGCCCACAAATTCTTGGTATTTCTGATAGAACGAAGGTATAAAAGAAGAGTAGAATTACAATCTAAATAGGTTTCTAGATCAGATCAATAAACAATCTTGAAGAACAACAATGCTTGCCTTACATCAGTTTGATTACATCTTCGCTCTTGCGATGATTTTCGCTTTCTTGGATGCCTGGAACATTGGTGCTAATGATGTTGCCAATTCCTTTGCATCTTCCGTGTCGCTGCGTTCTTTAAAATACTGGCAAGCTATGGTTCTTGCTGGTATCTGTGAATTCTTGGGTGCTGTTCTTGTTGGTTCTCGTGTTTCTGACACTATCAGAAACAAAATTGTTGACATTAACATTTTTGCCAAAGACAATGACCCAGCTGTTCTTATGCTTACTATGACTTGTGCTTTAGTTGGTTCTTCAACTTGGTTGACATTTGCTACCAGAATTGGTATGCCTGTTTCTACCACCCACTCTATTATCGGTGGTGTTATTGGTTCTGCCATTGCTGCCAAGGGTGCTGAAAACATTAAGTGGGGCTGGAACGGTGTTGCTCAGATTATTGCATCTTGGTTCATCGCTCCTTTGATTGCAGGTGCTTTTGCATCGGTCATCTTCTTGATCTCCAAGTTTGCCGTTTTGGAACAAAAGAACTTCAAGACTAGTTTGAGAAACGCTTTGATCTTGGTTCCAATCTTGGTCTTCACTGCCTTTTCCATCTTGACCATGTTGATTGTCTGGAAGGGTTCTCCAAAGTTGAAGTTGAACGACTTGTCACCTGGTACCGTCGGTGGTGCTATTGTCGGTACTGGTGGTGTTGCTACCTTTGTCTACATGCTTTTCTTCTACCCATACTACAGAAGAAAGTTGATCCACGACGACTGGACTTTGAAATGGTACGATGTCATCAAGGGCCCAATCTACTGGTTCAAGTCTACTGAAGGTATTCCACCAATGCCAGAAGGACACCAGCTTACTATTGACTTTTACGCTGGAAGACGTTACAATGAAGAAGGTGTTTTGGTTGATGTTAACGGTGTCCCACTTTTGACTAAACGTAACGTTACTGCTGACGAAAAGACTGAACTTGATGACAGCGAAAAGCACATTAGCGTTGACACTACCTCAGTTGACTCGACCGTTGTTGCTGAAAAGCCTTTGACTACTAGACAATTGTGGTGGTCTTTGCTCAAGCAACCAAAGAAGTGGGGTCTTCTCTTGTGGCTCGTTGTTTCTCACGGTTTCACTGTCGACATTATTTCTAACCAAACTCAAAACAAGGACATGTTATCCGGAAACATCCAACAATTGCACACCACTGCTAAGTACTACGACAACAAGATTGAATACTTGTACTCTGTTTTGCAAATCATTACTGCCGGTACTATGTCTTTTGCCCATGGTGCCAACGATATCGCTAACGCTACTGGTCCTTTGGCCACTGTTTACTTGGTCTGGACTACTAACACCGTTGCCCTGAAGGCTGAAGTTCCAGTCTGGGTTCTTTGTTACGCTGCTGCTGCTTTGGTTCTCGGATGTTGGACTTATGGTTACAGAATCATGTCTAACTTGGGTAACAAGTTGATTTTGCAATCTCCATCTCGTGGTTTCGCTATTGAATTAGGTGCTGCTGTTACTACTGTCATGGCCACCCAATTGGCTATCCCAGTTTCTACCACCCAATCTGCTGTCGGTGCTACTGTCTTTGTTGGATTGTGTAACAAGGAATGGAAGGCTGTCAACTGGAGAATGGTCATCTGGTGTTACTCCGGATGGATCTTTACCTTGCCAATCGCAGGTTTGATTGCAGGTATCTTGAACGCCATCATCTTGTACGCTCCAAGAAAGGGAGGTATCTATGAGCTTTCTTAAGCTGTACCTGTTAAGGATTTTTAAGACATAATGTCTCCACTAATTTAATTTCGCGACTTTTTTGCAGCCAGTTTATAGAGTAGTTGATACGAATGCATATTTGAGAGTTAACTTAGACTACAGCGGTCTCTTACGAGTCCACTGAAACTTGTATACGGGTTAGCTTGTAGTCTGATGGATTGATTGATATGTTTATATTGATAATGAAAATAAACTGTCTATTCTAAAAATGAGTTTAGGTTAACTAGGAGGTGTAGAATAATCTAAGAAATAAACCTTTAAGTTTAACTATCTCGACTTATTTGTCATTACCAACTACTTGGAACTCATAAAATTTAGCTAAGAAGGATACGTCGTGCCAGTCCATTGTTATTCTATTACATCCATTTTTATTGATCATTTAAATATTTTTATCTGTTTTCGAATAACTTAAAACTTTCAAGCATGGCAATGTCTCTAAACTATTTCAAATACCCTAACTTCATTCGTTAATCCAACTCTCTAACCTCTACACCTTTTCTCCTTCTCCCTCTACGTCTAACTTCAACCCCCACTTCAAGATCAGCAATCAAGTTTTTATATACACTCCCAAAACCAAACCTTTCTTCAAAAACAGAAAACCCAATTGGATTTCCTACGCCACGACATGAGTTACGACGACAAATTCGACGCTCTGCTTGATCTTTTGCGTCGTTTAGACCCTAAGACTATCTCCAGCAACCTCAATGATATATGTACATTGATTCAGCAGAAACCTAACCAAGAGGATTTGGTTCAAGACTTACTTTCTTCTGTTGACACACCACTCAAGTTATCTAAATGTGGTACAACAGGAAAGCAATTCTTGTGCTGTGATTACAATCGTGATGGTGACTCGTATAGATCGCCATGGTCTAACAAATACTTTCCATCCTTGTCTACTGAAAGCGATGATGAACTTCCTCCATATCCTTCTGACTTGTTGAGGGAATTGGAAATTAAAGCCAACGACAGTTTTGACGTCTATCGTGATTTATACTACGAAGGCTCGGCTATCTCATCAGTATACCTTTGGGACACTGCCGATGAAGATGCAGATGCTTTGGAAGAGGGATTTGCAGGAGTTGTATTGTTCAAGAAGGAAATCGAGGACGGTTCTGGGAAATGGGACTCGATCCATGTTTTCGAAGTTGTTTCGGAACTGGCAAACAAGTTCTTGTACAAGCTTACCACTTCTGTGATATTGGACTTGTCTAATGAGAGCGGGTTGTCTCTCAGTGGAAGTTTGACAAGACAATTGGAGAACCTGGTTGTAGTTGAAGCCTCGTCCCAATCCTTGGAAACTTCACACTTGATCAACTTGGGAACCCTCGTCGAAAAATCGGAATACAACATCCGTAATTTATTGCAAGAAGTTTACTTTGACAAGTTGAAGGATATCATGTTGAAGGATTTACGTTCTGTTGGCGATGTCAATGCAAAGAAGTTGGAAGACTCAAAGCATTCGCAGATTATACTGGGATTGCAGGGATTGTAGATTTGGAGAAGGGAAAGAAAGTTATATTTGAATAAATGATTTTTAAAGTTTTATGTGATGTAGATGTTGAGGTATTGAAATAATGAGGTGAAGTGAAGATGTCAGCTCGGGCTTACTTAACTCATCCTGGAAAACCTTACTGTTTATGCTACTTTCAGGTGATTAAATATTTATTGAATCGTAAGTTTTAAGCATCTAAAGGAGAGTTATGTATGTTGTTCCAGTAAGAGCTTGACATCCGTCTATCAATTTGTTTCTTGAACTAGTCGCGTCTCATACTGGCATACATTGATAAATCTATCTTTTCGTCATCTGCAGGGGATGTTACTGTCATCAAGTCTTCGTAATCGCTATTGTTAGCTTCCTCGAACTTGTCGAACGTTGTGACTTTAGGCAAGCTAATTGCTGAACCGTTGTCAAGATTGTACATAGTCTCATCTTTCTTCTTAGGAGGTTCCATCTGTTCTTCACTAAGAGATGACAATACATTCAGTGTTACATCGTTGACAAATGACCAGATCAGCAGTGATACTGATGTCAACATGTCGTCGTTCCCCTTACCGTCGACATTACCTGTAATGCCGGGTTTATTGGTTTTCGTTATGGTGCTTGTACTGCTGTTACTGGTAGTTTCTATTTTGTTTTCCATGTCCAAACCCAAGTCTATACTTTTCGCGTTCAGTGATTTTGATTTGAGTGGCAGCAGTGACAGACCATAGCTAGAAATGGAGTCTTCGGATCTTCGTGACTTGTGTGAGTTATCTCCGCTCGATATTTCGTCAGACTGGTACGAGTTACGTTGTGGGTCACCGGAAAGAGATTTTTCAAACTCGTTTTGAAGCATAGTGTCAAACTGCTGGAGCATGTTCAATGGTTTGCTTATGCTTGTCCATAATTTGGAGTTACGTTTATCGTATCCGTTAGGGTTTAGGTTGTGTTGCAAGTTTGTGTTACCTGAGGCTACTACAGCCGGTGGAGGTGGTTGTATTTGTGATGCTGATAAGGTACGTCCTCTAGATCGGTTTTTGGTAGATGCTATAGCTTCTTCCCTTGGGTTGAATGTTTTAGGTTGTTCGCTAGTTTCTTTGGTCTTTTTCGTTGCAGTTGTGGTACCATTCATTTCCTTATACAAGGATCTTTGAATTACTTCACGTAGTTTATGGATTTCCTTTTCGTGTCTTTCCAATGTTTGGTTCATCATGGTGATATTGTCTTTAATTTCGACAATCGACATTTCCTTGAAGGCCAATAACCTAAGTTGGTCGTCGATGTCTAATAAAACAAGTTGATCCATTTGTGGGAGTGGTAAATCCTGCCATTCCTTTTTAGGTGGGGCTTCTGTTTGTTGATATTGTGAGCCTCCCAGGGCCATTCTGATTGAGCCGGGTCTGCCAAGTACAGGTTCATGCATTTGCATCGGTATCGCATCCAATTCGTTCAACTGCTCCATGGGTATGTGCAGAATGGAGTGGTGTGATTGCGACAGAGCTGATCTTCTGTGCATACCTTGGTTAGGAGAAGATTGGATCGAGATTGGTGATACCGTATTCAAATTAAGTCCTTTACTACGCATTGAACTAGACCTTGTCACTGGCCGTGACCTCGAGATCCCGGATCCTGTACTATATCTTTTCCTCTCGCCCAGTGGTGTCTTGATTGGCGTCTTCTCTTCCCTCGAAAAATCCACACCATTCAAATCACTTGTATTCAATTTTAACAGTATTAACTCAGGAGATGCACGTAAATTACGTTGCCCAGATTGCGAATTCAAGGCCGATGGCCCGCCCATTACGACAGGAACATACGGACCTCCTTGACCTCCAGTACCCACTACACTCATTAGCTTTAGAAGTGCTGGTCGTTAAAAACAAATTTCGTCCCAGAGAAAAGCCCGTTGAAGTCACACGTGAATTTCCCATTTGGTATTTTCTGATTTAACGCGCTGCTAGTGAGGTTAGTGTGCAGGCCAAGGTACTGTTTACAGTTCCCTTTCAAGAGTCGTGTCACCGAGGCTGCGTAAAAGCAAGAGTGAAACAGTATGTGTGGAGACTACTTACAGGTGTTTTAAGTGTCTATGTATGGGGTGGGTGTGTGTCTGCGGCAAAAAAAGATGATTCAGCCAAGTCATATAACTCTAGAGCTCTAAAGGAGTCAAAGCTCCTTGGTCTGATAGGATGATAGTGGAAAAAAAAAAAAAAAAATTTTGGAGTATTGTGATGTATATTATTTAGGAGGAATGATCCGTGTTTCGTCAATGGTCTTTACGACGAGTTAGAGTGCGAGGGAAAGTGAGAGGGAAAAGTAGAGTGATACATTAGAAGTGTTGAAGTGAGCGAGAGAAAGATGGACTCTGATTGCTTGCATTTGTAGTAGATTATTTAGATGTTTAAATTGTTCGATTTAGGAATTTCATTTGCAATTATTCTGGATTGCGGGGCAATTTATGAGTGTTGATATCTTGGATAAGCTTGGATATTTGTGGTGGCTTTTTGTTGTTTATGGAGAAGAAGCCTAAGAAGATTAAGACTACAAGGTAAGAATTGCACTTTTGCTATAAACCTGAAACGTTCATGACTAGTATTTTCAATAATATACAAAGTGAGAGAATATAAAGTATAAAGATTAATAAGAAGTGAGGATCCAAGTGACTTTAAAGACTAGAATTCACTAAAGATACTTAGATTGCAACTCAATTTTTATAAACAATAGGATGTATTCGAAGTTTATATGACATTCCACTCTTATCTTCTTATATAGTAAGAGGTGCATAGAGTAGGGTAATTTTAACCAACTAACGCGTTTTCATAATACCGTTTTCAGGATATTTGCAAACCGGTGCTAAATTCTAGTTTAATTGGGTTTATATTTGGTAGTCACTTGAATAGAGTTTATAATTAAGGGTTTATGGTATGGACCATGAATTATGTAAGGATGGTTGCAAAAATATTATATGCAGGCCAATAAATATCATACTGATATAATAATTAAGTGTTGATGGAAAGTTAGGTTAAATGAAGTGCAACGTATTTTGATCTTTCAAGGCATATTAGAAGTATTTAATGAGGAGATTATCTTGATGATTTCTTGAAGTCAAGTTTTTTCAATGACTTTGCTTCGTTCAAGGTGATGTGTGTGACTGGTTCAAGCTAGTGAGATTGATTCAAGATACTTTCAATAACCATTTGCTGGGATATTTTTTGGATTGACTGGTACTAGTTGTCTAGGAATATAGTTTTAATCCCCTTTGTATTTACTAAAATACTCTGAAGCACGATAACCTTTAGATCAATATGAAGGTACCAAATCTTCTTGTTAGCACAGTAATGTATTTTATTGTCTCCTAATCGAAAGACCCATAATTGAGAGCTAATCCTCCTGGTTCATTAAGAAGTCATCATTATCTAACTTAGAAACTTCAACTACATGTATTTTCATTTAGATTTCTATGAATCTGCACAATCAGATCTCTTGATGACATGAACTATATTCACATAATAAAACCACATCGCTCACCCACACATTCAAAACCAAAAAAAACAACTTAAACGATGAAATCTTATACTTCAGCATACATCATAACTTCTGAACCTAACAGTACAACCAATTCAATCATTTCCATCATTTTCTCAAACTTCGGCAGTTGAGTCAACCAACCCCGGACTTAAACAATTTATGATGTTAACTTTTTTCATGTGACGAAATTAGAATTAATACCACAACAACCATGAGCAACGTCCTAGTAGATCCCTCAGCTTCCAAGTGGATCAAGTGGGTGTTTGTTCTACTCGTTGCACGAGTTCGCAGACCATTACTCTGGTCTAGTTTCGTCTCTCTCAATCCATTCATTCGTAAAATATTGAATGAGAGAAGGCCTGGAGAAGACCAGAAAACACGCAACTTACGTACTTCAAAGCTTGCAAACTTAGCTTCCAGCGTGTTTTTGTACGGAGCATCTTTGAAGTGTTCTAAAATTCCAAAGGATTACGCCGCTGTATATTTGTTAATGCTGTACTACAGTGAACTCAATACTCCTTCATCACTGGAAAGTCTGGGGGTGCCTCCGTCCCCAAATTCAGCAACCCCTCAACCATCCCCGTTGTTCAACTTGAGCTCTATAAACAAAGAAAAGTGGCTCTTACTGTTATACAACAATAAGGAATATATTATATTTCCTGCAATCTACGCACAAGTCTTATCAAATTACTTGACCCCTACCAAATTCAAGTTGAATCATAAGTACTTGTCTAATTTCATTAAGAAGTACATATTGAATCCAGTTTGGATCAATTATTCACTTACTTCCACCACCATCTCCATTAACGTTTGGGGGATCTTCAAAAGGTATGCATATCACAACTTAATACTAGCAGCTTTGATTGGAGTCATCCACTTTAAAGATAAATTCCTTACAGAATACTACAAGGTACACTTTTCCATAACACAAGATTCAGTAAATAGTGTTTTGAGAAGTTACTTGAGCTATGTGTGGCAAAAATCAAACACTTTGACCACCTTCATACACCTCCCCAACTTATTGAGCATGTTAATCATCTCACTTACTTCAGATGTACTCACCACAAACCAGTCCAAGTTCTTCCTGAAGACTTACATGAAAGCAGTAGGCTTTAGCGCAGCGTTCACCACCTTGTACATAAACGGTAGATACAGCGAAAACAGTCCACGCAAGTTGACCAAACCATTTTTCAACAGTCTCAATTTATACTTGTTCAGACTCATTCTACTTTCAAAGTGGAGAATCGTGAAGGAAAACCATCCATTGTTCAAAATCTTTAGCATGTCTACATGGAACAAGGTGGAGACAATGCTCATGTCATTCGGTGTTTATAAAATACTCAACCTTAATGATTTTATAAAGGAAAACTTGGAATATGATAGAGTGAAGAAACTCCAGAACCATGTTTTAGTGAGACTTGCAAATAAGATACAATAAACTACGAGAATTAAATAGACAATATCTAAACTGTGATCTTTACATTTTGTAGTTTTATATTCCTAAACTTTGTCATACATTCAAATACTTGAAAATCATCAAAACTTTTCAGAGAAAATATATCCCAAAGAAACAATCAAGGTGAAATCATTAGGACTCCTCAAATGTTGATGGACTCAATCATACCATGACTTCAGCACCAATATTCATATATTAATACACACCTTTTCTAATATCCACCAGCACCAGGAACGTTTTCTTTGCCCTTCAACTTCTTCAACAAACCCTTAAATCTAGTCTTGTCTCTGGAGTCATCTGTAGGCAATTCGCCAACTTCTTCAACCAATTCATTGACTCTGTCCCACAAAGTACCTCTCTTCAAGAAACCGTCTCTCTTTTCAAAGTACTGTTCCTGTTCTTTCAAGACCTGCTTCGAGTTGGTTTCCTTCTTGTTGTTGTAGTTGTCATAGAAGTCGTCGATTGTCTGTTGTGCCTTTGCTACAATGTCCTCCTTTTTCTTGGAGTTGGCGTTTTCTCTCTCTGAGATCTCCAAGTCACGACGTTCTTTCCATTCTTCAATGTGGCGACTAGATCCGGCTGCTCCGCCACCGACACTGGCACCCACTCCATTGGATTGATGCTCTGTCTCTTCCTCTTCATCCTCGTAAGCCTCCTGCTTGTCGTCCACATCTGGGAACTGTGCCTTGAAGTTATTTATCTCGTCGTCGTCATCACTTGCGGCCAAAACTGCATCATCCTGCTCAGTCTTGAATTCGTCCCCAAGCAATTCATTTTCACGACTCAAAAAATCAGACCCATTGGCAGATTCACCAGCCTCAATTGGTAAATCCTTGTCTATACTGCCTATCTCTGGGAATTTATCACTCATCTTTCTTTGAATACTCCTATTTGTTTTCGTCGGTTTGCGTGTTCTTTGCTGGAGGCGATCTGAGATAAATGTCGTGAAAATGTCGACGAATTCACGTGACTGGAAAGTTTGCAGCCATACCAATCAACTTTTCACATTGCTGAGTGTTTAATTGGTTTAGGTGAAGAAGTGCATTGGTATTGTATGTATAATCATTCAATTCCGTTAATCAGTTGAATATTCCCACTTTAATATTAAATGCCTTAAAACTCAATATCCCAATATCAAATTCCGCTACATTTAAATATTTCTTCCATTTGAAATCATTCAATTTGAATAATTCAACGTTTGAATCATCACTCAGATATCTATACTATACAAACGCACTGAAGTGTCGTTACTCCCCACCCCTAACAATAAACTTCCTGTGCTCTTATTGCTAAATGCCAAGTTGGAGACTCTTCCAGCAGGTGTGATTCTCTCGTCAAAAACGAGAATAGGTTTAAACTCAACCTCTCCTCCTAACTCAGCACCATAGATATGAATACCACCATTTTCTAAACCAACAGCAACAATTATTTTGTTTTTAACTAAGTGCTGGTAGACGGATACTGATGTAACTGCTTCTTCCAATTTGAAAGCTGACACTAACTCAGCCTTTTCTTTAACTTGCCAAAGCTTGATCTGCTTATCACGCGATCCAGTTATGAAATATTCACCAAATTCATTATGAGGCACCCATGAACAATCCCAGATGATTCTATTGTGAGCTTTTTGGTTTAATTCTACAAGCTCAATGGTTTCTCCAATAGCCCAAAGTGAGAATTGTCTGTCACGCGATACGGCAAGCAAATACTTACCATCATTGGAAAACTCAAGGCTGGTGATAGTCAAGTTGTGACCTTCCAATACGTGCTCGTATTGCTGGAACTCTTTCTTGGCATTGAAAAGTCTGATAACAGCATGCTTGGATGTGTTGGATCTACATGCTGATGCTATTAAGTCTCCTCTAGGTGACGTGGCACAACAAGTGATCTCGTATCCGTGGCCATACAACTTCTCCAACTCTGGAAATAATGTGTATCTTTGCAAATAGTCTTCTAAAGGTGGACAGTCCAAATTTGCTAAAATATCCTCAGGTTTGGTTGTTTGTGCCGCATCTCCGTCTTCCTCGATATCCTGCTGCTGTTGTGCAGCTTCACCTGCCTCCATTTGCTCGTTCGCTGCTTTATTAGACAAACCAAGCACTGGTAATGAGGCTGACTCTGGGAGCTCAGTACTACCCATATCAATATCACATAACTTATTCAACAACTTAGAAATTGATTCGGTCATTTCAAAAACACGCAAAACTTTCTCATCTCCACCAGAAACAAATTTAGACTGGCTTACGTTGTCAAGGCAAATCATATCATATCCGTGAATTTGAGGTCTTGCAAACTCGTGCCAGGTCTTGTACTCGTTATTCCATTGGGCGAATAATCTTGTTGTTTGGTCCAACGAAGTAGACATAAAATAGTCTCCACTTAAAGACCATTTCAAATCAGTTATCTCACGAACAGCTCCGGAAACTCCTAACTCTGCAGTGAACCCCGAATTCTTGTTTGACTTGTACAATCTGAATGATCCTGTTTTACCGTTTGCCATTATGTACTGAGTATCTGAATCTTCAATCCATAAACAAGACCAGAACCCACCGGAGGCTCCAGTGGCAGTTGATGCACCCTTGATAGACATTTCACCCAAACGGTTTACACAGCACCAAATTCCACTCTCAACGTCCATTTCCCAAACCATCAATGCTGTATCAGCACTCGAAGACAACAATTGTAACTTCCTTTTTTCTTGTGGAGTTGATTCATTCAGATACAGTGGGTGCCATTGTAATCCTGTGACCCAGTCATCATGGCCCATTATCAATGCTTCGAAATTGAATGCGGCACGGCTGTTTGTATTAAATAAGAACTTGTACTGTTTATTCAGCAACAAGGTCAATTTCAGACTATCAGTATCAGAGTCGTCTATCTTGTCATTCAACTGAAGTCTCCAGAGTCGAATATATCTGTCTTGAGATCCACTTGCTAATATGTAACTGCTGTGCTTTTCTTCGGTAACAAACGAAAGACACTTAATCCAGTCTTCATGGCCAGGTAAAACAGCTACCTGATCAAATTCACTAATTCTAGAAGTGTAGTTAAACAGATATACAAATAAATTGGACGTAGTACCTCCTATAACCAATACGTACGATCCATTGGAATCGATATCTTGAAGTGCTAATGAAGTTGGGAAGAAACCGTTTCTGACAGAGAACTTATGTGCCAATTCGAACTTGTTATCATTCCATGCCCAAATAACAATGTCACCGTCAGCACCTCCAGTGACAAATATCTTAGAATTAATAACAGCCAAACTAGTAATTGAACTTGAATGGGTCTGTAAGGAATGATCGAGAACATAACTTTGAGTCGATTCTTGCTGTTTCCAGACGTGAACATCGCAATCCTCAGCAATAGAAACTAAATATGGGCTTCCTGGAATGAACTTTACCCCTGTAACTTCTTTAGTATGTGCTTTCAATGTATCGTAGACTCCATTGGTTGTACCAGAAATAGGATTCCATAATGCAACAGTATTCGCAGCACCAAATGCTACCAACCGCAGAGACTGATTGTAATCGGCAACAAAGGACTGTTTATTAGCACCTATGAAAACGGCCTCTTGGTTTACAGACATCTTTTAATTTGAACCCTTGCACTGTTAAATCTTCTGCTTTCGATTTTTTTAGAGATGAGATGTCGTTACCATCATTGATTTGCGACTTTTCAATATGCGACATCATATTAAATCATCAACAACAACACTTTATAATGGCTTCAGCGTAAGTAGTTTGCCCTCGAGGATTGAATACGCTAAGAATCGAATCACGTACTAACCATTTTAGGGTACTTCTAGTGCAAAAGGCAACACCGGAAACAATCACCCAATTTCATGATCAACTCTCAAATGAGTTACCCACAATTAAAGGCAAGTGGGCATTTACCTTCAGGATTTATCGTAATAACGTATACTCGATACCACCAGAATTAGAAGAGACAGCAACAGTTACTCCTGAGTCTAAGTTCCTCTATACTCTCTCTCCAACGTATTTGGGAGAGTCAACAATTACGTTACTTAACAAACAGTCAGCAGGAGTCTTTTCAAGCTCAATCAAAGAAGAGTCTGGAGAGTCCACAGCATCTAACCTCAACATATCAAACAATCACTTGCATTTGGGCGCAATGTCTGGGCTCAATGACCCGTTCGACTATTTCGCAGGACTGAAACTACAAAGTTTATGGACTCAAAGACAATTGATCAAAGGGGATGGTGGACAAACCTATCAATTAGAAAATGGAAACTTAACTATCAGGACTTCAAACGTTTTCTTACATGGTAATTTCAGAGGACTTCTAATTCAGATAGAATTAACTGATAACACCGTAAGTGGGGAAGAATCATTTGAAGGTGCATTTGAAAAAGTACGAGTAAAATATAACATACCTGATGGTGATTTAAGTTCTAGTGTTTTAGATAAAGGTAACTTGGACAAGTACGGTGATTTGTGTTTACAATATCTGGAAATTTTGAACTTTTAAGAGCAACTATTGAATGAAGAAAGTCTTCATAATCTTTTCCATTCGTTACAGTATTAATGTTGTTTCCAAATTCAAGAATAGCTGAAACTTTTCATTAAAAACCATAGTTCGTAAAAGTTAATTACTTGGGGGTAATTAGAGGACAGAAGTCTCTGAAAGTCTTCAAGTTCCGGAGCTTTCTATATTATGGCGTCTCAATGGAGAATTCTTAACTGAGAATTAGCTCACAGCCAATACACAAGATCAGTTTAACAATCAAAGGCAAAGGTACGACAATTATACGCTAATTTACATGAAAGAGTCCACTTTGTAGTAGAGAAGTTCCTGAAGTCATCTGTTTCCATTTCGTTACACATGAACCTCATTCATGTTTAATCATATTTAATATAGTTTAATAACAACTCAAAAACACCAGTTGACAAGTTGTTGTAGTGAGTTTCTCAACACTAGGCGAAATGTCAAGACTCCTGAATTGTTGCAATAAAATCAAGTTTTTTGATTGTTATATAAAAAAAATTACTTAGGAATTAGTGATAAGTGATATGTCTGTTTAGAATAGCTATTGAAAAGTATTTCTGTCACTTAAAACTTTGGAGACTTATTATACTTAGCGAAAGAGCTAAGAGGTTTTCAGGATCTTCAACTTAAAAACAACAATGTGCAGCAATACCCTTACTTTTAGCTTAAACGAGTGAGAAAGTTTTAGAAGTAATCAAGGTAGAAATTTCAGACCGAAAGAAATGCTTGAAATAAATAGACATTGGTAACAAGATTGGTTTATGAGCTCCTCCGAGTACTCAATGATAACAATCGGTTGCAAATACACTTAATTACGACATTATATGTAAATGTCGCAAGACAAGTATAGCCAATATAAAGGCAAGGGTCAATTTAATCCATTATGAATTGACAGGGCCATCCTGGCTTGTGTATACCTTTTCTCTTCACTAATTTTCTCGACAAGTAATTTCATTCTTCTACCACCTTTTAAAGTAAGTTCTGTAGAGTAGATTCTGTTGTTGCTCGTAGTGTTTCCAATATTACACAAATTGAATACATTTTGCAGCCAACAACGTTAAATGATGAGATTTATATTTCCCAAGCTCACTCTTAATGATCGTTGTACATGGTGTATATCATGCTCTATGAGCACTAAGTGGATGTTCAATGTTAAATATACAACAGGCTCTTAGCTTTTTTCAATCAAATCAGCTGTATATTATTTTTCAGTTATTTGTTCATTCTTGGTATTTGCTAAATCAGTTCACTATCAAAGTTCAATAAATATCAACAAGAGAGTAAACACTTAGATCTAGTTTGTTGAACTCTTGATCATCTCCTTATTCTTCAAGGTTTTACTAGATTTTTATAATTATTCTGTTAATTTTATTAAATATGATTAACAAAAACGCTTACAAAATACACAACAAGTATAAATACCGAATAATGATTATAACTACCACTGACTCCAACAACTACTTTAATCAATGTTATAGAAAACTACAGCTCTTCACCATCCTATTTGTTATACTTTATCCACATCTCTCACTATTCTCATAATTCTGATGTTTGGATGTTTTATACTCATCGACTTTTTCAGATGAGGCTAAATTTCAAAGACCTCATCATTACACTTTGAAGACTACAATATGGCTAAGCAAAAAAGTAAGCATCACAAGCAGACGACAAGGAAGTCTGTCCGTAAGAATGAGGAAGCTGAGCTAGCAAAATTACAGGAGAGAATAAACCAATATGACCCACTTATTGATGAGAAACTGATGTCTCAATTCAGTGATTTACCTATTTCAAACACTACACTTAAGGGTTTGAAGGAGGCAAGTTTTGTCTCGATGACAGACATTCAGCGTAAGACGATTCCAATTGCTCTTAAAGGAGATGATATTATGGGAACTGCAAAGACAGGATCAGGAAAGACGTTAGCTTTCTTGATTCCAACTATCGAAGCATTAATCCGTGCACAGATCACTGAGTTTGACGGATTGGCTGCGTTAATCGTCTCACCTACAAGAGAGTTGGCAGTCCAGATTTTCGAAGTGTTAACGAAAATCGGTAAGCATAATACATTTTCTGCTGCGCTTGTTACTGGTGGTAAAGACGTAAAGTATGAAAAAGAACGTGTTGGAAGAATGAACATCTTGGTAGGAACACCAGGAAGAATTTCACAACACTTGAATGAAGCAGTGGGAATGGAAACTTCCAACTTGCAAGTTTTAGTCCTTGACGAGGCAGACAGATGTTTGGATATGGGATTCAAGAAACAGATTGATAACATCATGAGTCACTTACCTCCAACTAGACAAACCTTACTTTTCTCTGCCACCCAGACAGACTCAGTACAGTTCCTTGCCAGATTATCTTTGACTAACCCACAAAGAATTGGTACTAGCAGCGACCAAGAACTTTCAGCAGCTCCAGATACCTTGGAACAAGCATACATCAAAATTCCTTTAGATGAGAAGTTGGATGTGTTATGGTCCTTTATTAAATCGCATCTTAAAAGTAAGATTCTTGTGTTCTTTTCGTCTTCAAAGCAAGTTCAATATGCATACGAGTCCTTTAGAACTTTACAACCAGGTATCTCTCTTTTGAAATTGTACGGAAGACATAAACAAACCTCGAGAATGGAAACTACCGCAAAATTCTCACAAGCACAACATGCATGTCTCTTTGCTACTGATATTGTAGCTAGAGGCCTCGACTTTCCAGCCATCGACTGGGTTGTCCAAGTAGACTGCCCTGAAGACGCTGCCACATACGTGCATAGAGTTGGTCGTGCAGCTCGTTTTGGTCGCCAGGGAAAATCCTTGCTTATGTTAATGCCTCTGGAGGAAGAAGGAATGTTGAAGAGGTTAAAGTTAAACAAGATAGAGCCAAAGTTTATGAACATTAAATCCAAAAACAAGAAATCGATTAGACCCCAGTTGCAGTCACTCTGTTTTAAGGATCCTTTGATGAAGAATTTGGGTCAGCGTGCATTTATTTCGTACTACAGATCTGTATACGTTCAAAAGGATAAAGATGTATTCAAAGTCGATCAATTGCCAGGAGAAAAGTACGCAGCTTCGTTGGGATTACCTGGTGCTCCAAAGATCAAGTTCAAGGGAGGTGCATCTAATAAAGAAAAGAAGAATGCCCTGAGACAGTTGATGGCCTTGGGTAAAACTAATGAAGAAGGAGAGGCTGTCGAAGAAAAGAAAGAGGTTAGAACAAGATATGACCGTATGTTTGAGAGACAAAATCAAACAGTATTGTCTGAACATTACTTAAATTTGACAGGCTCGAAAGCAGCAAAGGAAGAAGATGAAGGAGAGGAATCTGAAGATGACTTTATGCAAGTTAAGCGTAAGGATCACCAGATTGTTGAAGAAGAGTTGCCTGATTTAAGTATCCCAGTATCAAAGAGACAAGCTAAGAAGGCACTTTCAAAGAAGTCGCTTACTGGAAATTCGACAAAGTTAAGATTTGACGATGATGGAGTTCCTCATGCACTTTACGAATTGGAAGATGAAGATGATTTCAAAGCAGCAGGAGATGCTCGTTCGCAAAAGGAAGCATTCGTGAGTAAAGAAACAGAAGTCATGAATGATGCCGATCAGGATGATAAAGTCACCGCTAAAGAAAAAAGACAAGAAAAGAAGAGAAGAAGGAAGGAAATGGAAAAGCGTGCTAACGAAGGAAGTGACTTTGAAGAGGACCAAGATGTTGACATTGAAAGAGATATGGAAGCCTCTGATAATGAGGACGAACCAAAAGACAAGAAACCTAAATGGTTCGACAATGACAAACACCTTTCAACTGTTGAAGATAAACATATTGAGTTGGATGCTCCAGAAACCTTGGAGGATTTGGAATCGTTAACAGCTAGATTATTAGAGCAGTAAACTATTAGACTGTGTATATAGAATAATGATTTAGTTTGGTAGCGAAATTCATTCACTTGGTTGTTCATTTAGAGAATGAACAGATTAATTATTAGTTTAGTTCAGAACATCTAAGTAGAGTTTGTAAGATAGAGTTAAAGCATAATCTAGTTTCCTTATGTATATTTTCATTTCATTATAACTGCACTATATTAAGAGTGTAACAGCTCTTTTAAATTAAATAATCGGAGTTGCAATGACCTTCTCTTCAATCTCTCCTAAGCGTACAAAATTACCTACAGCCTTATGTCCTTCTTCATTCAACATCTCTACATCTTCGCCCTCGGTTTTAGGGTTCATTTCTAGCATGACAAGTTCCTGCAAGAAGCTAGTAGGGTTACCTTTTGAGATGAGTAAGTTGTTGTCGTTTCCCAAGTTAATGGTTATTTTCCCAGACTGGTGGATATTGATGTGTCCAATTTGGCCGCGTAACAGTGTTACGTTCTCTGCATATCTAGACTTGGTTCCTACAGCTGCTCTTGGTGCAACAGGTACGTCTTCAGCGACTGTTTCTGGTATGCTTTCATCTTGCTCTTGTTTCACTGGTGCAGGAGCTGTTTCAGGTGTTTCATAATTTGGCAATTTCTTTGGCAATTGGAAGAGTATATACTTTTCATTGTTGTCATCTATGCTTACGTTTTCCAATTTACTGGTGATTAAGCCAAGTAATTGTTGATGATCAGAGATCATTTTGTTGTTTTCCTCTTTGTCAAACTGGTCAGTAGCTTTTATGATTTTCTTTTCCAACTTTAACTTGTCTGCTTTGATCTTTAATAATTTATCTTCTAAAGGTTCACTCTTTATTGTAGGTTCTCTTGAAGGAGTCATTGTCAGATCGATTGATTCTATAGATTCTGGTTCTTCTTGTTTTACAGGAGCAGCACCGATTGGTTCGTCTACATCACTTCTATGTGGTCTGACTGGGAACAATACGGTTTCGTCTTCTGCAAACCTGTACTCTTGTGTCATGTTGATCTTGGTTGCATCTTCATCATCATCACTTTCTTCACCAGGTGTCGGCGATTTCTCCTTCTTCTCTTTCAATCTCAAGCTCAGTATGAGTTCGGGTGTTGGTGAAACTCTATTGAATGTCTGATCCAGTGTGAGTCCTAATTTAGATGCACTGGTGTTTCCCATTGATACCGATCCAGACGATAACGGTCCTGAGGAAACTAAATGAGTACCAGCATAGTTGTTACGTCCACCCCTACCGCGTCCTCTGGCACCTCCTCTACCTCTTGATGACGGAATTCTTTGGGATTCCTCTTTAATCTGAGGAGCTTCTCTATCTCTTTCCTCTTTGGTTTTTCTCACAACGACCTTAGGTTTAAACTTAAGAGACTTGGAAGCAGCCCCAGGTGTTCCACCTGGAGTCTTCTTACCATTCAATGACTCCAACCGGTTACTCATAACTGTTTATGTTCCGTTGTTTTTACGGGATTTTTTGCTATGATTTGGATTTTTTCTGCGATGGAGATGAGTTGAAAAATCAATCACTTTAACCTGAAGAAGCATGGCCAGAGGTAGAAGGAGCAACGACGAAGACGTCGAGCTTAGTGAAGTCGATGCGTTCAATGCAAACCGTGAAAAGATTTTATTAGATGGAGCTGGTGAGTACGCTTCATCTCACAATAATAATGACTACGATGAAGATGAAGAAGAGGAAGTAATGGCACTTGATCATGGAGACGATGATGACGATGATGAAGAAGATGAGGAAGATGAGGAAGATGAGGATGTGAGTGGAGATGAAGATGAAGAAGCTGATGGAAAAGGATGGGGTGGAAGAAAAGCTTACTATGGTGGAGATGATGCAAGTGACGATGAAGATGCCAAACAAATGTCTGAGGAAGCTTTGAGACAACAGAAGAAGCATTTGCAAGATTTAGCATTAGATGATTATATTGATGAAGATATGATGCAAGATTGGCAAAAATCCACAACATCAGCAGAACAAGAAGAAACTTTAGTGATATCAAAAGAAAGTTCTATTGAGAACTTGGATGATGAAGAAAGATTGAAGTTTTTGAAACAATCATTTCCTGAGTTTATTCCATTATTAAAGGAATTACAATCATTACAACCTATATTAGGAGGATATAAATCGACAGATAATCCAAACAGAATTATCGAAGTCAAGATCGTTGCCTTATCTGGATACTTGGCACTGATAGCATCATACTTTGCCATTTTCTCTGACAACTTGAAGTCTGGAGAATCATTCACTACCATGAAAGACAACACAGTAATGGAAGCCATTTTAACATCAAGGGAAGTATGGAGACAAGCAAGTGAATTACCAGAAGATGGTAAAGAGGTTGAAGAGCAGGAACAAGTATTCGAGGTTGAACAATCTGAAGAAGACGAAGAAGAAGAGGTTGAAGATATTGAAGTTGACTCTGAAGATGATGAAGAAGAAGAAGAACAATCTGGTGCTGAGGGAGATGAATTTGACATCGATATTACTAAGAGTCGTAAGATTAAAGGATCTAGCGAAAATAAAGTCTCTGACTTTACTGAATCTGCATTGCCTGACGACGTGGATATGGAAGAGAAACAACGTCGTAAGAAGTCGTTGCGTTTCTACACTGCTAAAATTGATAAGGCAGCTAAAAAGAATAGTGTTCACTCTGCTCTGTTTACTGGTGATTTAGATTTGCCATACCAAGAAAGATTGTTTGAAAGACAGCAAAGGTTAATCGAAGAGGCCAGAAAGAGAGGTGTAAGTAATGAAGGAGAAGACTTGGACGGTGAAGACTTTGCAAGTGGCGACGAGGAAGCAGCCAGAGTTGTGAATAATGTAGGAGAAGAAGGTCAAGATGACGACTACGAGGAGCTCAAAGCAAGCAAAGAAAACCAAAAGGTTGCACGCCGTCAAGCTCACGAAGACGCAATCAAAGCTGCTAAAGAGGGTAAGTTGGCTGAATTGCAAGAAACTGTCGGAGATGATGGAAAGAGAGCCGTCAACTATCAAATTCTCAAGAATAAGGGTCTCACCCCACACAGAAAGAAGGAGAACAGAAACTCCCGTGTTAAGAAAAGAATGCAATACGAAAAGGCAAAGAAGAAGCTTAAGTCGGTCAGACAAGTTTATGACGGTGGAAACAGAGGTCCATATGAAGGTGAAAAGACTGGTATCAAGAAATCGACCTCAAGATCGGTCAAATTGGTTTAAGGTTGCAAATTTGTGTATAATATATATTAATTCCAATGGATTTTTAATACCTTTTGTAGATTAAAAATGGGCTTCTACACGAGAATACATCTTTGGTTCAAGGTAAATTGAATTTCCTTTGGTATAGTTAAATTTAATGGTTGCAAACTTACGTAATGTGGTTCAATGTTTCAACTGATTCACAAATATAAAATTGGTAATGGTTCCAATACCAGTTACAGTGAGGTTAACCCTAAGGAGATACATTGGTCCTTATGCTTCCATGAGTATTCAAGATATATTCCATTCTTTCCTCTTATTGTAGCTCTAAAACAATACTATTACGTGGAATACCAATCACATAATGAAAACTTTTTGAGTATTACTACAGCGAACACAATACAGACGAACCAGAGAATAGCTGAAACACTAGTTTCCTTAGGGCTACAATAACAAAGTATGTTTTAACTAGGTTTAGATAAAATATTGGATGTGAGACTCAATTTGGAGGATACTTAATACTGAAACTGAACTTAGACAAGATTCAGTTCCTCTTATTATAAGCATACTGGGATACTTATGAACAACAGAGTAATGAGATTATACTTGTACGAAGTATAGAATCATGAAATTGAATTACTATGAAATTGATGCTTGAAATGCTCTGCGTACAACTATGAGAATTAGTACATGATGTAATATAAGGATACACGCAGATCATGATTGATCTTTTAACGTTTAAATGAAGTCAATGCCATAGTGGATTTAGTTCAAAAGACTTATAATGGTAACCAATAAGAGTACCTCACTTATTTTGTAGCACATCTATTTAATTGAGATAACCATTGAACATTGAATTGTTACATTTTTCATGTAAATCAAAGAGATCAGAGTATGGAAAGCTAGTTCTAGAAGACTAATTACAAAAGCGTCTAATCTCGTTAACTATCCCTTTAAACAGATATTAACAGACCACTAACTACGGTTTCTGTTAATTATACTTTGCTTTATCCCTTATAGTGTCCTGTGTTATTCCCCAAGTGACAAAGGGTTAGTATTTAAATATCCTGTATTTAACTTTTTGAACTTTATGATCAAAAGCATACTACAAGGAATGGGTAAGAAGAACTGCTATGCTGTTGTCAATGGCAATACTACTGGTATTTTTTGGAACTGGAATGATTGCCAGGAGAGTGTTCGTGGATTCAAAGGAGCAAAGTTTAAAGGATTTGCTACTGAGAGTGAGGCAAGAGACTATCTTCGTGAAAATGGTAGGAGTGATGCTAATGGCAGAAATAATGTATCCAAAACTACAAGCTCAGAGAGGATAACCAAGCCTACAAAGCCAAAGCTAACATCAGGGTATATCCAAGTTGTGAACAACACTTATGTTAAAGAACATATAGCGCAAGAATACAATAGTAATTCTAAGACGAATGGATATGAGAACAAGAAGGTAACGGTTGGAAAAGATCTCTCGCAATACCTTGAATCACCCAAAGAATACTATACAAGGGCGACTACCAATCATTTCAGCGAATACGAAATCTATACTGATGGATCATGTAGAGGTAATGGGACCTCACGTTGTGATGGAGGGTATGGGGTATACTTTGGAAGAGGCGATGAGCGTAATGCAGCAGTACCCTTGAGTCCGAACGAGGTACCAACAAACCAAAAGGCTGAGTTACACGCAGTCGACCATGCTCTAAGTGTGATTGTCAATGAACTTCTTATGCAAGAAGAAGACGATGTCAATGTAAAGTATATTATCAAAACCGACTCCAAGTACCTGATGGATTCTTTACTAGTTTGGTCAGATGGACATATCAAAAATGGATGGAGAAACAGCAAAGGGAGTCCAGTCAAAAACCAGGAGATTATTCGTGAGAGTCTCAAGAAGTTGAATTTTATAAATGAAAGGTACAGTATGAATGGAATGGGGAGTCTTGAGATGGAGTATGTTCCTGGACACAAAGGTATAGCAGGTAACGAAATGGCTGATAAGTTAGCTAACTTAGGAGCAGACCAGTACCAAGGGTAGTGTGATTGGGTTTCATGACAAAAAAAAGTTTGGGTTATGGCGAAGCGTCAATGGTGATTTCAATCTTTTCACAGCATTAACAGTATATATGAGATTTATGGATAAAATCAACAGTTTAAGGTTTAATTAGTTGCACCAGAGCAACCAAGAATAATGTACGAATAAATAGGGCGACAGAGGTCTAGACTATTCTGTACACATGTCTCTTCAGTTATTTAGATAATTTGTAAAGATTACATGTTCAGATTCTCATTTTATGACACTCAATACCAACTAACGGCGCTCAACATTACCTAACATCTGTTAAAATACCCTACATAGAGAATTTTTACCGATGGATCGATAATCGAATACTTATGTGTATCATTTTACGAAATTATGTATGCATTATTGGTAAGTTCATGTACATGTACCACCCAGTCTTTATATTATTTGTATTGTTAATACAACACATTTTGAGTTAATTTTAAAATAGATTAAAAGTACTAATTTAAGATTTGCAGCCATTTAAAAAGGAATAGTGGATGCCTTGCAAAAATGTCAAGTACACCTAACCTTTGAATAAGATTTGTTACTGGGTGCACAGCTCATCACACTTAAATGGATTTAATAATATATTAGAATTCTTCCAACCGCCGATAAACTATGCTGTGTCCACATTGCATACCAAGTCTAAGCTACTCAAAAGGCGGTCTTGCGTCCACAAAACGCTTATATCCGACAAACAGAGTCACTAAGTTCAAAGATCTACTTGGGGCTTATTGTCGGCCACTGCCTACAGCACAATGAACCAAGACAATAAAAAAAATAAGTGAATGCCCAAATGTACCTGCCTTCTCATCGTTAGATGAGTCGATTAAACCTGAGGCCACAAATACATGCATCCGTGGCGACTATTTTCTTCTGATTGACGAGAATGTATTACCACATTCTCAAGAGTAAGAGACATTCCAAAGTCACAACCTAAGCTTTTTGACAATAGCCTGCCATGTTGACATGGAAACCTTATTCCCCATCATTGTTTGCAATTTGTTTCTAATCAGTTATTGTGTTAATTATTCGGTGAATGAAACTTGTTAGCAAAGCAACGTCTGAACTTTAAATGTGTGAACGTACCTTTTGATAACTGTGCATATTTTCTATGCCAACTGCATGGGGTTAGTGAATGGCCATTTGTTCGAAAAGTCCTTTTCAGTATTTGGTCTGTGCTACTAGTAATTCGTAGCGGTCCAACAATTATCAATTGGTTACTGCTACAATTACCGCATGAAATATATATTTGGTGTGTGTTCAACTATCCGAGTGTGTTAGAAATGGTTGAAGGGAAGCTAAGCGTTGAATGTTGGAATCCAGTTTGCCCATTTTGTTGGGAACCAAACACACTAACTGTTACTAGTATAGAGTCACATGGATCATTAGATAAGGGTGTTAACGAATGTGATTTTAGATTATTAGAAAGCTTATGATTCGTAAACATATTCCGACTAACAGAAAGGTAGGGTATTTTGCACTCAAGTCAGCATGGTTAGCATTTACATGCTGTTCAGATCTGCACTATTGTACTAACACTAGCCAAAGATATTATATGTTGATTTATCTAATAAACTTGTACATTTTGAAATTGACACAAGAGAATCTAGATAGAAGTGCATTTACAATAGTTCAAGTTCCAACACACATTTACATTAATCTTGGAATCTAATTTATTTCCTGGTTCTAACTAGATGAATACTCCATTTGATACTGACATATCCTCTCTTTGCAAACCACGCTGTATCCAATGCATGTCACAAATCATTGAGAAAAGTTTACCTTCCTGACGGAAATCGTAGCATACTCAAACATTCATCTACTAAAACGAACTTAAATATGTATTATTGATATGATAGTAATGGTATAAGCGACATTCCAATAGTCCGCAACGCTTAACGCGAAAACGCAATATCATCTATTCTCAATATCGACTTCACCGTTTCAGATGCCAATGTGATGGCACTTGTGCTCACCAACACGGGTTGCAACACATGCTCGTCGTAAGTGTTCAGTGCTCCCGCTCTTCTTACCGATATACCTGCGTTTCTCTCTCCATTCTCGTGTCTGTTTCTCAAGTCGGTCACAACGTTGATTGGGTTCAATCCTGCGTTCTCTGCCAAGGTTGTTGGAATTACTTCCAAGGCCTCTGCAAATTCCTGGTATACAAATTGCTCAACTCCAGATAATGCTGTGCTTTCCTTCATTAATGTTCTCGAAATCTCGATTTCTGGAGCACCACCACCAGCAATCAAAGCCTTTTCTTTGACAAGACATCTGACAACACACAAGGCATCGTGGATCGATCTTTCTGTTTCGTCCAACACCAAGTAGTTGGCACCTCTTACGACAACACTTACTGTTGGCTTAGTGTTCTTTGAGGTGATACCTGTGATCTTTACAATCTTTGATCCTGAGCTTTCAATCTCTTCAATCAAGTCAGCTGCTCCTAATCTGTCTTCTGTGAAGTTATCGATGTCTGCAATAGGCTTACATCCAGTTGCCTTAGCTAAGAATTCGATCTCATCTCTTTCAATATCTTTGATTACTAAGATGTTCAACTTGGATAAAAAGTGCAAAGCCAAGTCGTTGACGGCGTCTCTGAGAATCGATTTCTGGATGAGCAATACATTACATTTTGCCTTCTTGATCTTCTTACAGATGTTCAACAAGTATGCTCTTTCTTCTTTTAAGATCTTGTCCATTTGTCTGTAGTCGTTAACAACAACGTTGTTCTCCATGTCTGGCTTTGGTGGTGACAATTGGAATTGCACGAGACCGATACGGGCCTTTTCTACTCTTGTTGGTCCACCTGCGTTCTTGACCACATTCTGTGTTAAAACCACTCCGTTGATCAATTCTGTGTCATCGATAGTTCCTCCAACCTTCTTAATCAATCTAATATCGTTCAAGTCGACATTGTCTCCCAGTTCGTTGGTGACCTTGAGGACAGAGTCCACAGCAAGTGGTGACAATAAAGAAGTGTGTTGCGATACAATCTTTGAACTCAAGGAAGTAGAAGCAGCACGGATCAACTGCTCACGGTCCTCCAATTTAATCTTATACGACATATCCAATAAGATCTCACATGATCTACGTGCTGCTCTTTGGAATGATTCGGCAATCAAGGTTGGATGGATCCCCTTGTTCAATAATCTATCAGCTGCACCCAAAAAGGCACCAGTCAAAATAGCTACAGAAGTAGTACCATCACCAGCCTCAATATCCTGTGCAGCACTAACATCAACCAACATACGAGCAGCTGGATGTAAAACAGCCATATGCTTTAAAATCGTAGCACCATCATTGGAAATTATAATCTCCCCAGTCTTGGTCTTGATCATTTTATCCATACCTTTTGGACCTAAAGATGTTCTGATCGCGTCTGAGACAGCACGAGCAGCCAATATATTGGCTTTACGCACTTCCTGTGGCTTCTCCTTATTATTGAAAGTAGCATTGGACGGCGCAACAACGGCTCTGGTATTTGACATATTTACTTCCTGGCGTCTGTTGTTGAAATTTTTTTTCAATATTTGATTTCAAAATATATTTGGCTGCTGTCACGTGTTTAGTCCGATTATAAATGAGGACCGATGACTCTTTGATGTTAAATATAACGATATGACATATACCAAGTTTGAGGATATAGATTTAAGAGCAGAAGAGGTGGACGCTTGTACGTTTTCCAAGTGGCAGCCACTTTTCAAGGAGTATAGTGGAGAAGCAAAAGTTTTGAAGCCCTTACCACAGGAGTTTCTTGACTACTTAGCACAAGATAGTATCAAGTTACCAACGAGTGGGAAGATTGAGGAGATCCAGTTAAGTAGTGACAATGAATATTCTGATTGGGAGGAAGAGGATGATGAAGAGGATGAGAATAAGAGACCTGAGATCACAGTTGATGACTTTTTACCTTTGCATAATAGTATTAAAGATACGGTGAGAGAGTATGGAACTGTAGTACCTAAGCTTAACTGGTCACTGCCTAAAGATGCGAAATGGATAATAGCAGGAAATACATTACGGTGCAGAGAAGTGAATGATGTGTATTTACTTTTCAATGCTAGTGACCATATTGCAGATGATTTGGATACACCATTCAGTGAGGTTGAAGAAGTGAATAGACCATTAGGAGTCAAGGATTATGAATTAGTATTGAAGAAATGGATAGACATGAATCCTGCACTTGAATTTAGAGTGTTTATACATAACAAAAAAGTGATTGGGATCTCTCAAAGAGACCTTAATCATTATAAATTTTTGGCTGAGATCAAGAATGATATTCACGAAGCTATTAACAAATTTATTAAGGAAAGTCAATTTTTCAAAAAATTTGCATTAAACAAATGCATTCTTGACGTTTACGTTGCACGGCCGTTTGACAGGGTGCATTTAGTTGACATCAATCCATTTAGTAGAAAATCAGACCCACTTTTATTTACTTGGAATGAACTCTTAACAAGAGATGAATTCGATGAAGACTACGAGTTCAGATTGGTAGACAAGAACAACATGGGAAGATTTGCAGTTAAAGAAAATAGTGAAAGTCAAGTACCACTAGATGTAATTAATGCAAGTGTCAACGGAGGAGAAGCCATGGCTGAATTGGCACGAGAATGGCATAAACTCCAAATGGATCAATGAACCCATTGTGCATAGACGATTTTGTGAACATACCGGCATGACTTCCATTTTGGTAAGAATCGTTTCGAGATTCACATTTCAAGATACTCAATAAGGTGAACCCCACAGTAGACATTGACGGAAATGTATGAACCGAGAAGGTGAGTTTGTTGGAGGCAACTTTACGATGTAATTTTGGGGGAGATCTCTTAGCTCATATTCTTGTGTGCACACCTTGACTATATATAAATGTGTTTGGAACCCCATGATTTTTCAATAGATTTAAATAGCAATAATGAGTATAATTACACTTGATAAGAGTAATATCTTCTTGCCTAGTTACAGAGGTAGGCTTCTTGAAGGGATTACTTATAATCCTTCTAATAATACGTTAATATGGGTCGACATTGTGGCAGCAGAAGTGCACCGTGTTGTTCTTTCTGAGGAGGGCCCAAGCAATCATGAAACGATCCTGTTTTCGGACAAGGAGGAGACTATAGGTGCAATTGGTCTTACCCTGAATGACAATGTACTTGTAGTGTGCGGGAAATACGGAGTTGCTCGCGGGAACTTTGGCTCCGGTGAAATTGAGTACTTTTTCAAGTACCCTGAAAACACCCGTTTAAGATCGAATGACGGTACAATTGATCCATGGGGGCACTTGTGGATTGGATTAATGACTGATTTTCCAACCATCAAGAAAGATGGTAAAGTTTCTCCAGAAGGTAAATTGTACCGCATCAATTGTCATGATTTATCTATCACAGATATGTTACCTGATGAAGAGATCTTTATTGCCAATGGATTATCGTTCCTGACTAAAGGTGATAAATTCTACTGGACAGACTCGCTCAGGTTCACGATTTGGTCGTGGGATTATGACTACATATCCAACACATTATCTAACCGTAAAGAACATTTCAAAAGTAAAAGTGCATATCCTGATGTCGAATCACCAGAACCTGACGGATTGACATTGACCAAGAATAATGAAATATATACGTGTGTCTTCGGAACACTGAGTCTTGCACATTTGGCTGCAGATGGTCTGGTGAAACAAAAGTATAAATTTCCATGCGAACGTATCACATGTGTGATAGTTGGAGGGAAGAAGGATAATGAAATCTTCGTAACTACATGTAATGAAAACTTGGAGGGTAAGATAAACCATGATGGAGAAGACTTGGGTGGATACCTTTATAGGATCAAAGTTGATGAGCCTGTGAATAGTCAAGTGAAGAATGTTTGGGGAGGTAGTTAAAGAATATAAATATGCTAATATAGAATATGAACAAAAGAGTGTAGATTAAAGATCTTTTCTTTTGATAATATTCTTGTTAACATTTCTCGGAGAATTTAGTTGTATTCTCGGTCAGATTAAGCTGCTTACTTGATCGTCCATTGAGATTGTACTTTTCACTCGATCGTATAACTTACTTGTAGATCCTGCACTCTTTCTCTACTTTGCTCACTTGCTTTGCTTGTTCGCTTTTAATAATCTATAAATTCCTATTCTATATAAATTTTGCACCCATTAATTCTCAATTCATTATTCTTGGTATAAAACCATGATTCTTTGTATAAATTCCTCGATGAGTTCATTCTCTTCGACCCCTCCGGTTCTCAATTCGTTAAGTTTGAGATTCATGATAGTTTTCCTATTTTCTGTATTAGGCTCATTTGTAAATTGAGGGTCTTGTAGTATCTTTAGAAGAGTCAATAAATGGAATTGAAGTGATGGTTGTTTGAGCATTGATTTTATTACAGGATCATTCACTATTTTTTCAAACTTATCCTTTTTATCAGCTATTACCTTCTCTTCTACCTTCTCATCTCTAACTTCAATCTTCCCATCATCAGCCTTCTCAGTATTCACCTTCACATCCATCGCCTTGTGTTTCTCACTCTTGAAGCATCCAATCGAACAGTACCCACATCCACACTGCGGACACTTGTACTTGGAAGCCTCCTTCTCACAGATCAAGCACACCTTTACCATCTCATATAGTTAAAATTTCACTCAAACTGCATACGCTTTATTGACCTAATTGAAAAGACGCGACAAATTCACGACATGCGACACTCAAATTTTTGACGCATTGAATATGCACACCACAATAGATTCCCACATACCAAAAGGTTGACAAATGCCCCAAACTCTATCAACGATTGGCCAGAACCAGTTGAAACAAAAGTCAATCAACAAACCATTTGCAAACCTTGTCTGGCACTGCGGCAAAGGCTCAGGGGGACCTGCTGTAGTTTCGTAACACCACCGACTTCAAAAAAGAACACAATGTACCATTAAACAACATTACCAAGTCACCATGCATAATCGAAGGTAAGCTTGTTGGTTTTATGTTTCGCGCAAAAATTTCACACACTCCAAGGGAAGCACACTTCTGCACATTCAGACATTTTTTAATTATTATGAACCTTGTTCTTCTTTAACCACTGTGCACTTCTCTCCTAATCAGTTTTGGGCTAAATTACTTTACTTTGTGTATGCGTCTGGATGCGTTGTACAAAAAAAAAAGTCCACTCCCCCGTTCTCTCCGCCTCTTTTATTGTATATATTTTTTTGCAACTATGATTGGATGGCTCTCATCTTAACAGTTTATGCTCTGTGGTTGGGGGTACCAGGAGGTGAGTTATATTAAATTTTAATCAAGGATCTATTCTAAATAGAAGGCTCAATATATAGTCATACGTTTATGCTTAAGCTTAATAACTGACCATAACGACATCAACCTTACATCACATACAAGTACAGCAAATAGTAACAAACAGTAACAAATTTAAAGTTGGATTGCTCGTCTCGAAACAAGGTTAACCAACCAATTAATGCGTCATGATTCCCAAATAATTGCTTCACATCCCTTTGGCCCCAATTAAGATTTTGCATGGCAAAACGAACACTCAAAAGTCTCGAGTCGAATTTTACCCTTCTTGTACCACCAAGGACTATTGTCCTGAGCTCCGATTGTGGTTATTATTGTGACTTTTAATTGAACTGGAATGATTTCTTACATGCATGGTGTACTATTTCTGTCGATCGTTGCCCTCTGAATTACATTCATCCTAGCATTTTACTATCATCAGTAAGCTTTTTCCCAAATGGACTTTATTTTCAAGTACTGATTCACCTGCATACGTTGGCCTTGTCCTAGCAAGCGCTGTAATGTGTATCTCCATGATTAGGCCCTGTTTGGTACTCAAATTGGCTACAGACTCTCTGTCGTTTGGCACCTCTGGTATTTTAATGCTTGTTTCTTATTTCGGTTGTCGTCACAGAGATCGTCTCAGGTTTGTATGGCCCAACTTCATTCTGGCCACGGCCCCTCTATATTGTAGCTAACAATGTATATTGTGCTGATTATCAAAGGGTTGGCACAGGGTTGATGAAATGGCCTCCGTAAATGTTCATACGTAGCCGTTTAACAAAAATTAAACTTTCGTCCGAGAGTTTGACTTCAGCACATAATCACCTCTATTGTTTTTTGCAATCGTTTCTACATGTTCAGATTATGATTACTGAAACATTGACATATGACGACTTTCATTTTTACGGCAAGAGTGTGATTTAACTATTACTTTGTAAGTTATGAGAGTATTGATTGTTCAAGAGTATCAAATATTAGGAAACTCAAGAGACTCAAGAAATTGTTGAATAAACTGTCCCTCTACACCCAAAAGGTTGCCTTCTTTAATCTACATCAAACAGAACCCTCTCTCTAGTCCTACGAATCTACAATTTCATAAAATCTAATCATTTATATCCATAATCTACCCAAAAACCATCACCCGACGGTGTAATAAGAAATGAAAAACGTAACCTTCATAATGAGCCTACCAAAAGGCATTGTATTGTTGAGATTGAATGCTTGGACCAACTGGGAATTGTTGTTGGTATACTGGTGGTGGGAGTACTTGTTGGTTCGTGTAGTACTGATAATTGAACCATGTTGGGTACTGCCCTTGTGAAATGGCTGGCACTGGGGTTGGAGTTGCCATAGCTGTAGGTACAATCATCGGGAAAACAGATGTTGGTACTTGTTGTACATATTGTTGTTGTTGGTAAAATTGTTGTTGGGTTTGTTGAGGTTGTACTTGTTGCTGCTGTTGTTGAGGTGCTTGGTGGTACACTTGGTGAGTTTGGTACTTCTTGTTGAGTACTTCTTGATATAATCTTCTTCTCTTACCGTATCCATAGTGGTACATTTCGTAGTTTGGTGTTAATGGAGTTAATGGAGACGAAGAGAACTTGCTCAAGCAAGTTGAACATGAAGATGTCAAGTGTGCACATCCAGATCTCATAGAGTTTAAAGGTGAAGTAACCATAGACAACTTTGGTGTTTGGTATGCAACGCAAGCAGGTTGAATGGCTTGCAGTGCAAGTTGTGGAGGTTGTTGTTGGGGAGTAGACAGTAAACCATCTTCTTCCATTAATGCTTTATAACTTGAAATCAAGGCAGTTGGTAACTTAAAGACTCCGTTGGTTGCAAACAAGCTCCAAAACTTGTCACAGCGAGAGATACATCCAAAGGATAACTTGTAGTCAAGGCACAGTAAAAAGTACAGCTCTAAAGTATTCAAGAGCTTGAGGTCAACAGATACAGCAGCATCACCATCTGTCTGCTTAACTGTATTGTTGATAATATTGAGCCATGTTTTAAGTGTGTAAGATTGATCATCGAATGCCTTGTTGGATAATATAAGAGATACAACGAGCAAGTATATACTCATTGAGTCCTCTTCATTTTCTATGCTCTGTTGGTCTAGTATATTAGATTCAATCTTCTTTTGGAATTGTAATACATCATTATGATGATACTTGTAAAGATAATACAAGCTTATAATCAAGTTGGTCAGACTCAACTGCGAATTGTAAACGAGCAGTGTAATAAAGTTACTGTACTTTCTGCTAAACTCATTGAACCTTCTCCTTCTGTCACGGTTTGAATCATCCGTTATTATCTTATGGTTGCTTTGGGTAGGACTTGATATCACTATCCATGCCAATTTGACATAATTGTTCAAGTTCCCAATCATATCCTATCCAATGTCTTTACTGCTCATCTTCAACCCAGGATTTGAATTTGGTTATATATAGAAGCTCCAACATGCTAATTCCCATACTGCTGCAACTGGTTATGGTAACGCACAAAAATCATAAAAAAAAAAAAAATCATATAATGCAAAAAAGACAAATTGAGTAGAAAATAATATGGGTTCTGCAAATCTCTCAAAAATATAAAGATGAATAAAAAGCAATGAAAATTACAAAGTAGCTAGCAAAAAGGAAAAAGCTAGAAAAGAAGAATTGCCAGACATCACGCAAATGGGATTCTAGAGGAAGAGATGGATTGTAACCATGTGAATTATTTTCATGAGGAGCAATGATTGTCGTCTTGATTGGGTAAAATGAAGCATAAAGTGGATGAAAAACATATAGTGCATTTAATAAAAGTAATAATAGGGACGTAATAAGAGGTGGGCAGAGGCTTGTAGTCGAAACGCTAATCCTCACGCAATAGCCCCAAGATGAGCAACTTCAAGTTGGAAGGAAACGCAACTGGGCACGGGTATCAACAATAAAGACCAAACCCAATTGTATTCAATGAGTCGCATTCCGGTGGTATTGGTGCCAGGCAAGAACGCAGTGTGCGTGTGTGTGCTTTCTCACAGCATAAAATCACCTTTTAAAACATGGCATCCTCCTAACAAAAATAGAACCCAGCAGTCTACGATATGGGTCGCAATACCATTTATTGAATTGCAACAATAGAAACGGTAATCAACACAAAACTTTGGCCCTGCTCGAGACAAATAGGAGCTTGGCCTCAGTGAAGCCCAGATGTTTTTTTTGTCTTTTTTTTTTTTTTTTTTTTGCCACAGCGATCCGAACCGAGTGGTGGATGACCTTTACCTGGCGGCGCCAGCGGCTCTAGTTCATCCCAACCATTTCAAGGGCGATAAATTAGCTTTAGGTTGCATACAACACAGGAAAAATAATTTTAAGCATTGGGATTTGAGAGTGGAAGGCCCTTAGTCCTTAGTGAGAGTTCACCCCTCCTCTTTTTCCCCTAATCTTCTTTGGCCAAGGCAGTACAGGTGAGGGTAACTTACCAGTTGCATTTTAGGTGTCTATTGTTAATTGTAAATTGTAAACTATAAATTGTAATAAAAAGGTAAATACCATAATATCATAACATAAGTGTATAATATCATAAGATAATGCAGAGAGAGAAACGTCTGTGAAATGAAATACAAGACGACAAGGGTGTATTACAGTAACCTAATATCTCTTTAAGCAATTAGGCTTTAGCCCTTACCAAAGGGCTCATCTGGGGTTATTGTTGAAGGTGTGTTTGCACTCACGCGTTTCATCCACTCGTAACTCATCCATTCTTTCTTTTTCGTCTTCATGGGCAGTGTTTGATGCCCCAGCTGCTATTTTACATTCTGTGTAGTATATCCGCATTCTGTTGATGTTAGGATGTTTCTGTCATGAGGAACACTAAAATACCAGGTGCTGGCAGCTAACAAGCTGGCAGCTCCATGACTAAGGTTACAATAACCTAGCAGCATACGACGGAAATTAGAAGAAAAAAAATGGCTTGTCGAAAATAAGCCCCAAATAATTTCCAAAAATTAGACAATTTGGGCTCCGATTGTTCTGATTCCCTCGTCCATGTACGACACCCCAGTCTTGAGGCAGCTGAGATCACACTCTAATTGTCATTGCAACTATCCTAACGATGGCTAGATTAGCTGGATCATCTACAGCGTGTTTATGCTTAGCGTCGTTCCACTCCAGTAGGTTAGTCAAGCGTCAAACGCACAATCTCTATTTTGAGATTAACCTGAAATGCGTTTCTCCATCATCTTACCTCCAAGGGTGACCCCCCCTCCTCCCCCAAAAGGGTGAATGAGAAATAGGTAGTGGAAAGTGACCTCTGTCCCCAACGCATCTACCATGGCGTATCTGCTTCATCTCAAACCAAAAATAAAAATATCCCTTCACAAAGTCACTGAATAGAATTTGGGTGGGCCCATACCATAGAACCTTTTGTGTATCCGTGACAAGCGTCCTTTAAAAGGTGAAGATATTGTGTTCTCTAACTAGGTACTTATCAGTGTATACTTGTCTTGTTTGCCGTAAATATAACCCTGGGATTTGTGTAGGGTTAGCTCCTTTGTTTCACCTGTATTGCTTTGTATCCTTCTATGGAACAGGAACATTTTGAAATTGCACTTCAGCTTGGGATTCTCGGTGGGACCTCTTATTGGTATTGCTAGGAATTTTATTAAACTCATAACCAAAATAAACAGTTGCGTAGTGTTACTGCCCTCTTGTGGTCCATGGGTATTGTACTTGGAATTCGAGACGTCAAATGTCTTGAGCGTTGAATGCCTGGTGAATTGGCTACTGTGCATATCCTAGCTGCAAATACGAGTTACACGTGATTCCTCACTCTTCAATGCAAATGAACCATTCACTCTGCAGTGAAAGAACAATACCTTCTGTATTTAGACAATAGAGTGCGTAGTGTTAAGGATGCCGTAATACTCAAAATGCCTTATGGGGTTTGGGGTTTGCTAAAAAAAAAAAAAAAAAAAAACTCAAGAAAACAGTCTTTTAAGATCTGCCTCAGATCTATGAGATCAGCAGGTTAGTATGTATGATCTGTTGTAATTGCATGATCCAGAAGGAGCATCCTTTTTCTATTGATTATCACGAAATGTGGTTGTACATGTTGGTTTAACATGGTAATTACCGAAAATCATTAAATACTTATTTAAACTTAGTAAGTAATTATTATGACGATTGATTAATGCATTTCAGTAATTGTGATTTGTAACTTGGTGTTTGCTTGGGGTTTACTGAGTTTATTGAGGATTACTGATTATTTGAGATTTATTAGACCAAAAGATTTGATAGGATAGAGATTACTTTAATATTAAAACGGTATTACACATAAATTAGACAATCACCATGCATGTTAATACAACTTATACTATTAGCTTATATTAACAGCACGAACTCCTCTTATCTGCCAACAACGTTCTTGTAATGCTCAACTTACGAAATTCGTAGTACCTAATGATTCACCTGACTTTTGGCCACTCAACAGAAAAGGTATAAACGTTTACTATGTCATTCAATTAGCTACAGAGTGTATCTGATGTTGCACATCTACTTTATTTTGAATAACATCAGTTGTTTGGGATTCGAGAAGTCGTTTGCGCTTTCGGCGGAGTTGAATGTCACCAGTTATTCAATCTACCTTTAAAATAAGCGGAACTCGAATGTTGACACACGTAAAAAGATACATTTGTGATGTTTGACTACTAAACTTACAACTTCAAACTAGTTACTGGCTGGTGATGTGTGTTTAAAATGACACAGGATTTCGCCTGCATCAGTATTCACCTAAAATTACTCTTGCCAAGCCATCGGGGTTGATCATAGAATGTTAAACACAACATGATCGCCAAGCTACAACTAGAGTTTTATGTCAAGATTTATCTGATTTTGTACTGACAGAGATCACACATTCTCTTAATGAATTTATCATAGACCTATGCTACTCCATTTTGATCAAACATATTGATGTTAAAAAAAACGTATTTTGGGTAATACTTTAATAGTATAATTTACCTGAAATGAAAAGTCTAATTGAATTCAGTTTGAACTGAACTGAATTTTGATTCACTACCAAACGTTGATTCATAAAATGACGTTTGTTATAAGAAAGAATGACATTAATAATGCAGATATACTATGTAAACCATATTCAACACTGTTCATTCTTGAGTACTCCAAGTTTTCAAAGTCGAAGTAGGTGCACTAAATATAAGAAATATCCTCAAGTCATCCCCCTCCAGTTCACCTGCCTATTCAATTTGTATAGTGGACCACTTTAATCACACCATGTCCAGAATTACATCATTTCGGCTGCAAAAATATGTCAAACAAGAAACAATCGGTTCTAGATTTTTCTAGCCAAAAAATCCAGCAACAGTTGAATCACGAATCACATAGCCCCTCAAGTGGTATGCAGGTACTTGTTATAGCCTACATTATGTTTAGAACAGGCAGCAACCAAGTAGCTCCAAGTGCTCAAATGCTCAAACGTCACACGACAAAGTAAGAATTGGTAAACGGATTTAGCGGAAGCATAAACAATCCGAACGAAAGATCCGTTCAGGGACCTCAGCCCAGCTCCAACCAGCTTTAAACATAGCCACGCCACCAATGTTAAACGGCTTATTAACTGTACCTCCGCACTCGAACCGCAGTAGCACAAGCCTTAAAACTCGATGGCAACTCAACGGTTTTGTTCAATGTATCAAGTTATCGGTGCTTTAAGGTTTTTTTATTGCTTTTACGTGAAACTCTGCCTCTCTCATCAACAAGTATATAAGCAATTTGAAAGTAACCAATCTTTATTTGTATTGATTACAAGAGACGATATGTTTAAATTTAAGGTCGTGCATTATTATATGATACCTCTCATAGCATTGGTGGTATGGTGGGGTATGCTTATAGCCATGCTTGCAAGTTGGTCGATTCAAGGACGTCCAATTTATTCTTTCATGAGCCACCATAACGACCAATCTGTCGTGTATATCTCAGACATTGGAGCTACAAACTTACAAGCTCTCTTCATTGCATGTGCTGCGTTCCAAGCCATCTTTTTCGTCGGAACCTTGTTGATGGAGTTCATCCTTCGCAAGCAAGAGAAACTTCAACCATATGTTTCTACCAAACAAGCAAAATGGTCCATATTTGCCATCGTCTGCGCCTGCATTGGTCAGATTGGAATTATCTGCGTTTCATGCTTCAACCTTCGTGCATTCCATAGAGTTCACTACTCAATGGTTGTAGTATTTATTGTGTTTTGCGGAATTGCTGTGGTAGCTAACACCATCAATACATTCATCTTTGGTAACTACCCAACGCGCTTAACACCTTACCACGAGAAAGTCATCTTCGGCAAACATAGATGGTCCAATTTATACATGGTATCGTTTGTCCTCAAATTGATCTGGTTTGCTCTTGCATTGGTGTTTGCAATTGGCTTTGCAGTATACCTGCTGAAGAATAAAGAGAACATCTCTGCAAGCTTTGAATGGACCATATCATTCTGGTACGGTGTGATCTTGATAATGTGGTCTATTGACTTGTTCCCAAGCGCCGTTAAGCATTACAAAGTAAGACATCCAGAGAAAACTATTTACGACTCGCTGGAATCGAGCCAAACATACAACGAATTTTGATCTCGACCATTATGATTAACGATTGAAAAAGCATTACTAGATTTTTATATGATTACTTTATAGATTTATAGATTTTATTACTTATTTACTTTAAATTTGTAGCATCACTCATCCTTGAGGATACTTTTGTTTACCATTTATAAGTTCCAGAACTCAGTCAAGTTACCTCCAGCACCGTTGAAAGCCAATACATTAGGAGTTTGCTTGTCTAATCCAGAGATCACGCCCTTAGTACCATACTTTACCAACTTGTTCTTCAAGGTTGCTGGGTCTATCAATGAACCAGTGGAGAACTCAGAACTGGTTTCTGGTTGCAAAGACAAGTAGTACGACAAGAGACCAGTAATGTGTGGTGCGGCCATCGAAGTACCAGACATCGAGGCATTCTCACTCCAAATGTATGTCGACAAAATGTCTTCACCAGGTGCAAAGATATCTACACAGCTGTCCCAGTTGGAAAAGCTAGCCTTTTCATCTCTAATGTTGGATGCACCAACAGTAATTGGACCAGAAGCTCTTGCTGGTGAGTAATTGCACAGCTCGGCATTGTCGTTACCTGCAGCAACAGCAATGTGTAACCCAGCCTTGGTACCGGCATTCACAGCCAAGTCCAAAGCTTCGGAAATTCCTCCTCCAATAGACATGTTGACAGTCGAACCCTTGAACTTACGGCCCTTGGTCTTCAACTTTTCATTGTGGTCATCTAAAACGAATTCAACACCCTTGATGATGTCAGAGGTAGTTCCAGCACCAAGCAAGTTCATAACACCAACAGCAACCAAGTCGACATCCTTGGCTACACCGTAAGTCTTGGATCCAATGATTCCAGCACAGTGAGTTCCGTGCCCATTACCATCTAATTTAACAAAAGGAACGGCAACAGCTTTACCCCAGGTTGCTCTACCTTCAAACTCTTCGTGCTGAACCTTGATACCAGTGTCAATGACGTACGCAGTTACACCCTTACCACCCTCGTTGTCGTACAAGTAGTCCAACTTTGGTGAGACGGCAGCACCACGGTGCGAGATTCTCAGCAAACCCCATGGAGCATTCTTTTGAATGTCAAACTCACTGGTGTGCATCACGGCATCTTGTTCAATAAACTTGACATCTCTATTCTGTTGAATTTGAGCAACAGCCTCAGGTGTGAAGTATCCAACAAATCCCTTGAGGGAGTGGATATCGAAAAAGTCTGGTTTCGTGTCGGTGACTTCAAATACCCCAGCTGTGGCATCAGTCATACCAGAAACCATATCAGTGTATAACTTTTGAACCCACTCTTGGTGGTTGGCCAAAGAAGCAGTAGACACTTCATCCTTGAAGACAACAATGTACTTGTGTGGAATAAGCTTATCAATAGAAGCTAACTTTAAAATTGGAGCCTTTACTTCACCCTTCAATTCATTCATCGCATGCTCAAGAGCTGCCTTGGCCAGATTCAAAATCTGAGGAGTCTGAGGTTGCAAAAACTCAGTAAATACGCTGAGCTCATCAACATTGGGAATAACCAATGAAGAAACGGTTGAAAAGGTTACTGCTAACAGTAATAAGATGTTAATTGGAAGCATTATAGAAGAAGTGCTGGTGGCGAAATTAGGGGGAAACTGACTCTTTTCCCCATTTATAAGATAAGGTCATGTGATCAGTTACGTAACGTTATAGCATAGCCCAATGATTGTAAGGCTCTCTATATTGAATTTTGGGATCTACAAAGAATAAAATGGAGTTGAGGTATTAAATATGAAAGAGCTGAATACATTAAATGTATTTGATTATAACTTGGACAAAGTTAAGTTCATTTACTTGTGTGATATTACTGTCAGTTGGAAGATCACATTCATTGATCATGTACGCCTTGAACGAAGAAAAGATGAAATTAGATGCATAGAAAGAAACTAACTGCCAAGAAGACAGTAAGTTTAACAAGTACTTTTTAGTAATACCAATCTAATTGTATGTCATATATGGGGTTTTAAAATTGTGGGGTGAAATTCGCAGCCATTCAAATGAGATTAAGAGTCACCAAAAATATACAAACAATAATACACACTTACATTCTTCAAGCATTCGATTTGTCATTGGTTAAAGTACAAAATGTTACAAATTATGACAAGCTTTTACTTCGCTCTAAAAACTTGTTGAAACCCTTTTTTTGTTATGTCACTCCAAAATGGAGTAAGTTCAATTTGTAAAAAAGTTGGAACTTTATAAGAATGAAATCTTCTCCTTCACAAATGTTTTATGATCAGTCACTCCTTCGATCGCTACTGCATGAAGTCTTGCTAATGGTCCTCTCATAATTATTCTCCATAACGACAGTGAAAGTCTGAATTCAATTATATCACCTTTAATATCACGACTTGATATTTTACGTTTCTTTGTCTGTTGGTCTTCCTCTTCTTCATTAAAATTGTTTAAAGCGGTCACAGGAAGTGAGTCTTCAAAGACATCTTTCTCTAAGATATCTCTAACCCAACTTTCTTTCATTTCTCTTCCGTTAATAATCGAATGTGCGTCCAGGAATCCAGTGAAAAAACTCACCATTGGTTTGTCTGTTCCAAGTCCTTCAATCAAGAAATCACCCGAGTGATCTTTGAACACTTGCAAGAGTTTAGTACACAATTTATTAGTAATTTGTACCACTGCCAACTTCAGACTTTTGTTTAAGATAAGTTTAACTTCTGAATAGTCCAGGTTAAGGACATCCAGGTCCAGGTCCAATTGCATGATAAGCCCTCTTTTTGGTTCATTTCGTATGTATGGTCTTACATATAACATGGGCATTTCCAAAGACTTATCATTCGGGGATTCATTCAATACCCCCCTCTTTTGTAAATTGTTGAGATTAAGTATAATCTCTTGTTTGATAGGCAAAAATGGATTATTGATTATCTTGTGCTTAATAATCCGTTGTTCCAACTCCAAAAACCTATAGTACTTACATTCACGTACAAGTAATTTCCTGTGGTCATCGTTTTGGATGATCAAGTGGTTTCCTCTTAGTATTTCCAACAATTCTCCAAACAATTTAGGTGATCTATTTGGAAGCAGTGCTGGTCTTTGTGGAGGTGGTCGTAACATACCTTTCGATTCGATAGTGTGGCTATCGACTTTATAGTTATCGTATAGCACACTAAAGTAGTTAGGATGGTTACCAGTAGTCCTAAACAAGGAAGTAGACACCTTGAACGATTGGTTCCCAACCGTGGCAAAAATATCTTCATTGGTTACAATATTCTGAAGCTTCTTCAACCCAAAATAATACGAATCAGACCAAAGATCCATAAACACCTGGTCATTATCAACACAAATCGAATACCCCTGTAAATGATTATAGATCTTCTCAAATATTATAGGATTACGATCAATAAACAACACTCCATCTTTGTTTTGCTCTTGACTGAAAAACTGGGTAAAGTATGAAGGCGCATCTGATGATAAAGATAACCCACTTAACCGAAATAACTTATACCCCACTTGAATAGTAAAGATTTTCTCATGCGGAAGAATTACAGGAATCGTATGATCAACCTCTGTTGATATCTCGGGACTAATTGGATGGTCTGCCATTGCTGCTATTTATTCTTCATTTTTATCTTTATACCCCCATTAATATACCCTGCACTTTAGTAAGCGGTGACGTAATATTCCTTAATCTTACACAAGCATACATTTTATAGATTCATACAAAAAGTTTAAAGAAAAGTATATAGATCAAAGGACCTTTAATCTACCTAATTGAATCTAGTTAACGAGGGAGTTTGTTGAGGAATACTATATTGTCCATGTGTATGGGTTACAGATCTCAATAATCAAAATAAAATTAGAAGGAAATAACTAGAATTAGGACTATAAATAAAATTTGGATAGACCAAATTCATGGAGAAAGTAAAGACTAGTCATTGAAGTTGAAAGTATAGACTAAAGTTGAGCAGATTTAAGTATATACATGTCACGGAAAAGCCGTAACTTCAATGGTTGTTGGACATGTCGTCTGCGGAAGGTGAAGTGTGATCTCCAGAAGCCCAAGTGTGGCAGGTGTATTAAAGCCGGACTAGAATGTGCTGGGTTTGATTTGAAATTGGGGTGGGCTGACCCCCTCACACTTTCTTCAAGTAATCAGCTAGTGCCTTTGGAGACTGCTGATAGTGTTAAGAACAATGAAATCTTTCAACGTCGTAATGTGGATATGGTCAAGTATCCACGCGAACAGCAGTATGAGACATATGTAGTTCTCAACACCAAGTTGGAACAGATTGACGAGGCGGCTCAGCAAAAGCGTTCAACAGTAATAGGTCCCTTTGGCGTCTATGGTGTATCCTCGGGAGGCATCTCTGAACCCTCCCCCAAAAAACGTAGAAAGGTAAAGGGAGGGAAGGTGCAAGAGACTCAAGTTGAGATAACTTTAGAACTGCCCATCGCCAAAAAGAAAGCTCCTAACATCCTCAATGGCAACATTACACTCACCTATGGTGACCTGAACAACAATATTATCGAAGATATGTCAAGCGAAGATATAATCAAGAAGTTTAACATCAACCACAAATCCATCTTTGCCAAAAATAACAACTGGGTGCACCCACTGCTTCTCGACTATGCTAAACTCACTATTTTGGCAATAAAAGGAACCAAGTACAAGTTCAATGAGCAAAATATGCTCCACATATTGTACCCCAAGTTCTTTCCCAATATAGACTCGGACGATTGGACCCCTGATATAAAGGTATGTAACCGATTGTTTGTGTTTGACAAACGAAACCGAGAGTTGCGTGTAAAGTGGCTTTTCAAAGAACTCCTTCGGGGGTTCCTGTCCGATATCTTTTCATTCAATAGGGTGTACTTTGAGAACAATTACTTTGACACTGTTTTGATCCCATATATTAAACAGTTGATGTGTGAGTTTGTTTGTTATGACTTTGCTATTTGGGCAACCGCAAACACTCTACATTTGGAGGACGTAGAAGAAGAGGATATAGTCGAGGATTCGGATATCCGGGAACGCTTGGAGTTGATAACACAGAATATTAAACTCGGAATTATGTACTTGGTTTTGGGTCTCTCTGCATTCAAGCGATCATTAGAAAGTACTCACTTACCAAATGATGAAAATACCTATCATATAAATGAGCATCTCAAGATGGCCATGGAGTTGCGTAAACTCGGTATTGGCATCGTCAACTTCCATTTAGACAGATATGATAATCATGACGAGTTGCTTGATCGATATGAAGACCGGGCAAGATTTGAATATGAAACTCTATTATTACTAGCACTATTGCTTCAAATTGAGCTTGATAATAACTTTAGTGTCTATGAAAACTTTGAACTTATCTATGCAATTGGAGACCATATAATCAAGAACAAGTTCAAAAAGACTCGGCTTTCTAATTTAACCAAGTTCTTAATTTGTTGGTTCAAAATTAGTTATGTGTTTTTTGAAAGCACACAGTCTATTAATTCATTCAATTATGCGATTAGTGAAGGGGATGAAAATTCCAACTATAGGGATTTAAGCGATAACTACGATTTAGCTAAAGAGAAAGAGGAAGAGGAGGAAGAGGAGGAAGAAGAAGAAGACAAGGAAGAAGAATTCCAAAAGGACGACCTTCAAATTAAACAATCAACCAAGAACTTAGTGGTTAAGGGGAATGAAAATGAGTACACGCCATTATCGTTTACCATAACATTCAACAAATCCGATCAAACTGGATACTCTAAGGCAGAAGATGAAAAGACGGAGGATCCAAAGAAGAAGGAATTTGTACCAAGAGCCAACTTCACAAGTGTTATCAATACCGATAGTATTTATATGATGTACGGATTTCCAAGACTGTTGATGGAACTTTTCCATGAAGTAATACATTTGGCGAATCATAAGAATATTTTCAAGATGCGACAAGTTTTCCCACGTAACTTCCCTAAGATCTGCGCGGAGGTTGGAGACAGATTAATAAATTGGCTGGTGGAAACGCTGGAATGGCAGCTTGAAACCGAAAATCCGGTGCATGATTGTTTGAGGTTGAACATACGAGCTATACATGAAGGTATAATTGTGTACTATAATCGACTTGTTAGGGATAACTTCCCTTCGAGTCAGCAGATGCCGCATATTGGGCAGTGCCTTGAGAGTTTACGATTACTTGAGGAGAAGAGCTCTCGCTATGGTTTCCTGATTCGGCCACATATGTGGAGTCTATTAGTTTGCGGAAGCGAACTTAATGACGTTGGGAAGCAACGAGAGATGGAACAGCTTTGGAGTAGGCCAGGATTCAAGGAACAGTTCAATTACTGGAGAGCCAAACAGATATTGTATGAGATCTGGAAACAGAGAGAAGAAAGTGCAGAAGAAAATGGATTTATGGATATGGTGAAGGAATGGGATGTTGTTTTGTGTTTAGGATGAATTAGAAAAGTGACTGAAATGTACGATTTGCAATTTTAGAGTGACGTGGGGTGGGGAGAGTGAAGGAGTTAAAGAAGATAATGAATAGGAGAGCAGACGGGAATTGAGTTAATAATGAACATGAATAAATGAAATGAAATTAATTAGAATCATAATAAACTTTGAAGGAGTACTTTGGAGGAGGAATAAAAATAGAACACTTGATTTGAGATGAAAATTAACATTGAGATGAAAATTAACATGAATAATTTGAGATGATAACGAACATGATATTATTTTTTTTTATTTCTATCAATAGGGGAAGAGAGAGAGAAAGGAGAATAAACAAAAGGTAGAGGTGGGGGGTGGGTTCATTACAAATTAGAGCGTAAATGATAGAGGGGGAGTAAAGAATGAATACATTAAGTTTAAGATTGTAACAATAGCACCCATCACAGAAGCATATAGAGCTACAACTCCATCACTCCATAATGGTAGACTTCCAAATTGGTAATAAACACAATGCACATGTTCGGTTTTGTGATACCATGTACGGATAGATCGCACGAAGGGCGAAACCCGGGGCAATAGAAGTGGTAGACAAAAGTAGAAAGATAAACCATAGAGAAGAAGTTAAATCGTTGCGAAACAAAGTCAGCCAACATAATAAACGTTCACATGCCACAATGTAGATGATAAATATAAACTCTATTAATATAGAAGGTTTAAGTTTAATAAAAAGAGGAGAACGGGTAAAAGGATATAAGCGTTGGGAAACCAATGGGGAAGACCTGGAGATTCTAGGAAGCACATTGGCTTGAGTTTGGTTGGCCTGTGCCCCAAGCATGGGAAAAACTTGGGTATTTCCTATACAAATCCACAATAATCCTCACACCCTAATGGTTTTTCCGATATTCTATCCACGGTTCATTAATGGTCTGCAAAAAAAAAAAACGTACTACTAAGCTAAGATGTAAGCAAGTATGGTGAGACTGTATAAATAAATAGTAAACTGTAGTTGTGCTTCATACCCTCTTATCTCTTCACCTGTATTCTGCATTCTGTATTCTCTACACGAAATATCTCGAGGATTCTCTCGAAATATATGCACCTCTTCCTGCGTTGCCATCGTTTTTATGGGGTTGTGCATTTGGTGAAAACGACCAAAAAAATTGTAAATTGTTCAAAGTAAAACGGTTGAAAACGATCAACTCTTGTCATTTTAAGAGAACCCAATATAAGAGAGAATCGGATTAGCATCTTTTTCGTTCGGGTTTGGATATATTTTCAATTGGGATCATTATAGTTACTCGAGAGGAAACTACCCAGGATATGTCTCAAGTTAAAGATGCCATTATTCGCGGGGGTGGTCAGGCTGTTAGTACTTCATCATCTTTAATCAGTGTTAGTACTATAGTACCAGGAGATCATTCTAACAGTAGTAGTGCCTTAGGTTCCACAAGCAACCTCAACAACCCACTGACCGCAAATACAGAAAATGGGAATGGGAATTCAATACCTACAACATCATTTGCCAACTCCAACTCAAATAATAGCAATGACAGTACCGAGACTAAAAACACATCAACAACAGAAGAACTCGAGATCGTATTCAAAGATGAACTGAACCCACCTCGCAAAAGATCAAAAGTATCAAGAGCTTGCGATTCATGCAGACGTAAAAAGATTAAGTGTAATGCAGAATACTCTAGTCTGCTTCAGAAAGTCACCAAAGTATGCGACAGTTGTATTAAGAATAGCGAGAAGTGTACCTTCCTGCGTGTCCCACTAAAAAGAGGACCATCTAAAGGTTATATACGGGACTTGGAAGAGAAATTGGACAATTCTAAACCAAAGAATGCTTATGAAGAGCATCAACAACAACAACATAATCACCAGAACCAACAAATGCATCAGAATCAACACATACACCTGAATCAAATGCACCAAAACCAATTACACCAAAACCAAATCATATCACATTACCCAATGCAAGGATACTATGCACAAAACGTACCACCACCTAATGGATTACAACACATACATGGGCCAATCATACACCCACCAACTCCTCAAACTACTCAAAACTCTTCACAACCTCACACTCAAGGTATCCACATCCCACCTCAATCACTCCAGCATCCCATCAACATACCACAACAACCACTTCCATTCCCACAAGTAAAGGGACCACACTCTATCATCCTACCTCCATTGATGGGAATTACTAACAAAATCATCCCGCAAGCAGTCCAGAAATTGCCAACGAGCTCTAGTTCAAGCACGACTGCAACTCCTATGGGTGACTCAAGTGCTGTTGTCGGCACTGGAAGCTCAACTGCATCTGCATCCTCAAGCCCTCTCAATCTTCCACAACAGCAACAACAACACCTGACATCAAGCCCATCGAGTCCACGTAGCAACACACTTTCAGGAATACTCAATGATAACAAAGCTAAGAACTCTAGCCCACCGATACAAGGACCTTTCTGGAAAGTTCCATACGAGATGCCTAGCAGCAGTCGGAGGGGGCTGATCACGAACCATCAAGGCACAAATGGTAATGGTAACAGCAGCAATAATAGCAATTTAGGAAGTAGTTTAGGCTCTGGTAATAGCCAAATCAACTTGAATGGAATCGGAAGACGGAGATCACTGGTGGAACTGATTCTGTCTACATCAACCAACGGATCAAGACTATTGAAGAGAAGCGTTTCGATCAACAGCGACTCTCTCTCAGACAGTGATGACGACTACTATCTGGTAAGATCTGGGGCTGTTGGAGCACGTTCACGGGCGTCATCACGGAACTCTTCACATAATTCATTGGTATCACTTTCGCCACGCAACTCCGTATCGTCTTTACTGAGTCTCACAGGTAGGATAAACAAGACTTTACACATCCAACTGGGATCTTCACCAGGGATGGTTCCATCTCCTTCACCAATACCACTACCTGTAGGACCTTCAAACACTACATTTCCCCTGTTTTTAGCTCTGCCTCAGCACATGCATCCACAGTATCCTACATTCCAGCAGCAGCAGCAACATCATCAACAACAGCAGCAGCAACAACAGCAACAACAACCACAGCCTATAGCCGATGTCATGGCCAACCTCCATACTTACTACACGCACTTCCATTACAATTTCCCAATTCTCCCATTCAACCAAAACCACACTTCGGCACTCATTTCGAACTACCCTGCTGAAAATAATGAAATTCTCAACCTTTTTAACACTGCATTGCACAGTTTGATTAATTTTCGGGTCTTGAGCGTGAACGATAATATCGCGGTGCTCACGCGTATTCTCCTGTTGTACCCATTCGACACACAGCAGGTCGACGATCTGACCCTTGTGCTCTTCTTCACAGCTGTGGTACTAGTAAACTATGCCATTTTGCTTAGTGGAGAAGTATACTCGTTGGGACTCCTGGTGGCTCTTTCAATCTTCAATGATTTTAAGATATTAGAGAACTTTGTCAATTTGGTAAAGGACGGAGTACAATTAGACCACCATGATAACTCCAAGTTATACTTGCCAAAATTGTACCAGTGTCTTGTTGTGATTGATATATTATACGCTTTAAGTTTTGGTGTTCAAAGGTGCTTGAGTAATAGTCAATTAATTCAGTTCTTAGGAAACAATTTAAGTGTTGTGATTCCTCCTGGAGTGGAAAATTGGTGTGGTGTTGCCATATTGAGAAGTGCAGCAGACTTGAGTGAACTCTTGGTTGTCAGAGACTGTGCGTTGGTGCACCCTGAACGTCTGCTTGAATTTGTTAGCGCTAACATAACATCAGTGAACAATAACAGCACTTTGCAGAACACAGAGGAGGACTTAACAACACAGTTTAATACTTTAATTACAGAGAAGCTCAGTCTTTACAGTTGTCTTCATGACATCAATGAGCTCTTACATAGTGAAGCTGCAAATTCAGAACATGATACTGATGATGTGCTTGAGAATTTGATGGACCATAATGTGAAGTTGCTTAGAATAATGAAGAAGCTCCTGAACTCGATTCTCACATTTGCCAACAATGCAAGCACAAACTCAAGCAGTCCAAAGGATGTACATTCAGAGGGAGAACAAGCATCTGAACTTTCTAACCTGTTGATTAGTCCACTTGTGAATATCACCTTGGGTCAGTTGTTCAGGCTCATAAAACTTAACAAATTAATCACTGACGCCATCTATCAACTCATCCAATCGCAGGAAATCAAATCGGACCACCTGAACGATTTATTAAGCAGATGTGTCAAAATCAACAACGAATTGTCGATCCTGTTCAACCTCCTCAACCTCAACTTGGTGAACCTCCACTTGGGCCTAGTGCTGCTCAGCGTCATTCGGTCCAAGATTGCAGAGTACAAATTAAACTTTACACTTAAAAACTTAAGTAACTCTAATATCAGCAGCAGCAGCAACAGCAGCAACAGCGGCATCGCACTGACTACAAAGAACTCACTCAATGCGTGGGCTCACGAGTTCACTAACTGTATCGTACCATTTATAGAAAAGGAGAGCATCCACGGTTGGTTCTGATTTCTGCTTGTACTATTTATATGTCTATTCAATTCCATATTCCTTTTAAAAGGTTCTTATTTTTACTTGTACATATATTAAAATACTGATAACTTCATAACAAAAAACAAGAGAGCTATGTCTTCCATATGTGGAGTATGCTTAGGTGAAGTCAGTTTTTGATGCAATTCGCCTAATCGATCTTGATTTGTGCATAAATCATTCTGACAAATACCACACTACTGATGAATCCAATTGCACCGCAGCACAAGAAAACAAGTAAAGAAACGACAATCGAGTATCCGACATAGAGTACAAGCGAAGTTACTCCTCCCAAGTGTTCACCTCCAGTCAAAAACAAGGAGTGCAAGAACACGTAGATCGCACAACCACCTCCAACAAACATCGACTTCCATTGCCACTTGTAGTTTTCGGAGCACAAAGTGTAGTAGATCACCATAACCGAAATCAAAGAAGTAGTCATAATCATCAACAAGAAGCAGAAGAACAAAAATCCAAACATGTAGAAGATTCTGTTGAACCACAAACTTGAGTAGATAAAGTACATTTCAACGGCAATCAGACCGAATGGGAAGATACCGGAAATCAACATGGCTGGGAATGTTCTCAAGTACCATGGTTGAACAGGAATTTGTCTTGGAATCTGGTTTGTTCTTACAGGCACAGAGAGCATTGGTCTCTTCAGTGACAAGATAGAACCAACCACAGACAATGGGATCGAAATGAGGAACCACAATACAATGATGGTAATCATCGTTCCCAAAGGAATGGCACCTGAAGAGTTGGCGTAAATCAAGAAGAAGTTCAACAAAATAAACACAACAAATAATCCGCCGGGAACGAGTATTGGTGTCAATGCCATGTTCAACTTCCAGTTATCACCACCAAAGAAACGGTAGACGTAACCACTGATGAACCCTGCAACAATACTGAAGAAAATGTAGAGAACAAACATAAAGGTCGACAACGAACCTCTGTTCGATGGTGAAAGTAATCCCAAAAGTGCAAACACGATGGTGACAAAACACATCAAGAAGATCTGAGCACCACTTCCAATCAAGACAGATAACAACAATTTTTGCTTAGGTGGTCTGAAAATGTCACCGTGCACTAACTTCCATCCACTTTCGTCAGAGATGTCATCGTCCAAGTTGACTTCATTGTACTTGACAATGTCATTCTTCAATGTTCTCATCAAAATGTGTGCAATGATGATTCCGAGTATGATCACGATGATGGAAAAGTTAACAAGCGAGAACCATTGGATTTTAGGATCGTATACGTGCAAGTACTTGTCCCATCTTGTGGCCCATGCTGTGTCTGATTTAAGAAAGTTGACAGAGTAAGTGAACATCACTCTCGTGTCTGCGTCTGAGCTCAATCTCACCTTTCCTAAAGTTGTAGAACACAAGTCATCCTGTCCAGATTTCAAGTCTTTTCTGTCCAAAGAAAGTGGATTCACAGTCACACCAACAACTCTGTAGTTGTCTTTCCCTCTTTCATGATACTCAATTTTGATTTCGAAATGATTCGAGAAGTGTGCAACATTCTCGTCGTCAATTTCTCCAATATGGAACCCAGTTCCGTAGAAGTCCGTTTTGGTACTCTTCTCATAAACATGTTTGGCAGCTGGCAATCCGTCAATGATCCAATTATGACTGTAACCTGCTCTGATGTTCCGGTTCACAAACACAGAGTCAACTTTCCCAAAATCACTAGTACATAACTCCTCACATGGCTTGTCTTCCAACATGTTGATAATAAACGGCGAGTTGAAGATTCTGTCACCAAAAATAATCGATCCAAGTGACTCCAGTTGCTTTACAGGTCCTCCTTTAGGAGTACAGAAGTGGAACTTAGGATAGTAGTAATCATACGAATATACAAACGTGTCTCCCTTGGTCTTCGTATTCGAAGTGGACAAGTGGTGCAATGACGGAGTCAAGTGGTTGACAAGCAATGGAATCGCATCTCCCTTCTTATAATTGGTGGGTGCAACTCCAGGCAAGTAGAAAGCACTCACCATACTCATCAAACAGGCAATGACTGCCAACAAATTGGGTATCATCACTATCATTCAATATTTCCTAGACAAACTCACAATTGATTTATTCAATTTTGGCCTTTTTCAACGGTCGAATTGTTCCAGCACAACGCGAGTGGGAAAGAAAAAAAAAAACCTCACGATTGGCGATTGTAGGTTTGTTGTCCTTACGAGATCGATAAAATGCACCACTTTTTAGCGGTCCACGTTTGAAGAAACAGTCATTGATTTACCTAGTTACTTCATTCCGAAATTGAAAGCCTCTTCCCTGTCATGTATTCTTGACACAATCTTTAAGTCTCGGTGACACTTTTTGTGCTTTGTTCGTAGATTAATTCTTTCTTGGTCTGTTTCTTTCTAGCCAAGTTGACTTTCTTTTGTGTGTTGGTGATTGCCCTGATTTCCTTAAGTTTAGCAGCTTGGGTGGTTGGATCGTACATATATGCTGGCCTTATTTGCAGGTAGTCACATTCGAGGTTGAGTCGAATGCATTGATCGCATGCTGGTCTGTTTTCAGGACATGCCTTGTGACGAACTCTGCAGGTCCAGCATCCGCTTTTAGAGCGTGGTCCAAGACGTCTCTTCTTTTCTGGCACGAGTGATTTATCTGTTGGTGAACTTTCATAATCATCTGCAACTTTCACTCTTCTACTCCTTGTTTTCCGTTTAGGTTCAAGGTAGAGTTCATATTCAGAATCCATTTCTGCCTTTGGGTCAACTTCAATTGTTTCAGCCCATATTCTTCCCTTTGGTTTACGTCCTCTCTTTTTACCGACATATGGAAGTGTACTCTGTTTCTTTTTATCTTCAGGTCCCTTCACACTAGAATCAACGTCCCTGCATTCACCTTCTTCTATCGCTTTGTTTTGACCAGATTTTGTTGTCATTTCCAATGGCTGCAAAATCCCCTCATGAAACACACCAATCTGGGAATCCGCCTCAACTGAACTGCAGTCTCTCCAAGAACTATTTTCTGTAATCAATTTAATAGAATCATGGTGTGAACCTTCAGCGCCAAGCTTAGGCGTGGACTGATCAACACTTTGGAGGTGTACTGTAGCTTCAAGTAAACCAACATTTTGAGGACACAATTGCAGAACCAGTTTGTCTGGGTCGTATTCAGAAGTGAGGAACGCAGCATCGATTTCAATCTGTGTACTGCGGCACTTTTGTGGTGAGCTTTGAAGTGTATCCGGCTTAACAAGCGGCTCCGTAGAATATTGCGAATCTTTACCAAGCTGCGATGAAACATTCTGGCCACGTAAAGAACAACCTACAAAAGGATTGAACACTTTGGAATTGGAAAGATTACCTTGACTGGAGCCGCTGGAAAGTATTCTGTGAAGATGGCGGTTATGCTTAAGATCATTCGGAAGCTCAATATTTGGCGAAGTCCATGCCTCCATAGCTTTTTTTATTACCTTTACTGGTGTTTCTGAGATGTACTGGAAGTTATCGCTGTCCATGGCTTTGAATTGATTTTGTAGTGATAAAGAAGTGTTAGTAACAGTAGGTTTTGCTGCAAAAAAAATCCACACAATAATTTGATTTATATACTGATAAAAGGGTGATGCAAGAGATGATCTGCTGTGAGGTAGAGAGAGTAGAAATAGTATTGATTAACTTATATTTAGGTATTCATATCTATGTAAGACGCGCCTGGAACACTACATTCGTTTTATTACTTCTTCTCGTGTACATCCTTGTAATTAATATACTTCTCTATATAAATCACGTCAACACACTAGTATATGCCAATATCCAATTAAGATTGGTAAGTAAGAACGTACAGCTCTGAGTCCATTCGCTATTTGAAGTGAACCGTATACTCTTTCCTCCAATATGATCTCTCTTTGCTGAAATCTTGTAAGGTAATTCGATTTCAGAATCATATTCGTACAATTGTGTTTCTATGTGGGCCACTATATCCAAAAGTGCAATCATGGCTACGTCCAATTTGTTGAAGTTGAATAATTTCCCCAATGAGAATTCGTTGGAGGTATATAAGTTCAATATGGTTTTTGTTTTCCCTGCATTCTCCAGAGTTATGCCTGCGAATTTGATGATTTTAGATTGAGATCCTTGAGCTACCAATTGGTAGTCGTCTAATTTGATCCCTAATCGTTTGGTAAGAAATATAAGTAGTAATACAACTTGTCCTAATGCTGCATTGATTTCAGGCCACACAACCTTGTACCCCAACCTGAACCCATTAATAGTACTATGCTTGTCATCTTTATTGAATGAGATCTTGAATATTTCCTTGTATATATTCAAGTTACGTAACTTGTCCAAGTGGTTCAAGTGCGCTTTGTACGATGCTTTAAATTGTTCGAGTTGGTTCAACAGGTTATCCAAGTCAAGTTGGAGTTGGTTTTTAAGTTTGAGAAGGTTGGTAAGTTCATTAGCATTCAAACTTTCCAATTCACTTTTGTATTGTGCAAGCTCAGACTCAAGATTCCTCTTATCTTGTTCCAATTGTTTAAGTTCTTGTAATTTATTTGATTCTTCAGTTTGTAATTTTTCAAGTTCTAAGATCGACTCATTCAATTTACTTTCTTGTGGAGCTTCTGGTTCATCGTCTCGTTCACGTAATTTCTTGAGAAAGTTAAGATAACTTTCCTTTTCTCTTTGACTCTGGTCAAACTTAAGCTTGTAATTTTCCACAAGAAGATTAGCACAGTCTTGTGAGAGAGGATGTTTAATATCTTGATTCAGTGATAGTATTTCGAAAATGTAGTCCAATGCTTTGATTCTCGAGGAGAATGTATTTTGCTCATCTCCATATTTAGCATCATTCTCATCTTCGTCTGTTAGCACAACATATGAGTTTACTGAGCTATTATCATTAGGTGTATGTAGTGACCTCTCCACATCTGCAGCTACAGAGTCCTCATCTTCTTCATCATCACTCTCATCACTCTCATCTTCACTCTCTATAAGATTTCGATAATGAACTGGTTTAGCCTGCTGTGTGCTCGCCTCCTGATACAAATCTATCCTATCTTTGGCTAACAACTTGGAAGGATCCAAATCCTTTAGTATTGCCACGTTTGATTCATCATTCAAATGATTATGCGTCTTGTTAATCAACAAATTGATCTGCGCCGTACTCAACTTAAGCAATGATCCATCTAACTTGATAGGAATATTACACTTTTGACAATTGAAATGATACTCTGGCATACTACTCCTTCTAATCAAACCCTCTAATTCCTTATCCTTCAATTTAGTGCAAAAAGTGGTTACCCGGATTCCAAACTCATCATAAAATCCATCGAAATTCCCAATTTTAAAAAATTTATAACTTCAACGGCACCTTTTCTCTTAGTTGCAAGTATGTTCGATATGGACTAAAAGTGACAGTATGTTATTTATTCTAAAGAATTTTATTAAGTGATGATAACCAAGTTGCTTGAAGGCTACGGTCACTGTGAGCACATGATTTCTCAATAGACTACAACGGTATCTGAAACAAAAAATTTACTTTAAACAATTAATTTGAATGTAATGCTAACCAAAAATAGATGGGTAAACGAGTGAATAAACAGGCGTTATACGCCAGGCCTCTTCCTATAGTTTTGTCTCTGGAGGCGTATGGGAATTTGCCAGAGATTTTCCCGCACAATCCCGTCTCGTGGGCGTGGTATGCAATAAAGTATGCTCTGGTTTGTATGGTGCGTACTCCACCGCAAGCCGGTGCGGCCAAAGTAGCTGTTTCTTTTGAGAATGGTGTTTTCAAGGTGGGGAAGGATGAAGACATGAACATTCTCTGGAGAAATGGATTTTTCGGAAAGGGGACGCTCTCCAGGTCCGAACCTACGTGGAAGGATCGTACAATTGAACGCTTGGGTTTGGCTTCCTCAGCCCTGAAACCACAAGAAGAACGTAAAAAGCCTGCGATGCTGATGGAAGACATCACATCGAAAAGAAGAGAAGAACGTAAAAAATTTAAGACTGAAAGAGCCAGACTCCAAGAGTTTGAAGTAAAACAACGTCGTGGAGATCTCACTTTAGAAGAAGCAACAGAAATGGCTCTTTTGACTGAGAAAGTAGCCACTTTGCGAAACAATGATCGATTATCTGAAAAAAATGACGAAGGTCCAGAGATTCTGGAAGAAGACGCAGCATTGTTCGACCCTGAGACTCGACAATTGTATAAGAACTTGGAATACTTGCAGTTACAACCAGAAGAAGTCTTCTTCCTCGCGTTTGCTTTGGATGTGGTTACTGTTTGTAAAGACTCGCAACCTTTGGGCTTGAAACAACTCTTTAACGAGTGTGTTTCTGGGAACGACGACTTTGTAGCACGCTACGCAGTGTACCATCACTACCGTTCAATGGGATGGTGTGTAAGGTCAGGAATCAAATTTGGAACTGATTACTTGTTATACAAACGTGGTCCTCCGTTCTCGCATGCCGAGTTTGCAGTGATGGTTTTTGGAAACAAATCTGAATACGATTGGTTCCAGATGGCTTCAATTGGCAGAGTTATTGGTACAGTTAAAAAGAACCTTGTGTTAGCATATGTGGAAGCAGAAAATAATGAGGGAATTCTTGAACTGAATAAGAATGAACGAGATGCTTTTGCTGAGTTCATGGGGAGCTTTAAAGTAAGTGAGGTATTATATAGAAGATGGGCTCCAGGTAGAACAAGAGATTAATGGATGATGAATAAATGATAATGATTTAATATTTACAGTAGAATGAAAAGGCTAGGGTATAATGAAAACTAAGAAGTACACAAAATTATAACAAAGTTTGAAAAAGTTGGTATATTTATGATATTTGTACGAAAATTAGAGAAAATTCAAAAGAATGTGGCTGCAAAATTTGAAGAATGTGTGATTGAAAGCACATAAAGAGAGCATTAAGGATCATAGAGATGTTAACCAAGATTTACAAGTTGAAGTGAGCTGTTATCGAAGGCAAAAACTATGTTGATTGCTTGACTGATATTTAAGTTACTCGTTTTGTGCTTTGTGGATGAGGGCACGGTGAAAGAAACATGTCAAGCAATTAGTTCTTGCAGTAGATTAATACTTGAAATTGAGTTCGAAATCTATTAAGTAGTAGTTATTATACTGTTTAAAGTCGATAAGAAGACATAACTTGCAAAGTGAATGTGATGAAAACTTGTGTATTTGAAAGGATGGATAAAATGACCCAAATTTCACCCCGCAAAACTGCACCAAAAATCGATTTTTCAACGAAGCCGCCTTTATGGCCAAGTTGGTAAGGCACCTCACTAGTAATGAGGAGATCGTCAGTTCGACTCTGGCTGAAGGCATTCTTTTTTTCAATACTCAAACCTCACGAAACACTCATAACAGTTGAAATCATCCCAAATTTTCAAACTACCATTTGACACGTTAATTTAAATACAAACACGTCGAATACAAACAACAGCTGATGCCAGACTAGACAGTAAAGATCAACCATACTCTGAACTGGAACAAACTCAAGAGATATTTTTTTTTCCGTTAGCACAGCTGGCCAAAATACACGACCCCCTTAATTTCTTTTGCCGTACGCACACGAACTTTTCATTTAAATACGCATTCAAATTCCCAAGGAATTGAGACATTTTTGAAGTGGAAAGTTTCGGTAAAGAGAGATATTACATAAGCATTGAAAATGTCGAATCTAAGTGACTTGATAAATAAGGACGATGATTATAGTTATGATTATGGTGGATTCCAGGGTGCTGCTGATGGTAAAGTAGCTGTCGGAGCTGGAGGAAGTGCTCCTGTACCGATTGCGCCAGCGCCATACGGCCACCGATTTGCTGAGGAGGCTAAACAGTCCAAGAGTCCGGAAGTAGAGGCAGAGGCAGAAGCAGAAGCAGAGGCAGAGGAGGAGGAGGAGGAAGAAGAAGAGGAGGAAAAAGTTCAAACCGACAGTGGGAAAATACCCCAGGAAACGATACTAGCGAGTTTTGAGAAGATAAAGACGCATTTCCCAGCTGCGCGAATCAAGAAGATCATGCAGCTGGATGACGAAATAGGGAAGGTTGCACAGGCAACACCTATTATCGTTGGCCGTGCCCTCGAGATCTTCATGGCCAACTTGGTGGAGGCAAGTATCATCGAGGCTAAAAGACAAGGCGTGAAACGTATCAGTGCGTCACATATACGCGCTGCAGTGGAAAACACTGAACAGTTTGACTTTTTGGTGGAGGCAGTCGACAAGTACCCACCTTTAAAAAATTAAAGCACATGGATTGTATAGTAGTGTATAGTATGGAGATAAATGATAACGATTCGACGATTTCCACTCACAAGCAGTGGAATGAGAGATTGGTGAGAGCTTAATTGAATGTAGGCTGGTTGAATTTGAACAACAATCGAAACGTGATGAGATGATCTTAACTAGTAGATTGTTAATTGCTGCTGAGTTTTCTTAGCAACTGTTAAGTGATGGATGTGATTTGTTATAAGCTAGTTATTATTAAACGCGATAACTAATAACGTAAACTTGTTGGTGTCTGCCACCTGATTATTTATTAAATAAAAACAGTTGAGAATTCAACATAATGCATGGTTTACAATTCAATATCAGTAAAACACCAGCGAATTATACTAAAAGATCATAATTTGGATGGTTGTAGACGAGCTAGAGCCGTTTTAAATGACTATTTGCATAGTTGAATTTCACATGATGTATGGTGAAGGTAATTTGCACCCATGTTGATAAGACACATAAAATGGCGCTGTGCAGGATAAATATGTTTATTAATCGATGAGCAGATCAGGTAAGGAAAGAAGTCTAATATTATGTGATTTGGAGTTAACCTAATTCTTTAAAGGGGTTGTACAACTTATTAATAACTCATGTAAACATTTTTGAGGGGATTTCACTTGGAGTTGAATTAGTAATTTTATATCTCAAGTTATTACCTTTTCAACCTTCATATATTAACTTCTTCACCTTCATCTTCTAATAGAAGAATATGAACGAAAAGAACAAGTAGCGAACATATCATCCTCCTGTTGACAATCCATAATTTCCCCTATGTAATCCCACTAATCTGTATCCATCTTCCCCACATTGTTTCATTTCTTGGAATCAACTGTTTTTTGCAACAGCCAAAAACCACCACCAAGAATAATGTGAAAGCATATGTTAAAAAAACTCTCACTTCTGACTCTAAGAATTGTATGGTGAATAATAGAATATAACAATAGTATAATCACAAATTCTTGTAAATCAAACTCAAGTGTAATTGTTGAAATGTGTCAACACATAATATTCAAAATAATCACACCAGATTCTTAAAACAATACCCAGGCAAATCTACCCATTCAAATCATCCCATTCAAAGCTCTCAACAAATCAGATAAAGGCACTAATTGAATGTCCAATTGAGTATTAACCATTCAAGGTTTTTATATATTAATTTCTAAAACTTAAGCCCAAATCCAAGCACTCAACATTCAACATTCAACATCAAACCCCATACTAATAATAGAAGAGGGGCAGATGTCGTAGCGACATCTGCCATCACCAACGACACAATGCGATGGACCTACTCCACATTCGGTACCAGTTCCTCAATGAAAACCCCAGGCGGGGGAGAACGATAGCAGAGATCAACCAATCAACCAAAAGGAATCCCCAACGTTCTAGCTTTGCAACATCCAGTTTTGTTGGTAGGTGATTCCCGCCCTCTTATACTCAATTCTTCCGATTTCTTTGATTTCCCCGACATACAATGTGCAGACCATTCTCCATTTTTTTTTTTGCTGCAATTGTTTATATAAAGCGATAGCAACCCGTCTAGTTTGAAAATTTACTAGTCAATTCATCTTATTCTTTAGCAATGGTAGATCCATCTAGATCGCATACGAATCTTACTTCCAGACCATCATTTTTCAACACTCCGATCGTTCCACCGCAACCGGACGTCTATTATGTCGGAGTTGATGTTGGTACTGGTTCAGCTAGAGCTTGTATTATTGATACCAATGGTATAATTTTGGGACTTGCTGAAAGACCAATTACGAGACACGAATTGCGTTCCAACTTCATTACCCAGTCAAGTACTGAGATCTGGAATGCTATCTGCTTTTGTGTCAATGCTTGTTTGAGGGAATCTGGGGTTGAGCCAGGCCAAGTTTTTGGTATTGGGTTTGATGCCACTTGTTCCCTTGTCGCTATTTCCGAGCTGTCCGATAAGCCCGTCGGTGTTGGTCCAGACTTCTTGGACCACAAAGAGAACATCATCTTATGGATGGACCACCGTGCTGAAGAGGAAACCAACACTATTAATGCTACAGGTGATAAATGTTTGAAATATGTTGGTGGTCAAATGTCTATTGAGATGGAGTTGCCAAAGATCAAGTGGCTCAAGCACCACTTACCTGGTGGAATTGCTGATGTCAAATTCTACGATTTGCCTGACTACTTGACCCACAAAGCCACTGGATCGGAAGCTAGAAGTTACTGTTCTTCGGTTTGTAAGCAAGGTTTGTTACCATTGGGTGTAGAGGGATCAGAAACAGGCTGGTCGCGCGAATTCTTGGAACAGATTGACTTGCCAGAATTGTGTGAAGATAACTTCCGCAAATTGGGAGGTATTCCAGGAAAGACTGGAAAGTTCTTGAGTGCCGGTGATATTGTCGGCAAGTTGACCCCTGCTGCCGCCGAACAGTTGGGATTGACGACAGAGTGCATTGTCGGTTCGCCAGTGATTGACGCGTACGCCGGCTGGATCGGTACTGTTGCCGGACATGCAGACGTACCAGAGTTGATTGCAGCTGAAAACAACTCCCAAGGAGTTTCCATTGCATGTGGTAGATTGGCCGCAGTTGCAGGAACTTCAACATGTCACATCGCCATGACCAAGGAACCATGCTTTGTTTCCGGAGTCTGGGGTCCATACAAGGACGTAATGGCTCCAGGGTTCTGGTTGGCTGAGGGTGGTCAATCATGTACCGGTCAATTGTTGGCCCACGTCTTATCCATTCACCCAGCACACACCCAGCTCATTCAATTGGCAGAAGTATCGAACGTATCCAAGTTTGACTACTTGAACTTGACTTTGGAAAACTTGATGGAGCTGCAAAACTCGAGATCGGTTGTTTCTCTTGCTAAGCACATGTTCTTCTATGGTGATTTCCACGGTAACAGATCTCCAATTGCCGACCCTTCGATGAGAGCCAGTATCATTGGACAATCGATGGACTCTACAATTAACGACTTGGCGATCCAATACTTTGGAGCATGTGAGTTTATTGCACAGCAAACCAGACAAATTATCGAGGAGATGGAGAAGCTGGGACATGAAATTTCATGTGTGTTTATGAGTGGAGGACAGTGCCGTAACGGTTTGCTTATGAGACTTTTAGCCGACTGCACAGGAAAAGCAATTGTTGTACCACGTTACATTGACGCTGCCGTTGTGTTTGGTTCTGCCATTTTGGGTGCCGTCGCTGCAGAAGAATCTGTTAGTGAGCATATTAGTACCCGTGGTAGATCCAGAAGATCCAGTGTGTTATCTACCCAGAGGTCGCAAACGAGTTTGACCAACCCTCAAGGGCTTCAGTTGAACACAGGTGCTGTGTCACCATATACTGCGCCAACTGCAACCACTAGTACTACTAATGTTGCATCCTTGGCTTACTCGCACGGCCAAGGTGGATCGTTGAACCAATTCCCAATTCAGGAAGAGTCAGATTATTTCAACCAATCAACAGCACAAGCCATTAAGGAAGATTCCGAAGAAGAGGATGACGAAGAGGAAGAAACACTCAGTTTCGGTCTGAAGCAAAACACACAACAAGATGTTCAAAAGGGATTGTCTCAAAAGTTGGGTAACTTGGGATTGAAGCCATTGACTGCTATCAAGCCAAGAAGTAGATCATCTACTCAATCACTGAACCCAGGAGATAAATTATGGAGAGTGATGGAAAAGATGACCGGACCAGGTAAAGTGATCCAACCGTCGCCAGCGTCACACCCAGACCGTAAGTTGTTGAACGCAAAATACAAGATCTTCTTGGAACAATGTTTCAAGCAACAAGAGTACAGAAAATTGGTGGACGAGGTTGAAAGCACAAACGTATAAAAGTGGAGGAATAATGAAATTACATTAGATGATGAAATATAGTACACAAGATGATGAATATAAGATTAGAAATTAGGTGTAATGAGTTTAAGTTGTAGCAGTGTAAACAATAATAAAAAATTGTAACAACAAGAGAAGTATGAATAGAGTGTCAGTATATATAATAATTGATAGATGTATTAAATAAGAGATATGAAATGTAATGAACGCTAATGAACGCCAATGAATTGCAACAACAGTTATGAATATACTCTAAACACTTGGTATACTTTAAATAAACTCTCCCATGTTCTTCCTATACTTTAAATGTACTCTAATCAAAATACATTTGTATTGAACGTAAATTCACAAAGTATTCAAGTACAATTAAAAACGAAGATATAATGAGAATGAAAAATATATAGAGTGGGACCATTTAAAAGTCCGAACGAAAAATACCAAGAGAAGACCAATCATCACTAGCATTACCGAACTAAAAGAATTAAATGTGTGATAAGTAAGTGTGACAAAGTATTGTAGAAGAATTTAATTAGTAGACAACTGAAATTGTGATCCCCCAAAATGAATAAAATAATGGTTCATTCTACGTGGAACAAGAGAATCGGGATATCCCATGAAGATGGCGCATGAAATTAGTTACACCACAGCCAAAAAGGTTACGAATATATCCATGATGTTTAATTACCCAGGGTTAACTACTGAAATAAAGTGCGGCTGCAACTAAGATCTATATGCGGGGGAACACCTTTATTTGTTTCGCTTGGGGTAGGAAAATTGTTCTGGATAGAGCTGTGATAATTGAAATGATTATGTAAATATACTCACATAATAACTTCATCAATATTGCTAATACAACCTTATAATAATGACATATCGATTAACATCAACAATAAAATGCCTTGCGAGTGGTTACCATACCTGTGACCATAATTCGGGGCGTACCTCGTCCAATTAATTCCCTTACTCATTGCTCATTGCTCATTGACTAAGATAACGGACCCTGCATACTAAAATATTTAGAATTGAAAAATTGCAACCACACACGTGACTGGTCGTATTCGTACAGTAATTTATATATAATTATTAAGTAGTATGAGATAGAAGATAGAAAGCTGGATGAAATTCAAGTGTAGAAATGGTTAGAATCACCATTTAGAGAGGCAGAGAATTCGCTTCTCTTGACACAGGCAAAAGCCAAACTGGTCGCATGTCAAGAATAAAAGATTATACTTCAAACTCATCTTTTCTTATCACACGAACCAATTTGAGAAAGTGTGGAGTCGAAATTGCAACATATACTTGGAATGAGCACACACTCATTTCTCGCCACACTAACAAGAAATTCACCTTTGTAGCGAGACAATAGAGAAGCTTGTAGTTTAACTTTGACAAACGGCTTTGCAGCATTTGCAGGGTTGATATTTGTGATTGATTAGTGTTTCTTCTATTTGTATAAATACTCTTTCAAATTCCCATTGTATTTGCAACCTTTAAATTAATAAACTTGATCATATATGTCTGACTTTATTCATAAGGTACATAGCTTGACAAGTAACGACGGTGCTGTTTCTCAGGTACCTCGTTTACAAGAAACATCGGACGTTCGTTCTTATCATTCTGATAATACCCATCGTTCTCGCCATTCTCATACTTGGGATGAAAAGAATATCGATGCCAACCTTAATGCTGCAAGTATTCCAGAATATGTAGAACATAATGTCACTGTTACTGATTGGTTCCACAAGGTGTTTGGTGATCCACTTGGAAAGATCAAGCACTACTTGTTCTCTTTGTTCCCTATCTTACACTGGATTTTACATTATAATGGAAAATGGCTTTATGGTGATTTGGTTGCTGGTATCACCGTTGGTGTTGTTTTGGTTCCACAGTCTATGTCTTATGCTCAATTAGCTGGATTACCTGCTCAATACGGTTTATACTCGAGTTTCGTTGGTGTTTTCATCTACTCCTTCTTTGCTACCTCCAAGGATGTCTCCATCGGTCCTGTTGCTGTTATGTCTTTACAAGTCGGTAAGGTTGTTGCCAGTGTCCAAAAGAAGACTGGTGACAAGTACCTGGCCCCTGAAATCGCTACCTTCTTATCCTTAATCTGTGGTGGTATTGCTGCTGCTATTGGTATCTTGAGATTGGGTTTCATTTTAGAATTCATCTCGATCCCAGCTGTTATGGGTTTCATGTCTGGTTCTGCCTTCTCCATTATTGTTGGTCAAGTTCCTCCATTGATGGGTTACAACTCCTTGGTCAACACAAGAACTGCTACTTACAAGGTTGTCATCAACTCGTTGAAGAACTTGAAGCACTCCAACAGTGATGCTGCTTTTGGTCTCATCGCCTTGTTCATCTTGTATGCTTGGAAGTTTGGATGTGACTTTGGCCAAAAGAGATTGCCTAAGATTAAGACTTGGCTCTTTTACTTGCAACAATTGAGACACGCCGTTGTCATTGTTGTTGCCACTGCCATCTCTTGGGGTATTGTCCACCCTAAGAAGAAGGCTTTCCACGGAAAGGGTAAGTTCAAGCCTCCTATTTCGGTCATTGGAACCGTTCCTCGTGGTTTACAGAATGTCGGTGTCATGACCATTCCAAAGGGAATCATCGGTGACATGGCCCTGGAGATCCCTGTCTCTACTATCATTTTGCTTTTGGAACATATTGCCATCTCGAAGTCCTTTGGTAGAGTCAACGATTACAAGGTTGTTCCAGATCAAGAAGTTATTGCTATTGGTGTCAACAACTTGATTGGTACTTTCTTCAACGCTTACCCAGCTACTGGTTCTTTCTCTCGTTCTGCTTTGAAAGCAAAGTGTGGTGTTAGAACTCCTTTGGCTGGTATTTTCACCGGTGCCGTCGTCTTGCTTGCTTTGTACGCCTTGACTTCTGCTTTCTACTACATCCCTAAGGCTACTTTGTCTGCTGTTATTATCCACGCTGTGTCAGATTTGATTGCCAACTACAAGGTTACCTGGAACTTCTGGAAAATCTCGCCATTGGACGCAGGTATCTTCATTATTGCTGTTATCATCACTGTGTTTGCATCTATTGAAGATGGTGTTTACTTTGCCATTGCTGCTTCCGGTGCCGTTTTGTTGTTCAGAGTTGCTGTTCCAAAGGGCCAGTTCTTGGGTAGAATCCAAGTTGCTGAGGTTGTCAACCCAGTCATCAATGCTAACTACAACATTGGCGAATCCAATGAAGACAGCAACAGTTCCCTGGAATCTTCCAAGGACATTGAGATTCACCAAGTATTGAGCGGATCTAATGGTGCCAGCAAGAAGAAGTCTCACACTGACGACAAGATCTCAACCGTTACTACACAACAATTGTTACAGAGAAACCCTAATATTAGATTCCACACCAAATGGGTTCCATTGAACAACGATAACATTAACGAAAGACTTAACGTTCAACCACCTCCACCAGGTGTGCTTGTCTTCAGACCCGTCGAAGCATTTGTATATCCAAACTCTTCGAGGCAGTTGGATCGCATTTCTGATGAGGCAAAGGAAAAGACTAAGCGTGGTAAACCATACAACCTTTCGGACACTGGTTCCAGACCATGGAACGATCCTGGTCCATTGAGATGGAACGTTCCATTCATCAAGAAGTCAGACGAAGTACATGCAGAATTCGACACTAGACCATTGTTGCGTGTTGTACACTTGGACTTCTCTGCTGTATCCCTGATTGATGTAACATCTATCCAAGCCTTGGTTGACTTGCGTAAGGCTTTGAACAGATACGCAGACCGCGAGGTCGAATTCCACTTCTCAGGAATCATGTCTCCATGGATCCGTAGAGGTTTACTCAAGGCTGGCTTCGGTACATATGAAGAAGAAGGTTTGGTTAGTGAAACCACCTACATTAATATTGCCACAGACGCAGACTTGGAAGCAGGCTTGGACTCTGGATACTATGCTGCCGTTAGTACCGACACTCCATTCTTCCACCTTGACATTCCTGACTATAAGTAATTATAGTAATGTTTTAGTTCCTTTTAGTACTAGTTATTGGGTTTTTGATTTAGTTCGCATAATAATATATCTTTTAAGTTTAATCATGTAAAAGTGGGGAGGTGAGTTGTAGGTGGGGAGTAAAAGTAAAGTGAGAGTAAAGTATAGCTGATAGAATGGATTTGAGTGAGGAGGTGATGTCTGTTAATTGGTAATGTTTCCTTTAACGGATGACATACAAGATGTTATGCCAACTCTCCAATGCCGATACCTTCAACACCAGTTTTCTACTTCAGCTCTTTGTCTCTCTGATTCCTCAAATTTGCGTCCGATTCATCGAAGCTCCTACACATCCATTCATATTCTTGTACAGTATATCCCAACTCTATAAAGTCCACTCTAATCCTTCTACAGCTCATTATTCTCTCCCTCATCCTCCACAGCTCCCTCCACATCTCACATAATCTTCCTCGATATAAAACGGGAAAAAAAAATAGACGCGTTCCAAACTTGATCAAACAACTCCATCAGTATGATCTCAGTAGAGCCAACGCGAGAGTCAGATACTCCTGAGACGTCGCTCCTGCCCACATCCAATGCTGAGAAGCAACGCCCTAAAAGAAAGAGCCAGCCCTTGGTTCAAAATGATACCAAGAAACCTAAATTGAAGGACACACAAGATACTTCTGAAAAGATATCCAAGAAGGAAGTAAAGGAATTAGAGAAGTTAGAAAAAGATAGAAAGAAGGAGGAGGAGAGATTAGAACGTGAACGCAAGAAGGAAGAGGATCGTAGAAGAAAAGAACAAGATAAGAAGATAAAGGAAGAAGAAAGAATCAAGAAACTCGAATTGAAAGAACAAGAGAAAGAATTGAAACGTAAGAAACAAGAGGAGGAGAAGGCTGAACGTGAGCGTAAAAAGGAAGAAGAAAGGTTGAGGAAAGTTGTTGCTCAAGAAGAACGTGAAAAGCTGAAGTTGGAGAAGAAACGAAAACTAGAAGAAGAGAAGGAACGTAAAGAAGAAGAAAGACGTAAACTAGAAGAGGAAAAGAAGAAAGCAGAAGAGTCTAAACAACGGAGTCAAATGAGAATCTCGTCCTTCTTCCAGAAGAAAGAATCACAAGTGAAAAGTGAATGCACAAAGGCTGATACAAGCATAACAGAAGTACACGATTTCAAGAATGATTACCAAAGAGACTTCCTCCCATTCTTTAAGCAAAAGAATGTGACATTAGCAAGTCATTCTCAATTAAACTCTAACGAATTATCACAATCAATAGCTAATATTGATAAGTTAATGAGTGGGAATGGAAGCGACTTGGGAGTCTTTTTCGGAAAGTTAAAGCAGCAAGAAGTGGAATCAACCAAAATGACTCCAAGCGATATTGTTGAAGCATTGAACAGAGCCACTACAACAGAAGCACAGTTAAATGAAATGCTTGCAAAAATACCTCCTATCAAGTACCTCAGCTTCTACGAGAATGCAAGACCTCCATATGTAGGAACCTGGTTTTCAAGTACGCACAGAATAACACTCCCCAGTCCACTTGACACGGCAACCACAGGTTTAGAATATGACTACGACTCCGATCTTGAATGGAATAAAGAAGATGAAGACGGAGAAGTAGACAACTTGGATGAAGATGATGAGGATGAAGAAGAATTAATTGATGATGACGACGCAATCGACGATTTTGTTGAAGACAACGAGGACACCAACAGAAATAAAATACACCTGTTGGTTGTTATAAGTAAACTTAATGATGGAACAAATGATGACTTCTTCAAACTGTTTTCGACTACTATGATGGTCAAGGATATTGTTTTCCCTATAACTGTACAATTAGTGGATAACAAACAAGAAAACACAAGCATTAAAGAGTCCAGCATGGTCACAAAGACGGAAGTAAATGTGTTGACACCGCAGAAGAAAACCATAAAAGATGAGACTGTAATATCTGGACTTATTAAATTCATAAGGAAAAATAACGGATACAGTATTGGCACATTGGCTGATCTCTCGAAGACAGAATTCAACCTTACCAAATCATTATTGAAGAACACGATACAGGAGATTGCTGTTTACAATAAGAAGAAGTCGTTGTGGGAAATACGACCAGAAGTGGAAGAAAAATATGGAGCTGCCGCATAACCGTTTATAACTATATTTAAAAATGAGCGCAAACGCTTGTATAATGGTTTAAATCAATCCTAGAGTGTCTGCTTCGAGAGCAGGTGAGTAGCCAATTTTATTATTAGTCCAAAATTTATGACTATTTTGGAATTGTAAATTTGAATTTTTTGCAGCCAAAAAGTAAACGGCATCATATTTAGCTGCCGCCTCGTTAAGCTTTGCATGTTACTATTTGGCTTCAGAGAACTTCAGCTCCTTTCTTACAGCCTCTTAGAACGATTCATTTATAAACATACTTGGTATTAAGTGCTATATATTAACATAAAAAATCATTTAGTTACCTAAGTGAGTTTAAAAAATAACAAATATACCAGCAACAAGCAAGAACATCCACGTCATTACACAAGAATATAAGCGAACAGAACTGTTACTGGCTACTCCGTCCTTGAATCCACCTTTGGCATCAGTATTGTATTTTGATGCAGCAGCTGTTGCATACTTAATATGTTTGCTTTGACTAAAAGATTCGCCAGTTTGAATAGATGACGGGTAATACACTGCTGAATTTGGTAAAGTAGCTCCTGGAATAGTTGACGAGATCACTTCAATGTTAGTTTCGTTAGTGTAATTAGCTTGACCAATCGAGAGTTCATTGTCTTCCAAGTTGTAAACTATGTAAAAGCTGTTCAAAATGTCAGCTCCGAGAAAAAGATTAGGGTCGCCTATAGAATATCTGGCTTTGAAAATGCATTTGCCATCAGATTGTTGGGAAGCTTTTAAGAAATTAGCCATGGGAACCAAGACACTTTTCCCTCCAAAGTTGAAGGATAAAGAAAGATCCGACTTTGGCAGTGGACAGTTCACATGCCACCCTTCTTGATCATCTTTCTTCCCTCCCATTACCATGACTATGTTTTGCAATAGATCATCTGGAATGTAGGAGTGAGCCGATCCCGAGTCAAACATGGCAGCTCGTACAGTACCCAGTACTTCAACTTTAGATTTACCGTTCACAAGATCCATTCCCTCGAGAATAGCACCGAGTCTAATGATGTTCTCTCCATTTGGTGTATCTGCGACAGCAGGAACGGTAATCAAAGAACCCAGGTACTTTGCATGGTCAATGGCCCCAAAAAGAAAGGAACCAGAAGAACCCAGAGGTGGTCCCAAATACATTGAATAAGCTATCTTATTGATTAAGCCTTGTTCTTTCATCAAAACAGGAATATTAGGATACGTGAATTGTTGAGTGCGAAGTGGATCGTTTGAGGACTCCATATCTGTTAACCCTATCCCGAAAACACCTGATTTTAAGTCGGTCAAGTTTGCAACTCCGATATTGGCATTCTTGATTTTTATATTGTCACCAAACGAAATATCTGCTTGTCCGTATACTCCACTTGCTTGCCCTTCAAAGGTGTATTCTGTATAGAAAGCAGGACGGGAACTGTTTACCTTAAATACACCTGCGCTGTGTGTATTGAATGACCCATAGGATGTACACGTGCCTGTTGCTGATAAACCTGATGTACTATAGTGAAAGTCCAGTGTACTTCTTCCATCACGAATGCCTAGATTGGGATTTGTTTCATGTATATCCTCACGCTTGGCATTGTCATAATGTACACATAAAACATCATAAGAAGGCACCCAAAGATCGGATGAACCAGTATCAACTGGAACAGATATGTTATCAGAACCAATTTGTAAGTTTACGACGTAAACCATTGCATTGGATTGTGCTGTTAGATCAAACAGTCCATCTCTCCTATGAAAACCTCTCTTTTCAACTTCTTCACCATGATAAATATCAAAGTTAATATTAACAGCACCATTAGGTACTCCTTCTACTTTAGTTAAGAAGGTCCAAGCAATTACAACTAACGTAACCAACCTCATTTAGAAAGTTCTATTTTTTTTAATTGCTGCAAATTTGACAGCAAATTCCCCTCTATATATGTCACTCTAAATTCTTGACACTTCAGTTGGGTTCTAAAAATGATTGTCAATACAACTTTAGTTAAAGGAAAAATGTGTTTTCGAGCATGGGGGCTTAATTCTGTGCAAGTATTTGAAGATAGTAGATAACCTAGGGTGAGATAACGATAATTGTTGAATTAAAGGAAGTAAAGGAACCACGGGTTAAAAAAACCCTATAAGAAGTACATTAAAAATATTTTAGATGACAACAGCGTATTTCAAATTTTAAGACCATGATGGTGTTTTGGTTAGAAATAATGGATATATTGATACAAAGTAGGTTAATGTTTGCTTCAGCTATTATTTGCTTTCTGAGATTAGTTGATGAGGTAAATAGGCAACTAACACCAAAATTATAGTATCCTGTAAGGCCCTTTTGTGATCCCGTAGCCTAGCTCATACTATCAACATGCCCTTTACGTATCATATGTGTGTGTTTATAATATGAGTATGCCTGAAACTATTAATAATAACCATGTCATTACACAAGAATATAAGCGCACAGAACCGTTACTGGCTACTCCGTCCTTGAATCCACCTGCGGCATCAGTGTTGTATTTTGTTGCGGCAACCGTTCCGTATTTAATGTGTTTGGTCTGGCTAATGAATTGTCCACTATGAACTGAGGATCGGATGTGCTTGGATGAGTTTGGTACAGCAGTTCCTGGAATAGTTGACGAGATCACTTCAATGTTAGTTTCGTTAGTGTAATTAGCTTGACCAATCGAGAGTTCATTGTCTTCCAAATTGTATACTACGTAAAAGCTGTTCAAAATGTCTGCCCCAAGAATAAGATTGGGGGTGCCTACAGTATCTCTGACTTTGAAAATGCATTTGCCATCAGAAGGTAGGGGAGCCTTCAACAAACTGGCCATTGGAACCAAGATACTATTTCTTCCAAAGTCGAAGGATAAAGAAAGATTCGACTTTGGCAGTGGACAATTCACTTCCCACCCTACGCCTGATTCTTTTCCTCCCATAACCGTTGCAATGTTTCTTAAAAGCTCATCTGGAAAGTAGGAGTGAGCAGACCCCGAGTCAAACATGGCAGCTCGTACAGCACCCAGTACTCCAACTTTAGATTTACCATTCACAATCTCTATTCCCTCGAGAATAGCACCGAGTCTAACAATATTGAAATCTCCACTTGATATATCTGCGACAGCAGGAACGGTAGTCAAAGAACCCAGGTACTTTGCATGGTCAATGGCCCCAAAAAGAAAGGAACCAGAAGAACCCAGAGGAGGTCCCAAGTACATTGAGTATGCTATCTTATTGATTAAGCCTTGTTCTTTCATCAAAACAGGAATATTAGGATACGTGAACTGTTGAGTGCGAAGTGGATCGTTTGAGGACTCCATATCTGTTAACCCTATCCCGAAAACACCTGATTTTAAGTCGGTCAAGTTTGCAACTCCGATATTGGCATTCTTGATTTTTATACTGTCACCAAACGAAATATCTGCTTGTCCGTATACTCCACTTGCTGTTCCCATGTAATCGAAACGTTCAAAGAAAGCAGGACGGGAATTGTTTGATTTAAAAACACCTGCAGTGTGTGTATTGAATGACCCATAGGATGTACAAGTGCCTGTTGCTGATAAACCAGATGTACTATAGTGAAAGTCCAGTGTACTTCTTCCATCACGGATGCCTAGATTGGGATTTGTCTCATGTATATTCTCACGCTTGGCTTTGTTAGCTCCTGTATCATAATTATAGTGAACACATAAAACATCAGAAGAAGGCACCCAAAGATCGGATGAACCAGTATCAACTGGAACAGATATGTTATCAGAACCAATTTGTAAGTTTACGACGTAAACCATTGCATTGGATTGTGCTGTTAGATCAAACAGTCCATCTCTCCTATGAAAACCTCTCTTTTCAACTTCTTCACCATGATAAATATCAAAGTCAATATTAACAGCACCATAAGGTACTCCTTCTACTTTAGTTAAGAAGGTCCAAGCAATCACAACTAACGTAATCAACCTCATTTAGAAAGTTCTATTTTTCAATTGCTGCAAATTTGACAGCAAATTCCGCTCTATATATATCTGTAATTTTTAATGGTGGGGTACTTAGGAAATGACCTTGTTTTAGAGGCATTTCAACTTTAAGTTGAATAATGAGGTGTTTATGAACATGTGGTTTGAAGTATTTAAAGATTGTGGGTATCCCTAGGAAGGCAAGACAATAGAATTAGTTAAAGAAGTCGGGAGTACAAAACACTATATATTAAGGTTACCATTAAAAAAATAAATGATAACAATTTAGATAACCAAATTCACTATGATGCGGAGTTAGGTGACCAAAGGTGGTTGTGAACCATTGAAGGAAGTTTCAGTTATGAATGTTATTAGTATTTTAGAGTTGGCTAGCACGTTGTGAGAAGGTTTATTGATGGCACTAGTTGTTTTATCAAAAGATTGAAACAATGATACATGTTGTACGTCATCAATTGTCACCTGACACACATCAATTAACATCTGAAGCACTTAAACTGGCAATATAACATAATATGCTCATATAGTTTGCTATTTCATGATCACTGAATTGAGCACTTGAACTTTTGTCCTGGTTTGATTAACTCGAAGTCATTAGTATTACAGTTACGAGAAAAGGTGCCTCTTCATAAGTGAATGAATGATGGAGTATGTTTAGGTGAACGCCTACAACTATCTCTGAGAATTAGATTCAACTTCAGATTAAGCTTGTAGACTCCTTTTTCATGAATAACTATCTGAAAACGCAAATGACTTTTATGTGAGAGGATGAAAAAAGTACTACGTCAAAGTGTGGAGATTACTGAGTTAAATACCATTGATATTCTATACATTTCTATCCAACTATACAATTCTACTTCATCCTTACATACCAGGAACCTCTCAGGTCGTCACTCACGTCACTTCTCACTTCATACACCCACATTCAAATTTGACTGCAAATCGTCTCAAATTAAGATTCTTTGATCTCATAATAAATTTTGTACGCGTCTCTCCATGATGAGTACAGATAGACAGAGAGAGGAGGATGAGGATGTACAATACTTTGCATCTACACAGATGCAAGTACGGCACGAGGAAACTCTTGTGAAAGAAAAACGAGAGGCAGAGTTAAAGTTAAAGCTTCCCTTATTACGCCGTTTTTCAAGTGACATTAAAGAAGTATCTCCTCCTATAATACAATCCAAGACAAATAAAACGAGCAAGATAACCAAACAACCCAAACAACCCAAATCAAAGAAACCAAGAAAACCTAAGAAGGTAAAACAAACCCTTGAAGAACTAGCCAGAAGCCAGTTCTCTCAAAATAAATTGGCATATTTTGGTAACCAATCTAAGATAGATTCATTTTTGAACAAGATACATACAAAGTCAGATGTGATGAGTATAGAGAAGGAAGATACTTCCAATTTATATACTCGAGACGAATGGGCACAGATCTTGAGACATATCAAACTGAAGTTTCCTGACTTGGGCACATCAGGGAAAAGGAACTTAATCCTGATGATCTCAAAAGAGAACCAACAAAAAGAGGAAGAAGAAGTATCAGCATCTATGTGGTCACAGGCTTCAACAAGACCAGAAAGCTTTACAGACGAAGACTTGAAGTGGTTGTATGATTTGGGTGACGAACAATTAAACGCACAAGCAAACACAATCTCTTTTGACGAACTGTCATTATTTGTAATGACACTTTCCCAAGATGTATTGAGTAGAGAAAGTCCTGAACTGAACCATACACCAGAAAAAGAGCTTAATCTAGGTCTGTGGCCACCTAACAGCGAACAACTTCAGACTTCTAGAAGTACATCGCCCGAAATAATAGAGGTACTGGATCTGGAGCTGGAAATTGAAGAGTTGACTGTCGATGCATTGACTTCAGTAAATGCATCTACTCCACTGCATGTACTGAGCTTACGTCTACAAGATGTAGAACCAGCCCTTGAAGTAGTTTCAGCCAATCCTTCAACTCCAGTCCATGCGTTAAGTTCACATCAACAAGAAGTTGAACCTGCATCGTTCTATAGTTTTCCGTTTGCAGAGACAAGAACAAGTCAAGATAATCATAATCTAGAAATCGAAGATAGCTTGGATATTCTGAACAACTTGCTTGTTCGGAACGTGATTGCACAGTCACAAAGAACACCTATAAAGTCTCCATTCAAGAATGTCTACTCAGGAGGCGGGTCCTCTAAGAAATCAGTTCATAGTGATATGAACAGCGCAAAACTTGAAATGTCAGGACCATTAAATATTGTCAATTCAGTTCGGAGTGAAGTTGTCTTTTCAGACGAGGAAGACTACTCAACAGCCAAATCTAGACTTTCAGAAGAACCACTTGCATCTTCACTCCCTGACCGCACAAAGACCCAGAAAAAGAGAAGATTGCTTCACACTACAAGATACGAAGTGATGAGCAATTTACAATTTAAAGAGTATGAAGACCAAGAAAATAGAATATCTGTACGACGGTTGAAGACAGAACCAGTTCAGGAAGTAGACTCAGAAAATGAGATACCTGACCTGGAAGAAAATGAGGATAATAATGTGAGTATTATTGAGATCACACGAGAGATTGACGATCCAGATGGAGATGCCAACACATCAATAATGCAGGTCCCATCTAGTCCAGTTAGCGAAGGGATTCTCAAGTACTTACCTGATGGACTGCAGAGTGTAGGGGAAGTTACATTTGAAGTGATAGAACTGCCAATGAAGATAGTAAGATCACCTGAAAAGATGAACAAGGGTAATAAAGAAGTTAATATATAGATGAAATGAATTACGAATCCAGACTGAGAGTTGATATGAGTGTAAGTGCAATTGAGCGTGGTGTATGTTTATATGATAGTAGCGTGTGTGATTATAGTGTGTGATTGCAGCCTTACATTATGGATTTAGCGTTACCAAATGGAACAGTCAGATCAATGAAACGGCCGCAGTCAACGTAAAGTTACCGCACAGTCACTACAATGAAACCATTCACATATTAATAACGAACATACACACACCTTCTAATTTGTTTGCAACAATAGAATACAACATTAATATGATTACCATCTATTCTCTATCCGATTCATATATTACACGTAAATACCTATACAACAAATCTCACACTTAAGAGACCCTAAATATACTTCTTATGATCAGCATCTATCTTCTCCTCCACAAGCTTTCTGTTTATGTACAGAATGATCTTACTAGTTATACCAGCATTGGCCACCAAAGTACCAGGTCCAAAGACCAAGTTGTTAACCAAGTTACCATATGGTCTATAATACATTACACCAAAAGCCCACTTAGCATGTATAAACCATAAGATCACAAGTAACAAGGTTAGCACAGTAAGTATAAGTGCATTGAAAGCACGGGACTTGGAAAGCCTATCCTCTGGTCTGTAAGCTGGCTTCTTCATAGTTAATGTCGCAGTTTTTTTTTTAATAATCAAGCGTAAAAACTGACCATATAAAAAGAATGAATTCAAGTATGGAACTGGATATGAATGATAGTCTAAGCGTTGAACCAGCGTATTATGATGGCAGAGTACCTGTTTTCCGACCAAGTATGGCTGAGTTCGAGGACTTTTATAAATTTAACAAGGCAATTAACCGATATGGAATGCAATCAGGTATAGTTAAGATAATACCTCCAATTGAATGGCATAAGCAAGTTGATGGGATTTACACTAAAGATAACTTAGAGAGTGTTCGGATTAAAAACCCAATAGTACAGCAGATCAATTCTGTAGGAAATGGAGTTTTCACTCTGCAGAATGTGGAGAGAGCACGTACATTCAATTTGTTCCAGTGGAAAGAAGTACTGAGCAAGAGCAACTTCCAACCTCCAATATCCAGACGAAGACTGGAGAAGGGAGAAGAGAGTAAGAAGCAAGTAGAAAAGGAAGATAACCAGAAAGAGCAATTGAATGGAGAATCCTTACACAACATAGATACATCACAATACACCAAAGAAAGATGCGAAGAATTAGAAAAGAATTACTGGAGAACATTGACATACGCAGAACCAATGTATGGAGCTGATATGCTAGGATCATTATTCCCAGAAACAATGAAAAGTTGGAACGTTGCACAATTACCGAATATTCTTGACATGATGGATGCAAAATTGCCTGGAGTAAATGATGCATACTTGTATGCTGGGCTCTGGAAAGCCACCTTTGCATGGCACTTGGAAGACCAGGATTTATACCTGATCAATTACTTGCATTTTGGAGCTCCCAAACAATGGTACCTGATACCTCAGCATGAATCCACTCGATTTTTCAATGTCATGAAGGAAACATTTGAAGAGGAATACAAAAATTGCCCGGAGTTCTTAAGACATAAAACATTCTTGGTACTGCCGCAATTCTTGGAAAAGCACGGAATCACATATAACAAAATCGTACATAATGAAGGGGAATTTATGATCACATATCCATACGGATACCATGCTGGGTTCAATTATGGATATAATTTAGCAGAATCTGTGAATTTTGCATTAGACGATTGGTTTCCTATAGGAGCGGTGACCAAGAAATGTGAGTGTATTCCAGATTCAGTGGGGATTAATGTGCAACAATTATTTTGCAAGTACAAAGGCATACCATATGAAGGATTCATATATCCAACTGTGCCAGAAGTAGTGCCTGAAGTGATTGAAAATGTATCAGTACCAGAAACCCAAACAGCTCAAGCCATGGTTATCAAGAATGAGGAATTAAAGAAACGAAAAGTAATGAAGAGTCCACAAAAGGTAAAGAAAGAAGTACCAATGATTTTAGAAGAACAATTTGATTGTAATTTATGTCCTAATTTTGTTAGGTTAAACCATCCTGCTTTTGAATTAATTGGCAGTGATGTTGTGAAACATGGAAGACAATTGGGAGTACATAAATTGTGTTTATCAGTTTTCCCAAACCAGCTTACCCAGACTCAGAATCATATGGTTGAAGGACTTCGGAGTATTTCCAAGAGTCAGAGAAAGTTGAGATGTATGGTGTGTAACAAGGGTAGTATCAGTACTAACACACAAGCACACGGTGCATGTTTCCAATGTACATACCCCAAATGTACTAGAGCATATCATGCAACCTGTGCGATTGGAGATTCAATCCACTTTAACTTTGAAACAGGCGAACACTTTTGTAGGTTTCACCGCAAAAAGCAAACAAAACAAAATACCAGTGAGATTGAGTCTTGGGAAATCGGAGGATGGGCGCAGTTTACTGTGGGCATAAAACAATACTGCGGCAACATATTAGCAAACAATGCCAGCGAAAACACCCTCACTGTAATTATATACCCACAAATGCGAGAGGTAATGGAGATTCCATATGGGAATGTATTAATAGGAACTCCACCTTCTCTTGTGCCAGCATACAAAAAGAGGTTTTCCGACTCAGAGATATACGGAGGATACCGTCAAGAAACAGAATATGTCATGGTCCAAGAAAGACCCGTGGAATATGGTAGACCAGAATATGTTGGAGTTGAGATGCCAAAAAGTAGAGAGATGATGATTGGGAATTTTACGTAGCTATGAATTGAATGAGCGTACTTCAAAAGGAAGTATGAAATATATTATTGTAGACTTAGTAAGATAAAAGTTAGTAGAATTATAAAGGTTGTGGTTGTAATTTGCACGAACTCGTTTACCCAAATGATCTCAAACACAAATCTCAAACTTGAAACTTTTTGGATGCAAATCAAAAACTTTTGATATCCTTAGAAATATTCATTAAACGGGCGAATCCAACAGCCACAAGTCGTTTCACAATTGAAGACATCTGATGTATAATAATAGAGTTTAAATTATATCTGAGTCAACTCATCCATTTGAAACACCTCGTTAGTTAGGTATAAATGGGAACTAAACGACGCGTTCAGTCTATCTCAGACAAGGAAGACTCACTTGATGATTCCATTGATGAATCTACAGAGGAAGAGATTATAGTAAAGAAGATCAAAAAGGAACCCGTGTCAACCAAAAGAAATATTGTACCGAAGACTACTCAAGTAGATGACTCACAATGGGTAGATAAGTATAAACCAGTGGGTACACAGAATATCTGTATCAACCCTCTGAAACTAAAACAAGTCCGTGAAGCAGTTAATGGAATGATCCATTCATCACAATGCAAGTTGTTGATTCTCACTGGCCCAGCTGGAAGTTCCAAATCAACAACTATTAAACTATTGGCAGATGAATTGGTTCCAGCTGCACAAAGAACATCCAGCCAATTTAGTCTTCTGGAAGATAAACACAACTGGATCGAGTACATTGACGGGAACTCATTAGTTGGATCAAATCAGCTTAACCAATTTGGAGAATTTCTCAACGATTGTTCTTATAGAGTAGGGACTAACCTTGCAGTTGTGATTGTTGAAGAACTCCCAAATGTGTTCCATGAGGCAACATTAAAAAACTTTAGACAAGCCATACGGGAGTGGATATTTACAGATGGTGCTCGACCACCATTAGTACTCTGTCTCACAGAAATAGAGTACGTAGGTGTGGAATCACTGTATTCATTCAATGTAGAGAACAACTTGTGCGTGGACACTCTTCTTGGAAAGGCGATATCAACACTCCCACAAGTGACACAGATCAAATTCAATTCCATTGCACAACTGTTTATGAAGAAAACGATTGGAGAAATAATTAGACTTGAAAGACGCACCTTTAACAAGATTCCAAACCAAAGATTGAATTCGTTTGTAGAGAACTTGCTCAAGATTGGTGACGTCCGATCTGCCATATCCAATCTACAAATGTGGGCTAACAACTACATTAGTATCCTCCAAGAGAAACCGACATTGAATTCAAAAGACATACCTTTAGATATTGAGAGTGTCTTGGGACACAACTATGTTAGAGAAAGTCAGCTAAACTTGTTCCATGCAATAGGTAAAATCATTTATCTGAGTTCTGAATTTGACACATTTTCCAGTGGAGAAAGTGATTACTATTCTGTTGAAAAAGTACTCCAATCATTTAACCAGAACAACATATCACTTTTGAACTTGTCAATCTTGGAAAACTACCATGTATTCCAAGATTCTCAGTATTCATTAGAAGTCGCTGGAGAGATTGCAGATGGCTTAAGTTTAAATGATACCATGTCTAATACAATACGTGAATACGGAATTAGAAACACTAGAGTACAACTCCGCCGAGTGCCTGCAAAACAAAGCCAAAGTACATCTAGAACCCATAAAATCAAGTTCCCAAGGCACTTCAAAATGATACGACAATACAACAAGACAGCATCAAGTATTAAAAATTACCAAAGGTACATAGACATGCTTAAACATACATTTGATGACTTGAATTTGATTGAAGGATATTACATGCCTCGCATATACAATAAAAAATACAAGCAACGGTTCTTGTATAACCGACTAGGAGGACGGTTCCAGGAAATATATGCAGACAATGATCTTCCTATTGACGATTTCGAAGAGGTAGACAATATTGAGGTAGACCAATTCAGAATAGATATAGAGAATCAAATGAAGGAAGAAATGGTGGACAGTGAAGAAGAGTTGAGCGATCCTATTGATGAGAGCGAAGAGGAGGAAGATTTAGACTGGTCTGATGACGACATCGATCAACTTATTTCACAAGGTAAATTATAACTTTACTTATTATCTATTTTCTAATGAGCTACTATTCATAATGTATAAATATATAATTCATACTAATTAACCTTCAATGCAGTTTCAAAGAATTGGTCATCTTCCTCTAAACTTTCCTTGACGATATCTAACCCACCTTGTAATTCTCCATTGATGTACAACTGAGGGAAGGTTGGCCAGTCACTGAACTTCTTAAGGCCTTGTCTGACCGAGTCATCTTTCAAGATATCAAAGAAGCCAAATCTCACTTGGTGTTCTCTCAAGATTGCTACCAATTGTCTTGAGAATCCACATTGTGGAGAGGATGGTGAACCCTTCATGAACAACATGATTGGAGCAGCACTTGTAAGTTTCTTTAATCTTTCTTCCAAGGCTTCTTCGGATTCTTCTTCAGCAGGAGGAGCGGCTGTAGCAGCTGGAGCAATAGCAGTTGCAGGATCGGTAGCTGTTGTTGGTGCAGAAGGAGCTGGAGTTGTGGCTCCACTAAACTGGTTCAAAGCATTAATGAACTCTTTTGGATCAGCACCAGATAATTCCTTCAAAATAGTCAGGTTCCTAATAAGAATAAAGTATGGAACAGCACTAACCTCGAATAACTCACTAATATCAGACAACTCATCGGCATTGATAGAAAGGAATAGAATATTTGGGTCCAGGGCCTTGGATTCAGCTAAAGTCTTAAAAACACTGTTCATAGTCTTACATGGCTCTGCCCATGGTGCATGGAAATACAAAGCAATAAGCTTTGTAGGATCCAACTTGGTCAACTCAGTAAACTGTGTCTCGGATTCGATCTCTGTCACTCCCATCTTTGTAGATGTAAAAGATAAATTACTAATTGGGGGTTTTTATAAGTTGAGTTGTCACGTGAGTTATTTGATTAAGTTATTAAAGGTGTAGAGTTGTAGTTGTGGTAGTTAAGAAGAAGGAAAAGGGTTTTAATTAGGTAACATGATGCTTAACTGGTTACTTGAGAGTTCTGTTAATTAATTGGAGTGTTAATTTGCTCATATGACTCTTTAATTAAGTGGTTGCAAAATTTATACCACCACCACAACTGTAGCTTCTACATGTCAAAGTTTAAGCTGTAATGTGTGTCATTTAATTCATATAGATATACGTGTATTGAATCACTTTACTCGACCATTATAGTATTCATGGTAATATGCGTGTGAATCAATAAACTTACTTAATCATTAATCAAATATTCTTATTAATCATCATTCTGGTGCACTTAAATGGCCAAGTTGGAAATATCAGGTGCTTCTAAACCTATTACCTGTTTCAACTTAGGCCCCAGGATTATAATCTCATCACTCATAATTAAAATCTCTATGTTGTATTCAAGTTTATAGTACTTGCCAAACTCATGCAAATCGAAATACTCAACAACTGCTTTATCTTCTAAAAGTGGTTCATGTTTTAAAAGTAGATCATAGTGTGGAATTTTTTTATCAGACTTGCACTTCAACGTTTGAATATTGGTAAATCGTTCTAGAGAACCAGTCGTCCTTACAATTCGCCTGGAACCTATTTCTATTATGCTTGAAGGGAGGAGATCCAAATCAAGGTTAAATGCATCAATCCATAATTTCGTAAGCGAGGTTAACTTCTCTAATTTTGAAGGTTGAATCATTCTCTGTACACTCAACTCAGTCAATTTTCCCAAATGGCTAAACCAATCATCCGGCGGTAAATAGTTACCTTTGATATACAATTTCTTAAGGTTTGGGATAGGCAAGTCAAATTTAAAGTCACCTTGTATGTAGAGTGATTCTAGTGTAGGAGGAAATTGAATGTCACTTAATTTATCAAGGTTATATTTGCTCACATTAATGCTTTTGATTGACGTTTTTGAGACATCTAAGCTTGTAAAGTTGTTCCAACTCACATCCAAGTATTCAAGTTGCTTTGGAAGTTGGTCCTGATCAAGATCAATGCAGTTATAAGACAAGTCTAAGTGTTTGAGCCTTGTCAATTGAGATAAATTGGAACCAATTAATCTTCTTAACCCAACTCTCAGAAACCGAAGTACCTCCAACTTTGGAGGGAAGTTCATATTGTACAAAGCATTGAAACCCTCTGGAAGACCAAATGGAGGTGAATCAGCACTCTCATAATCATACAATTCTCGAACATCTCCACATGTAAAGCATCCATCAAGATTATTCCCCATTGGATCGTTATGAAACCATAACATCTCCAATCGTAATTCACGAAGGTTTGGTGGAAGTTTAATATTGACTAGATCCACTTGGTCGGGCGCACATACATCGTCTGAATATCTAGGAAGTCCAATGTTATTTCCAAGGGGTGCATAGGCTAAGTAAAGCAGATCGAGAGATAATGGAAGTTCATGATGGTAACTATTTGGTTCAATTTCGAAGCATGTTAAGTCTAGTTTCCGTAAACTAGTGAATTGAGTCAAGTAGCCTAGATCAATAACAAAGTTTGAAAGCACCAAAGAAGTAAGTGCCTGTGGAAGTGGAGTATTCCAAATTTCTTCAGCTCCCAATTGTATTTCTTGATACTCAGTAAAAAGGGTAAATGTTTCGAACGATTTCAAGTTCGTCAAACTGTTAAGATCTTCCTTCCAACCGTCTCTTTGTTCAACAAGGTCGACCCAGGATAATGGATCATTGTCATTTTGAATTGGTGTTGGTTTCCAATTCAATATGTTTTCAAAGAAACTACAGTACTGAATCCATGAATGGGGCAGTTCCTCACGAATATCATTACGTTCAAATTCCGTAGGGGAAACCACAACTTCAGGTATGTCATTGAATGGTGTACTTATCCCTAATTTCTTGGATCTATGTACTTGTTCCCGTAACCTTGTAATAACCGCAGTTCTTAGATGCTGATCCTGTAACCAATATTTCGAGTCATCCACAGTAATGAATGCACCGATCAGATCAAGTACATCTACTGGGAATCTCCTCAAGTATTCATATAACGATTCTGTTGCCATTGAATTGTTGATGGCAAATTAAAGTATTTGATAATGGTCGCAAAAGTGCGACTCTTAAACGTCAAAATGAAGAATCAATGTGAGTCAGAGTTATCCAGGGGGTGTAAAGTGATGACTTTTAAGTGTAAGAGCATTCAATTTGCTAAGTTTCGCATGTAGTTGGACATACGGTTCTGGTGTGATCAATAGTAATGCCGGGAATAATCTGCAAAGAGGCTAATTGAGTAGAACACTTTCAATCCTAGTAAACCTCTAAAAGCCATACCAATTTTATAACTGGATCTCAATAGGAGATACCTTGTTTTTGAATGATAAATATGAATAACTAAGGTTGTAATTGTGACTTCACTTGAGGTTCGCTTAAACTGACTGGTGTTTTAGGACGTGTATATACCGAAATTTTGGGTGCAAATTTCTATGACACATTTATTATTCAATTCAATTTAAGTGATAATAACTTGAGATAGTAAGCTAATGTTAATTTTTGCGTTAATAGTATTTAAAATAAGTCAATAGATTTTTCAAACTACCTTTCAAGTGTTTCAATATGAAACTTCAAGGCTATTGTTTACTTGGATTATGCATCTTCATGAACCTCAATCTAATTTAATAAACTTCGGGAACTTCCATTCTTTTCTCGTACATAAATTATCATGAACGAATAAATCAACAGAAGATTGGCAGGTGGGAAACCCTCTGAAGCTACCAAGTTGCATAAATATATATTTCTACATCATCAAGAATCACCGAGAATCAGCAAGGGGACCGTATAATAAGTAACCGACACATTTTAAAACCGAGGTTTGATAAATACTAAAGTGTCTTTTATACTTGAAATACTATAAGCCCCCCCCCCCCCCCCCCAGCTCAATTTAAGAGAATTTATACCGGTCAATCGGAATTAACCCTGCGAATCTGTGGTATCAATATAGTAATTATTTTCATTGTCTCATCAGTAGTACAGGGTTTACATCACAATGCACTCTAGTCATTGGAGAATATTTAGTTATCAATTAGACAGAGAATCATTGCATTTTTCAGATTGAATCTTCACACGTAATTCTAGGCATTGGCTGTATAAAAATACCACTGTTTTATTGTTGTATTCTGTAGATTGTGCTGACCCATGTACCCAATAATAATCCAATCAATTATCTTTTAAAAACCGACCTGTCTAGCAGATGCAAACCAATTCAAATGTCAGCATATACACGTGATAGTAAGTCCAGAACCCAACCTAAAGCATATAGGTGATTAACCACCATGTGAAAAATAAAATACATACACCCAATGCTGCGTTTTGAACACGATAAACGTCAGCAATTCAGCCCAACAAAAGACGAGCTGCCAAAGAAGGAGCAGTTTCTCAAATAATGAAACCTCTAACCATCTTCTTTAACCCCTTGATTGTTTTCTTAGCCATCATCAGTTAATACTCAGAACTTCTTCGCCCCAAAAGTAATCACAAACCTGTTATGAAATATTTACCCCACAAAAAACATTCACCTAAAAGAACGTAGGAACGAGGACTAATTCTATACGGCACACCGGCGGAGGAATGCAGATGCCAGAATAGCGTCGAGATTCCTCTTAGTTGTAACCGCGGAAGCATAAATTCTCGCATTCTGTTTATAACAACTTTACCTTGCACAATTTCATCCATTAATACTCCTATATATTGTATACACTCAACAAACAGTACCCGTCATTCATCGTTTTGATACCGTTGGCTTGAAATTAGTTTGCCCATTACTTTCAATTCACCCAATACCAACTCATCCTAACACCTCATCCAATCATTCATCCAGCCAATCAACATATTAACTCTAACAACAACAACTTAGATCCACTCAAAGCCTCAACCAATACCGTTTTGTGGAAAGATCCAATCAACTGCCCCGTCCCCTCATCCCCACAAAAAAAAAAAAAATCATCCTCACTCTCCCCCCCCCCTAAAAAAAATTAACCATTCGACTGAGTTCGAATCGACTCAACAATTAAAAGTCAGGCCGTTAACTCGTCACACCCCATCCAACATTCTGGAATCTTGGCTTCCAACAAAATCTATTGGTGATCTCAACTCAACATCTATCAATTAGACTCAACCGTTGTCGAGTTCATCAAGTTATCTCCACCACGCCTAGCTTGTTCTTGTGGGACTTTTAGGAGTTATTGATTTTTTTTTTTCCCTTCCGCGCTGACGGCCCAAAAAAAAAAAAGAATGCTATCACAGGTTGAGCTTCAAAGCACTTTTACAGTAACAGGTACAACTCAAGGAACGCATCGTAAGAACGAGACCCGTTTAGGAGTAGAGCGAAGCCAATCAGAATCCGGTACTGCCAACAATTATCGTCGAGATAGCCAGGTGAACGAGAAGAGTGTGACGAATTGGAGCCAGAATTGGAGTCCACATAACACACACGAGTTGACTCAAGTTGTACCTTCGATTAACAACTCGAGAAGTAGTAGTAGCCGAAGAAGCAGTAGTGGGATTGTTACTGCTGCCAACACAAACACAACGTTGAGGAGCTTTGTTCTGAACGAGGTGATGTCACAGAGTCTGCCACCTAATATGGCTGGATCACCTATTAATGGTGTTGACCAGTCGCCGCCTTCAACATCAGGACCTAAAAAGAAGAATGTGCCATTGGAGCTTACTGCGTATGGTACTACGCCACTGGGGAAACCAAGACTATTTGTCTGCCAAGTATGCACAAGAGCATTCGCTCGACTTGAACACTTGAGAAGACACGAAAGATCACACACTAAAGAGAAACCTTTCAGTTGTGGGGTCTGTCAACGTAAGTTTTCAAGAAGAGACTTGTTATTGAGACATGCTCAAAAGCTACATGCCGGATGCTCCGACGCTATCACTAGATTGCGTAGGAAATCGATCAAAAGACTTAATGCCAACAAGGGCGAAACAGAAGATGATGATGACGAAGATGATGAAATGGAAGACGCAGAACAGTCAACAACTGGTGACGAACCAATCGACTTCAACTTGGAACTTTTCCCTAACCAAAAGAGAGCTGCACCAAAACCAATTGTAGCTCCTCCACCAGCCAAGTCACGAAACGACCTCCAAAAACAAATATTCGACCAACGCAAAAATACAACACGAATGCGCAGAGGAGCTTCTTTCTCAGCACAATCAGGTGCAAACTATGCCCAGGGAATGCCTGAACTTAACGACTTGTACCCAACCACTGGAAATGTCGAGTTCCTGACTCCTCAAATGTTGCCTCTGACAATGAATGACGAAATCAATTGGTTGAACAATTTATCACAGATCCCAGGATTATCATTGGACTCACGCCAGCTGAATGCAGGGCTGCCCAAATTCAACCTGGGGTTGTCTGCTGAAGAACTTCGACAGAATCTGATTTCAAACGTGATGGACGCTACACAACCACCACAAAGCGTATCACACCACGGCTCATTTTCACACACACTTCCAACTTCAAGACCACAGTCGTTTGCTGGAGGGAACTCCAACTTTATGATGCCAACTGCTACCATCAGCAACCAGGAAATGCAACAAGGAATTGCACAGAACAATCACCCTGGCTCTATGGCAGCACCTGCAAAGGAAGAAGATAGCTACGGGTACTCCTTCTACGACATCCCTGAGTTACTGAAACAATTGGATGGAGAATTGAACCAACCTTACCAGCCTTTCAAAACACTCACACCAATCAAACAAGAATCGCTGGAAGACGAAGTGGCACCATCTGTAGACGACAAGAAACAAAATTTTGACCTTAACTTCTTGAACGACATGGACCAGTTGACACATGAGATTGATGCGGGATCCAAATTCTTACCCAATGGGTACTTCTTCTACGGCGACAACCCTCTGGTATCCCTGAGTGGGTTTGACGCAAACTCGCCCAACGTAGCATCTCCTATGCAACAATCTCAAATTTTGGACATGGACTTGAACTATCAGCGCCTGCAATTCCAGCCGCAACTCCCAAGTCAATTGGGACGCAACACCAACAACTACTCACAGCACAAACTTTTCACCAACCAAATGCGCCTGTTAATCATCAAATCGTTAGATAAGTACCCTATCAGCGGGATCATGGCACCATCGATTCCACTGAATGACAAATTGGAATTATACTTGCACCTGTTTGTTCTGGTGTTTTTGGGACACTTCCCGTTCATACATTATTCTAAATTGAACGAGCAAGAGATTATGAGTATGACATGCAACGAAGAATGGAGCAATGAGAGTGCTCGTGTCTGTCTCCCCTTGCTTGTAGCAACTATAGGAGCGTTGTTGGCCAACAACAAGTATGACTCTGAGCACTTGTACGAAGCATCGAGGCGAACCATCCACATATACTTGGAATCAAGGAAGAACTCTGTAACCAAGGAAAAAGATAACAGCAACACCGTCAACCCACTCTGGTTGATCCAGTCGTTGACACTTTCTGTGATTTACGGGTTATTCTCGGACAATGAAAACAATGTGTACATTGTGATTAGACAACTCAACGCGCTCAACCTGTTGGTAAAGACCTCAATCAAGAGCCTGCGCGAAATATTGTTCTCAATGAACTTGCAAGATGAATCTTCACATCTCAAAGCTCTCAAGGGAGAGCCCATGGATGATGTCACTCGTTTCAGAACAAATATAAACCTGCAGTCGCAAACACGTATAGTGTTCATGATTTACCGTCTTACAAATTTCTTACTCATGATGTATAACGTGCCGTTGACGTTGAGCGTCCACGACTTGCAGCTGCTCTGTGCGCCTGATACAAGGGATGAGTTGTTGTGGCTGTTCCTGAGCTTTAGCGAGTTCCAGGAGTACTCAAAGTCCAAATCCACAAGCTTGGACTACTACTTGAACAAGGAAGAAACAGTAGTATACAAAGACTTGCTTACCGACTTGACCAAGTTGCAGCCAACCGAATCGATCAACAAGGGTATATACAAGAGATTGAGCTTACAGAGTAACTACAGTTTCATCTGCATTGTTCATGGACTCTACGAATTACAGCAGTATCAACCAGCTAAAAAATTCGACATTCTCAAGGTGTTGGACACAATAACTATGTTCATGCCACCCACACAACTGCACCAGTATCAACATCACACTCAAAATTTCGAAAGACTTGACTACGCGTTGTTGGTGAACTTTACAAAGATATCGTCATTAATCGACTTCAAGTTGGTCAAGGAACAAAGTTGGTTGCGTAATTTCGATGAACTTTCCAAGAACTTTAACTCATTCTTGACCGATAATGTTCCAAACAATCTGAATAACGTGAGTGATTTAGATTACTTGAAGATTGTAGACTCATGTTTGATGATCCTCAAGTTTATTTTATTTAAGACGGAGGACATGTCACGCGAGCAAGGTGGTAGCAATGCAACTGCTCTCTCGTTAGCTGATAATCCTAGTAACCAGTTCAACGAATTGAGTAACTTACTTCTGAGTGAGTTTGATGGACGCAAGCAAAGTGGCGGGGCAGCAGTGCTGTCCGATACGGAAAACACATTGGCGATGTTTGAGAAGTATATCAACATCCGCGTAAATGACGAGTTTGACAACCTGACCAACTCGATTCACTCACAAATGTTGTTCCACGTTTTTGCAGTTTTAGCAGCATTTTCTATCTACATTCTCCGCAAGAACAATCCAAAGTCAACGCTTTACGCTAACGACAGCAACCTGGCGTACTTATTGTTTGAACTCAACCATAGATTCAGCATGATACTCAAGTTGTTGGACAGAATAGAAAGCTTCTTAAAAGTACGGTACCAGCTGCTGAGCCTGAACAACTTCACAAACATGCAGTTGTATAACGGGACCTTGGAAAATGGGCACGGAGAAAATGCCTACACCTTGGAAAAGACCTTGTACATTTTAAAGGTGGGAGAAGTGGTTCTCAACTACTTGTTTGATCTGAACATTAAGGTGTCGATATTTATGAAGTTGAGCGGGAGCTTGGCGCAGATTAGGAAGTTTTTGATTGACAATGAGTCTAGGGTTTTATCTTAAGGAAACCAAAAACACTTACACTTGCAACTGCAAGAAAATACTTGGACAATACTTCCACTATTGCAGTACATTAATGATAAACGACTTGTACCTTGAAAGTTTTAAAAATTTCCCTCATTGTTTGAGTGGCTGGCCGCGACCAGTTGTACTATTAGGTTTTATTTATTTATTATTTATTAATATAGTATAATTATGCTAATGAGAGCGAAACTTCTCAAAAAAGTTGACTATCCAAAAGGAGAACACAACCAAAGTGATGTGGTGTTGGTTGACCATAGAATACGAGTTCAACCGTATATTGATTTATTTAATACATTATTTTAGCTGCTGAGATATTTTATACCAGCAAGAATAAACTCAAGAGTCGATGCATATCCGCCTCTCGAATCAATGGTAATTATTAGCGGAATAGCCCTTCGTGTATATTTATTAGTAAAGGGCGACTACAATAGGAATTTGCACCCAAAATAATGGTGCAAAATCAAAGGTAACCGGATAAAGCTATCTAATGTACCTTGGTGGCTGCTTTCTCTACAGTAATGAATTAATCCTTTTTGTCATAAATAAAATGCAAAACTTTTAGCTACAAGTTATTGTCGAATAAAATGTCGCTTGTTCCGATCGTGTACAAGAACTGATCAATCTTGCCATCGGTATTCTTCGACCTGTCCAGCAAGTTTTCGTCAGAGGACGTTAAAGCAGTCCTCAGTGGTACAAAGTATTGTGGGAAGTCTAGCAACAGTTCCAAATTGGGTGCCAATTGTTGCTGTTGAAGTTGAGGGTTGATGAACTGCTCTTGCATTTGTGTTTGTTGTAGTTGTTGCTGTTGTTGTTGATGTTGTTGCTGCAGCTGCTGTTGCTGTTCCTGTTGCTGCTGATGTAATTGCTGCTGTTGATGTTTGTAATGTAGCTGTTGTTGCTGAGCAGTCAATTGAGGTTGCAGTTGACCTTCAATTTCCATATCTTGCATTTTATTGGATTCCATCTTCGTATCGTAACCCATATTCATACCGTTAGAATACTCAGAGTAGTTCATTTCCAAGTCCGGCTTTTCTTCTTCTTCTTCTACCTCCTCTTCATTTTCTTTTGCTGGTGGGCTTCCAATTACAACTGGGGTTAAGTCAGGGTACTTGTCTTCGAGAGCCTGCTGCATCATAGTCACGATTGTGCTGAACCTATATGAAGTTACACTGATAGGACCGAGAATGGTCAACAAGTTCCGTGCTGTTGTCAAATGTTTCATCAACTGTGCTGTGTCGTACTCGTCTTCAAAAGTAGGATCGTTCTTGCGGTGCAAAATCAGAAGAGCTAACGGAATTGCTGCCATAAAACAACAATTTACTGCTGGGTACAGTTCAATACGTTCCGAGTATTGTTGCATGTAAAAATGCATCAACTGGATCGTTAATACCAGCAGCTTTACACTGGCACGACAAAAATGAAGCATGGTTTCCTCACTACGTGTAGCACGCGCCTTGTCCCGTCTACTCATATTTGCTGGGAACAGCTGTTTCTTGTGTTTGAACGCAATGTACATGAAAAACGGACGACTCAACAACATGATCCCATATAACTGCGCCAAATGTAAGGCAAACACCAGGAAGTTGTCCTTACGAACATTATGTGTTGGGTTTCCTATATTTTTAGAGTCTTTTGGGTAGTTCAAGATCTTATCGATTTGAATTTCAGCTGGTAAGCTCATAGACCACATTTTGAACTCTATAGCGAGCTTTTCGGCGCGGAAGGGGTCAATCTTGCCACTCAAGTAGAAGTTTTGTACCGTTTTTCCATTCAATTTGGCGACTTTACAGATTTCAATTAAACATTGCAAATTGATTTTGGTGTCGTCAGCATCGTCGCACTCGTCAATCAACTCCTTGTTGTTGTCAAAGTCGTCCCAATCGTAGTCTGCGATAAGTAAGGGTCTTCCCAATAAAATCAGCGAAATACGGTCGCACACGTAAAGACTGATCCAGAGTTTGCGTCGATGTGATACATACTCGCGGTCCTTGTAGCTTTCGTTGATGTACTTACGATGTATTCCCAATGCTTGTGCGTTTCTAATGGCGTTACCCAACATGAGCCACAGGGTACTACGATTGCAGTTACTCTGGTAGTAAAAGTAGATAAGAAAGTATGCTTCTGTTAACCACAACTTACCATCATCTACTGTGTTACGCAACATGTTGAATCCACCATCAAAGTAAGCTACCAGGCTCGTCCCCACTGGGAGTTCTTCTATAAGTGGGCTTCGTATCAACTCTGAAAAGTAGATACCTAGAGCCAAAGTCAAATGTAAGAGTGTCATTTGCTCAGAGCATTCGCTTGTATTCCCTTCTGCTACGCAGGCATACACCTTGTCGACAACGTGGACTCTAAAGTACATGGGGTTGAAGATATACCACAGTTGGTTGACGTTGCTCTGGAATACCTTTATGAACTTATCACACAAGTCTCGCAGGGGCAACTCGACGGGTGCACTTGGTCTCAACTGGATAGGTTCATCTAATATATTGATACCTTGTGTGTCTTGTGTGAACTCGGACTCTCCTAGTGTCTTTTTGAAAATGTTACGTGCTTCAAAAAGCATCAGCAAGGGCAGGCACTCTCCAATGTATCTAGTCAGTTGTTTTGAGTCAAAGAGAATGTGAGTATCTTTAGCCTGCGAGTCGCATGTTGCAGCGTCGCTGTCAACTTCTTCTTCCAACTTCTTCTTGAGAGTATCCAGTATTGGTTCTGCGCTTTCGCTACGGTCTTCAATCTTTGGTTGTGCTGGTGCTGATTCCTTTGCTCCTTCTTCAGTTGGAAACGAGAGCAAGGGTTGAAGACTTTTTGGAATGTATGTACTTTTCAAAAGTTTCTGTGCTGACGGAAGTTTTGTAGATTCGTGGGATATTGATTTGGATCGTATTGGAGGTGGTAGTGTATGTGCCAGTATTGATGTTGCTGTTGCAGGCATCGACGCAGGCATCGATGAAGGGTACAGTGAGGAAGTTGAGTTTGAGTGGGTGCGATCCATAGGAGTGCCCGAGTAATGCTGCAAGTGGGAGTGTGGGTGAGCTGCCGGTGAAGATGTGTGGTGTGATGGTGTCTGAGGGTTCAGTCCTCCGTATATTGACAAGTGTTGTGGAGGAGGTAATGCAATTTGGGTGTAAGGGTTCGCGTAGGGGTTGTTTTCTGAGTTAGTAGGTTCCATGGGGACCAGATTAGGGATTTGTACCACGACTTGAGGTACTTGTATTTGTTGTTGTCCATGTATAGGTGGTTGCTGTTGTGGTTGTGGTTGGGGTTGTAGTTGGGGTGCTTGCTGTTGTTGTTGAGTCGGAGGCACTTGAGGCATCTGATGGTACATGGTGTATTGATAGCCCTGGTACGGGAGAGGTGGTGGTGGTGGCGGGGGAGGTCGCCGCCTATCAGGGAACCTCAGATCATAATATTCGTGCGGATGAGGTTGTTGCTGGTGGTAAGGGGGGGTTGAAGACTGACCATTTTGATTGTGATGACCATTCAGATGAATCAGGCCATTCAGACCAGTACGATCGCCTTGTTGAGCCTGAGGATGTAATACCCCACTTGAAGTAGAAGAAGTTTCTTCATCGCCAGCTTTCTTCTTGGTTGTCCTACGATCCACGATAGAAAACTGGCAAACAATATTCTTCTTCTTACACAAGTCACAAGGAGCCCGACCTATACACTTGTACTTGCGCTTCTTGCAGTAGTCACACGCCCGAGTAACCTTCTTTCGCCTCTCGTGCGGAAGCGGATTAGGGAGCTTCTTGTCCATGACATACAATCCGAAATCAAAAAATTCAAAATGTGCAAGCCCTTTTTTTTATGCTGCCCGTAGTTGTGTGAGATGGTTGTTATTTACTTTTTAGAATGCCGTACTTGGGGGGCCGTCTGTTTGGGGAACCCGCTTCGTTTGACTATTTCTGCTCCTTCTTTGTTGCCTGGCACTATTGTTAAGAATTATTTAAACTTTTCCCAACTACAACACTTTTGTATTTTCCATTACGATTTTTAACAGGCCAAGCTCACGCATTTAAGGCTGTATTGAGCATGGACACAGAGAGTGTCAAGGGTCTTCTAATTATCTGCATGTATTTCAAAATAAGCTTCTTCTACCCCCACTTTGCTGCGTCTAGACAATAGTGTACCCACCCATTCCCCGTCCTTCATCAAGATAAAGCCCTTTGAGACTCCTCTTTGCTTTGTACTTCTGCTTTCAATGCCCCCGCCCAAGATATCGGTTTCTGCAGATGTGCTACGCCGTTTACCTTGCTTTATGTTGGGAAGTCCTTGTTTTTGCGTGTCCTAGTCTTATTTTAGCGTCACTAGTGATCTCTTTCCCGACTGCGTCCTTTTATTGTCCTCCTTTGTTTCTCTTCTGGACCTCCAGGCGGTTCTCCATCTCATATCGCCCCCCTCTTTCCTTCTAGCCTTTCTTACAGCAAAGGGTCTTTTAAAGCCGATTTTGTGGCTGGTAATGTACCGTTTTTTCCGATTAAAGTTCGTTAACAAACCTTCCCATAATCAGCCTCGTGTTTTCTTGGGTCTAATACAGGTGCTGAGATGGATCTTGACAAGAAAATTCATGCCAACTGCAAATTTTGTACATTTTTCTCGAAGGATCTTGACAAGCTAACTGGTACGACCTGCGTTCTGATAAAAGGTGTAGATGGGCGGACTGGGTGGGCTTCTAGGTCAACTGGGGGTATTTCCCCCCAACCCAAATCCCAAATTGGAACTAATTTTCACCTGGGCAATCCACCGTTATGGCCCCAAATTTCAGGTAGATGAGAATCCCAACACCTAAGAAAAACGCACCTTTGCGTTGTTGTCTCTATCCCCTCTCCCCTCCCATCCCCCTCTATCTTTCTCAACGTTTTAACTTAGTTTCCTCAGTCTCCGCTTGTTCGGTGCAGATCTTTCACTTATCCACTGATACTTTTGGCGACCGTGGGAACGGTCGCCAGCATCGCTTTATCCAGGCTAAATCACAAGGGAGCCTAAGGTAGTCTACTAGCCCGCATGGGCGCACGGCCCTCCTTGTGTCACCTGAATATTTGTTTTCTGTGTTGTGTTTTTTTGCAGTTGCAGCTGCATTGTATAGACCCAATTTAATCAAAATGGCGAAGGATGTTGGATTTTTAGATGTAAATGTAAAGGGCTGGGCTAAGGATGATGTGGCTTGGTTTGCATGTTCAGGAAGCTTCGGTTTCGGTTACCCCGGTAGTTTCTAAAATGGGGGGTCTCGAGGAGTTTGTTTGGCCTTTTTCCATTGTATATAGGCAATGGTGCTGGTAAAAAAGATATACAGGTCGCTCTTCGGCAATGTAGATGAAGGTAAATAGGATGGTTATTTGGTTGGAGGGTGCAGAGGTAAGTGGTGATGGTGATTAGTTTGGATTTAGATTTCCGTTTTCGAAAAGAGAGCATGTTAAGTCGAATGAATACGTTGTCTGGATATGTTAAATAAGTAAGTTGAATGCATTTTGATATGTCATTTGAGCATGTCAAGAATAAAAAAAAATCAAGTTTAGGAAAATAACTTTAAATAATTAGAATGGAGAATGGATATGTTAAAAGGGGTATAGATAACCCACTATGTATTCATCAAGTAGTTACAGACAACTATTCATAATAATTTTTAGTATATGTTAAGAGTCAGTGCCTTAAAATTAATAAATCCAGCACGTTTCCATTGAAGAAGGAGAGTACATCGAGAGGATAGCGAGAGTATATCGATAACGTTTTACGAAAATCACTTATCAACAAGACCAATGACCCATTAGCTAATTTTACTGTCAGACACAACCACTTCAACATTTTCCCCATATTACTAAAAAACTTTATTCCAAAATAATAATCAGCAAAGTGCCCCTATAAGATCCATTTACATGATCTAAAGATACACCATTTCCACCATAGTAGGCTTCTTCAAAAACACGTATATCCATACTTCTACCCCTTTTTTTTGACTCTCAATATGCAGATGAAACGATCTGGAATAACACGATAGCAACAAAGTCCGTCATTCATCCATTTCACGTTTGAAGTTGTAATTCAAATTAGGTTTGCACCCAAGAAACCGTACGTCGTGTCGAATGCTACGGTATTCTCTCGTATTGAAACCAACTCAAACAAAGCACCTCATAACACCACCAAGAAAAACCTCTTCAACACATATATAAACTTCAATTCATGCATCTACGCATACACCCTATTGTGAAAGGTGCACTGAAACTGGGTGTGCTAAGAATGAATATCAAAGAAATTTGGCCCTTCGTATTCACTTCCAGCCTATTTTATACCTCCCATATTACAACACCTTGCAATTACGAATTACCCCTCTACTCCACTACTCCGCAGGTCCGCTTTCCTTCGCTTGTTGAGCTGTCTACTTTTCTTAAACACTCTATTTTTAAAGAGCGGGTTTTTTTTTTCCATTGACACATTTCTTGTTGGTTACTTTGTTTTCGTCAGTTTGGTTGGGTTATGATTATGATCAGATGTGTAATCTTGCAAGTAATCTATGGGTAATACCTTCTTATCTCCAATTAGCGCCCGCTTTTCCATTTCCTAATCCTGTTTACGTCCGACAATCTCAGCCTTGTGCAGCTCTGCGTATTAGTAATTTATTAGATCATTCTACTACCAACAAAAATTCTATTGGTTCAATAGATTCATTTCAGCTAACTTGTTCGATCACCTTCCATGGAAATTCCCTGATCGGAAGTTAGTCATTTTGCAAGAAGGCTTATTAGTTGACTCAAGGCATCCAACTCGCCATCAAAACCTTATATTGGTAAGCAATATTACCGAGTATTACTAATTTTCCCGCTTCTGAGGAATTGCAAAAATTTTAGTGTCCAGTATAAATTGTCTCTTACGCCTCTATCTTTTTCATCAATATCCATCGATTTCCATCTTTACCAATTATAACTACAATGTCTCGTAAGTGAAAGTTCAATTTCATTGATTTTACCCTTTGCTAACAATAACAGTTCCTCTTAAATTTTTCACCTGGGGTACTCCAAACGGTTTCAAGGTTTCGATTTATCTTGAATTGCTTAAACTTAAGTATGAAGTAACAAAGATAGATATTTCTACTGGTGCCCAGAAGGCTCCTGAGTTCACTCAACACAACCCTAACGGACGTATTCCAACCATCATTGACCCAAACACTGGTGTCACTATTTCTCAAACTGGTGCTATCTTGAGATATTTGGCTGCAACCTACGACAAGGAAAACAAATTCTCCTATGCTCCAGGAACCAAAGACTTCTACAAGGAATTGGAAATCTTGTTCTTCCAACATGGTGAACAAGGTCCAATTACCGGTCAAGCTGCACATTTTGCTGTCTTTAACAAGGAAAAGATCCCATACGCTATCGAACGTTACACTACTGACGTCAAGCGTATCTACGGTGTCTTTGAAGAATACTTGAAGAGAAGTGAAGGAAGTGGTTACTTTGTTGGATCTCATATTTCCACTGCTGACGTTGCTGTTTGGCCTTGGGCTGCCAAGGTCCACATGATTGGTGTTGACTTGGCTGAATGGCCATTGGTTAAGCAATGGGTCGACAAGTTGGCTGAACTCGATGCTTTCAAGAAGGGTATCACCGTTGGCTTAAAGGACCAATAAATATGAAGTTTAATATAAACTCTCTTTAGGAACGTGTAGACCTTGTAATAACATGGAAACGTGCTATACTTGTCTGATATTCGCAAAATTATTTTGCACCTATAGCATCAGAATCGGAGAATTGACCACAAATGGATATTCTTAAAGGGTCAAGATCATAGAATCCAATCATTTTGGGACACCTCGAACCTGCGGTATCGGATATTAACTATTCAATTATACTATTGTTCTTTTGAATATAGTATTTGCACGAAAATAAGGAGTCCCTTCTTGTGTTAAAACCCCGGGGTCTTCTAGTAATGGACTCATAACTATAGCAACTTCGATTAATCACAAAACCTATAACCAAGGCTGTTGCAGGATCACCAGATGCAATTCAGCCGACGAAGGTCATCTAATATAATTCAGCGCATACGATCATCAGATTCGATCCAACCGGCCAACACTAAACTCCTCCCCCGACCCTCTTCCAAGACCTTAAATCTCCTTGGCAAAAAGATCTAAAATCATGAAATATATAACAAATCTCACACAAATCAAATTTCATGTTCAAATTTGCATCCATCTTGACACATTCGAGCCACAACTACCATATTACATGAGTATTCAAAATAAGGTGTTATACTCCCGGTAATAAACTACAACCGATGTACTACATTTTTGCTAGTATAGGAATCAAAAACGTTGATTCAATAAATTATATATCCTTGGCTGATAATATTACATAACGCATTACTCTATTAGTGGTACCTGACCTGATAAATCAGCCATGCATTTCATCTTCTCGTGACTCCATTATGCTTCAAAGCAATCCCAACAACAGTACTAGTAATGCCAATACTAACGCTGCAATCTCAAACTGGCCCTGCAATCGGCAGGTGTATTGGTCGATACAGCGAATCTCGTAGTTGACAATATGGTTCTTGTACTCTGCGTAGAGTTGTTTTTGCTGTGCTTGTATGCTCTTGTACTTCTCTTCCGTGACACACGCAGGCAGAAGCCGCCTCATCTCGTTCAACTGGGACATGAACTTGATTTTGCGTGGTTTAGATGTGGGTGGGGTTTGTATACTTTGGATCTCTGTGCTGATCTGTTGTGGTTGTGGTTGCGGTTGTGGTTGCGGTTGTTGTGGTAGCACCTCAACTGGTATTGTCGTTACTTCTTCCACCATTTCGATATCCTTCTCTTTAGAATCAACCGTCTCATCAACCTCACAGTACTTTGGAGGACAAACACACTCTAATCGAGCCACAACATCCGTCTTACCACTGCCTGATACACTCATCTCTATATCGTATTCACGTGACTTGAAAATTGATGACACAGGTGACCTGGTTGAGTCAGCGTCATCACTCTTGTCACTATCATCGCTGATACACTCATCGTAACAGGGTTTATGCAAGTGTCGTACATGAAGACGAGCCAACCTGTTGGCTTTGAACGAGCTCAAACGACGCTTCAAACCAGTAAATACGTGTTTTGAACTCCTCTTCAGTACGGCTACCTCGCTGGCACCTTCACTACGGTATGTCATGATGCTATTAGCACCATCCTTGTTATCAAGCAGACTGCCCCGATGCCGCGTAGGCTTGTACTTAATATGCATCGTAAAGTGTGGGTCCAAGCTTAGAATGAGGATCCAACCTCCTTATATATATTATCTGCTTTTTTTTTTGTTGCTTTGCACTTGGTATTGTACAGAGGTTTCTTTTTTTTTGGGGGGGTCTTCTTGTGAATTCTTGCATCAATCATTCAACTTGACACTAGCCGGACACACCGAAAAGTAGTATCCATGGGAGTTAGGAGCAGGTATAATGGCGCGGTTATGGGGTGGAACTGGCCATTCATCTAAGTCGAAAATGGGAATATCGACGCACGCACATATCCATCGACCCCAGACTTTCAACTCCCCTGACCTCTTTATCTCTTCCCCTATCAAAGCAAAACTCACCTAAAACTGTGGACGGTTGTAGATTAGAAACGGAGCAATTCTCCAGATGCAAAACAACAAAAAAAACATAGTCTTTGCGCTGAGTCATCCAACAGGCAACTGTTTTGTAACACTTTTCACTTGCTAGTCCACTCCTACTAAAGTGTCAAAAATGAAATAGGTTGCATAGTGCATGTGTAGAGGAACTTTATCTTTGGGGAGGTTTGTGCAATCACAGGGGTATCTGTACAAGAAGAGCAGCAATCGCGATTATTGGGGTGAAAATTTTGAAAGCCTATTGTTTCAGTGTGGTGTGGAGTGGTGTGAGTTGCAGTCGATCCGTGGCTCCGCGGTCTCTCTGGATCAGCAAACTTAAATCTCCTTGGAATTCCAAGTACTGCGATCATTGGCTCTGGGCCAATTCTCAGATTATCAATCAAACGATCTTATTGCGGTCCATTTGACCGAAATAGATGCACATGCCCGCCACATGAAACTTTGATTTCCTGGAATAGGAGATAGACAGGTCGAGCAACAGATCATCAGACCAGCGGCTATCCCGGGTTTCTACGTCAGCCGAGCTTCACTAAAGTTGAAGTATGCATTTTGGCGGCTTTACCTTTGGGGGGGTGCCTTCCTTCCTTTGGGTGCAAATTTTTCTGCATGTCCATCCTGGCTTCATGCATGTTTCTACTATAGTATCTAAGTTGTCAACTGATGGCATCTCAACGGGGTTAAAAACCCTCTACATTGTGAACTTGAAAGGTTAGGTTTGAAGTTTTAACGTGACGTTTCAAGCAAAACTTGTGTGTATAGTCTGCATTGTTGGGTCCTTTGGGTATAGTGTTTGCATTGTTATCCGCATGTGCCTTACAATAAATATTTCTATTCTTTTGACTTTACACAACTACGTAATGGCTTACAAGTGGGGGGATTCTTATAGAGATGGGCCCGGCAGTTCCATGGTTTTGGTGGTGTTTTGGTTGTTTGGAGAATGTCTACTGCTTGCTTTGCTGATTTGACATCATCGCACTAGAATGAACCAAGAAGGGTAAAATTGTCTTCATATTCAATAACCTTTGCTGTTGCTATTCTTATTTATAAGTATCATAACGGTAGAAATGAAAGCAATGTAAGAGAAAAGATAAGTTCTTGACAATAATAATAATCTTCATTGCTTAAGCAATGAAGCTTCAGTATCTATCAGTACCGAACTATCCATCTGATTATCCTTTTTTGTACATAACTACTCATGTTTAGGATGCACAGGATCTTATTAATAGAAGGTTATATGTAAAAGATAACAAATTTCCCAATAATAAACTTTTTCCATAGAATCCGATTGTCATATTTCTAGAAGAGCGTTATAGAAATGGCTCAAAATCAGTATACACAAAATCTCGTAATAAAATTGGTTCGTAAATTTTCCCGAAATTGCCCCTTTAGCTTAGTGGTAGAGCGTTGCACTTGTAATGCAAAGGTCGCTAGTTCAATTCTGGCAGGGGGCATTAATTTTTTTTTTGTATGTGTATACTGCAATTATGGAGTGACTATCAAGCCCAAGCCCTAGCCCAAGCCCAATTCAAACCTCAAGCCCAATGCCTAACTGTTCATATAGTATTCATTAATTAATCTGATACCATTCTAATCCGTATTCCTCATAAAATAACTCTCCATCCTTCAGTCTCCCTAATCTCTCACCACAATCATTCGTTTAATAAACGTTTTTTTTTTTGTTGCCACTTTAAATTTTATTTACATTCAATAGCTTGGAAGCAATGATCCGGCTACATCTAAGTAGCACACAAGTGCGTAAGGCGCTGCTTTTGATGTTACTGCGGCAGATAAGTCTTTTGTCTGGTGTAAGGGTAACTTCTGTTGCACCTTTAGCCAAACAATCGTATAATTTGATGGCAAGGAGGTCAATGAGGACGCCACTTAATTTTGATCCAAAATCAGTAGCTGGTACCACTTTAAGCAATAGAAGTGGTAAATTGGCTCTACCATTTGTAATTGGCACGAGGAATTTCAGTTTCATCAAGATAATAGCCAGAGCAACCAAGGTCCCAGCTTATGTAGGTGGGACGTTTGCGGCTGGTGGATCTTATGTTGCTTATAAAGTTGAACAAGCATCAAGCTATACAACAGATAGGTTATCGGATATCAAAGACTTCACTGGAGATATATTTGACAAAACTGGTAACTTCTTTAAGAATTTGGGTTCTTCTGGTGGTGAAGGTGCTGGAGGAGGTAGCGGAGGAGGTAATGGAGATACAGCAACAGCAGTCGGAGCAACAGCAGCAGCTGTTGGATTGACTCCAGAAGATGAAGATGAAGTTGAAGAAGATGAAGAAACATTGATAGAAGAAGAGGAAGATGACGACTTGGAGACTGATGAGACTGATGACGAAATGTTATCGTTAACTCGTGAGATGATCGAAATCCGTAATTTATTGTCGACCATTAACCATGACACACTCAAATTACCTTCAATTGTAGTTATTGGCTCACAATCAAGTGGTAAGTCGTCGGTGTTGGAAAGTATCGCTGGTCAAGAATTCTTACCAAAAGGTTCAAATATGGTTACAAGAAGACCTATTGAGTTGACCTTAATCAACACACCCGACTCGGCTGCTGATGTTGCCGAGTTCCCTGCTTTGAAGATGAACAACTTAACTGACTTCACTCAAGTGCAGAAGGTGTTGTTTGACTTGAACATGGCCGTACCTGAGCATGAATGTGTATCAGAAGACCCAATCCAAATCACCATCAGATCACCACGTGTACCAGACTTGTCACTTGTGGATCTCCCTGGTTATATCCAAGTTGAAGCTGCAGATCAACCCATCGAACTTAAGCAAAAGATCAGACTGTTATGTAACAGGTACTTGGAAGCACCAAACATCATCTTGGCGATTTCAGCTGCAGACGTAGATTTGGCCAACTCGGCAGCTCTCCGTGCTCTGAGATTGGCTGACCCCCGTGGTGAAAGAACCATCGGTATAGTCACTAAGTTGGATTTAGTCAGTCCAGAAACTGCAACGGCCATTTTGTTAAACAAGAAATACCCTTTGAAGATGGGTTACGTTGGTGTCATCACCAAAGCACCTAGCACTCACGACTCCAAGGGACTCTTCTCTAGGAAAGTCGTCACTGGTTACCAAGCATTTGTAGCACAACAAAACTTTGAACACACCTACTTGAAGGAAAACAGAGAAGAGTTCAGAGGTACAACTACAGGAACAAGAAACATGAAGAAGAAGTTAATGAAGGTGTTGGAGAAGTCTTTAGCTACATCCTTAAGACCAACGCACTTTGCCATACAACAGGAACTCGAAGAAACTTCTTACCAGTTCAAAGTGGAATTCAATGATAGACCATTAACCCCACAAACATACTTGGCTAATAATATTGATGCCTTAAAGTTAGCTACAAAGGAGTTGAGTCATAATTTCTCGAGAAGAGAGTTGAAGTCATTACTCAAGAATGAACTTGACCAGAAGGTATTGAATTTGATGGCAGAACGCTACTGGAATAAGCCATTCAGCTTAAAATCAAATGTGCGTCTGTTTGAACCTAGTCTCAAGGAATTGTCTCAGATTGTGAATATTGATGACGACGTTTACTGGCACAAGAAGTTGGACTTGACCACTGGCTCGTTGACCAAGTTAGGTGTGGGAAGACTTTCAACAAGTATGGTGACGAATGCTCTCATCAAAGAGATTGAGAACCTCGTAGATGGCACGCAGTTGCGCAATCACCCTATGGCTCGGTCTGCAGTTAAGGAAGCTGCACGTTCTGTATTGGGTGCAAAGTACTATTCTACAGCTGACCAGGTGGAGAATTGTATTAAACCATACAAATATGAGATTGAAATCGAAGACCGTGAATGGCAAGCAAGTAAGGCAAACGCAGTGGGTTTACTTAAGGAAGAACTCAGACAATGTGAATCGCTGTACAATGACTTGAAAAAGCAGATTGGTGGCCGTAAATTGCTGCAGGTGGTCACATACTTGGAGAAGATGAACCAGCAGCAAACTGGCGATGTCGACTTCAACTCTAACGAGGCACTTGGGTTCTCAGCTAATTTGATACAAAGAGGAGAAGAAGCTATTTTCCTCAAGGACAGATTACTGTTGCTCAAAATGAGATACCTGTTTGTGAAAGGTTCTAAGAAGTGTCAAAAGAAGGAGAACAAATACCAGTGTCCTGAGATTTTCTTGGATGCTGTGGCTACCAAGGTGGCCTCTACTGCTGTTTTATTCTTAAACGTCGAACTTCTCACTGACTTTTACTATAACTTTCCTCGTGAGTTGGATCAGAAATTCTTTACCAACTTGAGCAAGGAAGAAATTGAAAAGTTTGCAAAGGAAGACCCTAAGATTAAGAAACATATTGAGCTCCAAGAAAGAAAGGAACTTCTTGAGGACGCACTTGGAAAGATAGAAAGCGTGTTGACGATCCAAAGAAATAAGATTAATAAGTTGACAGAGAAGGAAGAGTCCAAGTCTGTATTCAGTTGGTCATAAATGGGACCGGTCACCCTAATGACTCTTGTAAGTAATAAATGAGATATATTTTAAAGCATTTAAATAAATTTACCAATGGAACGTAATATTAATATACATTAGCGAATAACCTTCATGATACGGTCAAACAAGGTATCAACTTGGACACCTTCAATATTCTCAAATATTGGTTGGAATGAACTAAGGTCCAAGAATCTAGTGCTTTCGTCAGAAAGAGTAGTGGACGAAGTTCCATTCTGTGCCAGTGTGTTAACAGCCACGTTACGGTTATTTATAACATCTGCAGTAGCTTGTGCATTGACCAACATTCCCTGTATTTCTGCTGCAATGTCTACTTCATCGTTAGAGCTTGCAAATGCAGACGACGATGTTGGTTGAACTATTCCTACCTGCGAGTTCATGTCGATGAAAATGAAGGAAGAGTTGAAGTAACGGACACTAGCAATAGCTTGTGTATGATGCTGAACGGATATAGGCCTCAATTGGTCTGGCTTGAAAATCATGACCTTAGCATGCACTTCGAGGTTATTTTCTACAGGCTCGTAATAGTTGACCACGAGACAGATCAACTTGTTGATGTGGTCGACAGTAATCAAGTTTTTAGCACCAACTGTGGTATGTACTTTTGCAACCAACAGGTTCAGTTCACCAGTCAACAAGTTGAACGATACAATTCTTGTTTTCGACAACACAATCAAGTTGTTGTCCAAGAGATGAATGGCTCTGATTCTGGATCCAGAAAGGGAAGGAATGCGGAACACAGAGTCTGGAATTTCCTCAAAGGTCTGTGTGTTGATGGCAAGAATCGAAAACTCGTGCGCCAGGGCAATTATAGACCCGTCTTCTGACCAACTAGTTGATACGGCTTGCGAAGAGAGGGCCCCCGCTGGTTTCGATTTACGTAAGGTCCATGCAGTTTGTTGCAATCTTAATCCATTCTTCACCTGCTGATATATTTCCTTAGGAACTCTTGGTCTCCAGACTCTCAATCCGCCCTTGTCATCAGCAGTCAAGAATGCAAGACCGTTGTGGTACGTTGAAGGAGCGGCAAGAATGGACAACACAGTGTTGTTGTTACCGTGTGGATCAATAATCTTGGTTGACAACTCCCAGAATCCGGTTTTGTTATTCAACGAGTTGACAGTTGTCGAGTTTTTACTGGCTGCACCGGTAGCTTCGTTAAACTTCCAAAACTTCAATGCATACTGCTTATCATTTCCAGAGAGTAAATTGTCAACCTCAGACGTAGCCACGCTGTCAAAGGTACACATCCATTCTCCATCTTGGGTAAAGGAAACATGCAGAACGATTGGGTCAATTAACTTGCTTTCGGATCTAACTTTACCTGTCAGTAACAAAGGTGCTGCATTCTGAATAAAACTCTGTTCGTTTTTCACCAAGTCGTAAGCTTGGATAGTAGACTCATTAGGGAAGTAAAGGTTCTTGGTTTTAGGGTGTATTTCGAATACAGCAGAGTAGTCGTGTTTCATCTTGGATCTGTCAATCTCTCCCTTTTCCAATCTCTTTCTTGTTTTAGAGAGTGTTGCTTTTAAGTTGTTTGAGTACTTTGGTCTGATTGTATTTACCGATAATCTCGATATTAAATCCACGGCAGAGACTACCAACACCTCGTAGTTGTCGTATCCCTCTGCAACGTGTGTGGTTTCATCATCATCTTGGTGTATGGACGAATTTACTTTCAATAACAAAGTATAGTAGTCGTCCTTATGTGGGTCGACCGCGATCTTGTCTATAAGTCCACTCAAACGTGGCAAGAACTGCGTCTTTTCGGTTTCCAAGTTCCAGAACACCAACACCTTTTCTAAACCTCCAGAGACCAAGTAGTTGTTGTCTGGGGTGAATTGCAAGCTGCGTACTTGATCTACATGCCATTTGAAGAGACGTTGTGGTTTTTCGTTGATGAGCCCTCCGTATAAGATTTGGATCACACCGGTGCTTGTTCCCAATGCTACTGTTGCGTCGTTAGAGACGGCTACTGAGGTCACTGGTGATCTGTATGGGAACGCGATGACTTCGTTTGTCAAACTGATTGTGTTTTCATCTGCAGTGGTCAAGTTGACCACTACTACGGTCTTTTCTGTTGTCACGTATGCCAACTTGGAGTTATCGTGCGAAGCAGCATATGTGATGACTTTTTGAATTTCAAAAAGCAGACTTGCATTTCCACTAGGTCTTTCCACCTTGTAGATAAACCTGGATGGATGAGTGTCCAGTTTCTTCAGCTTACGACCACTCACTATGTAATAATGTGATTCGTTCATCGAAATAAGTGAAACCAAGGGATGGTCAAGTTCCAAGTCGACTTTACTCAAAACAGGAACATTCACCTTTTCCTTCCAGTTAATAGTTATCACCTCACCATCACTTGTAAACAAAAGTAAGTGATTAGGGTTGGTCAGATCTAATCTCGCATCAACAACATCAGAACAATCGCATGCAATAGTCCTGATACACTGTCTGGTAGATAAAAAGTATACTCGAACTTGATAAGTAAGTAACACTATATTATAACGACCGTCTTTCAGGAAAACATTCGAAGCCAGAGTCGAATGAGGAAGATATATCGGACGTCCCCCTGTGGCTACTGTTAAAGACCAATCATTGGTCGAACTGCTAACCGTCATTTGCAACTACTTCTTCTCTAATATTAAAAAATTCCAAAAAAATTTCAGAAACGAAATCGATGAGGAAAAGATCCGTGCCGCAGTAAGAGATGGATGTACCAAAAATTTTAAAAGCGAATAAAAATCGAAAAGTCATCACAAGTGAAGACAACCAGCTATGATCATTCCTATCCGTTGTTTCTCCTGTGGTAAGGTTGTTGGTGACAAGTGGGAGACTTACTTGGAATACTTGCAAGATGAGTCGATGACTGAAGGTGATGCGCTTGACAAGTTGAAGTTGAGAAGATACTGTTGTAGAAGAATGGTGTTGACGCATGTTGACTTGATTGAGAAGTTCTTGAGGTACAATCCTTTAGAGAAGAAGGAGATTTCGTGAGTGTGAGTGTATGTGTGTCGTTCTACGGAGTGGAGTGATATAGATGACTCGTTCATACGATCCCGAGGCTGGGCCACTGGAGATTAACATCTCTGGGGAACTTATTAATCCATCTGGGAAGTATAAACCATAAACCATAAAACCAATAATGTGATTTTTGAATCAAAGAATGTGAAGGGTTCAATAATCGTTTGGCTGTATAGTAAGATAGAGATTGGTGTTTGTAAAGAATAAAATAATCCATGAAGAATATTAATAACTCTTTCAAAGGGTTAAGTAGTAGTGTGGGAAGTGAATGAAAGAGATGGGAGATAAGTCGTAAGAGAGTTTATTTACAAAGGGCAAACAAATGGTTACGGGACTGCCGCAAGTGAACGTAGATGTCTTTGATTGTAAAATAGGTGATATGAATGTTTAATGTAATGTATGATTAGTTACCAATGGTGGTAAAGAATGTTCAATTTTGTGTGGTTTGCTAACAATTATTGGAAGAAATTGGCAAAAATGATATAAAATTAAAGATTAACAACGGGATCTTTCCCACTATTGAGGATATATTATCAAATGTAATAAAACTGTTCGAACTTGAGATTAGGTGAAATCAGTAAAAGAAGTTTCTGATTTTGCAGCCAGCGATAGGAATTGAGATATTAGTTTATGTGAACCCAGGACAGAAACATTGCTAAACCTCTTGAACTAGTTACGACTCATGAATAATTTAGTGCAAACTTATACATAAAAACCCAACCCACTTCATTGATCAACTTCAGAAGGGTACATGTGAAACTAAGAAAAATCCCCAATTCAAGATCACCCTTAAATAGGCCCTACAGTTATTATTTAAATGTAAATTAAAAATCTACATAGGATTAAACAAATACCAAATACTCTTCAGCTTCAGCCTACTCATCAATTCAATGTTCATTCAAAAACCTTACTTTTCAACATCTACAACTTGGATGAATTGGTAAAACCAAGCCAATGCCTGCAAGTGAGAGTCAAAGACAACCTTTTCATCCACACTGTGGATATTCAATTCATTGATGTCCTCAATGTAAGATGGGGTGAAACGGTAGATGTTCTTGGTGAGGTTCCAGTAGTATCTGGTGTCGGTGTTTGCAGGCATAAAGGCAGGAGCAGATAAGATTGGGGTCTTTGATTCTGGCCAGACCAACTCCTCGAAAACATGTCTTGTGACACCAGCCAAGTTCTTCCATACCTTGTCACCAAATGGAGTAACTGGAGCAGGTTCCAATTCAGCACTGTTTGCAGTCACGTTGACCAAACCAAAGCTTTCCTTTGGCTTATAGATTTCCTTACCATAGGCAACCACAGTCAATTGATGTTTCTTAGCCAAGTCAATCACTCTCGAGTTGAAGTGCTCCTTGATTTCACCAACACTCTTTTCCACAGAGATTCTGTGGTTAACAACAATGGAAGATGATTCTGGCAATGCGTTTGCCTTTTCACCACCATGGAAAATGTCGATAGCCTGGGTAGTTTCAACCAAGTATTTGGTCAATCTGTTTCCAGCCAACAGCTTCAAAACCTTGGATCTAGCGTAGGTGTTTTTAACGGCACTCAAGATTGCTTTCTTGGTGAGCCAGCCCACCTTGTGCTTAAAGTCGTTCGTAGCAAGACATTGCAAGAGGTGCAATGCAGGACTGTCGCTTCCCAAAACAGCTTCATATGGGTCCAGTTCGATCAAGACATTAAGTTCAGAGAGAATACCAATGGAAGTGTGGTCAGGTGGCAACGAAGAGTGGCCACCCTTGGTCTTGAGGTCGACTCTAATGTCCAAGTATCCCTTTTCTCCGGTAGCCACAGTTGCGACTGCAGTACCAGTAAGTGGGTTTTGCAAAATACCTGGACCTTCATCGATAACGGCGTAGATTCCATCAACACCCCATCTCTTTTCAAGGTATTCACTCAAGTTGTGTGCACCTCTGGTTCCGCTTGCTTCCTCGTCAAAGCCGAATACAGCAAGAATAGTTCTGTGAGGTTTGAACCCCTTTTTGAGCAACAAGTCAATACTTTCCAAGATAGCAATCAAGACATTCTTACAATCGGAAGCCCCACGGCCGTAAAGGTACTTACCATCATAGTGACCGGCGAATGGGTCATATTTCCAGTCACCCAAAGTATCCTTTTGAACAGGCACCACGTCCTGGTGAGCCGTCAACATCAATGGCTTGAGGGAAACATCGCTACCCTTCCAGGTGTAGACCAATCCGTAGGTGTTAACCCTTTTCACTTCCAATTGCTCATGAACCAATGGGAAAGCCTTTGCCAAGTACAAATGGAATTTAGCAAAATTAGCCCACACTTCAGGGTCTTCATCAACATCAGGTTGGTTGTCCTGGATTTGAGTGTCGACCTGGACAGCACCAGCAAGACGTTGTACAGACTTCAATCTGAACTTCTCATCATTCAAGATATTGAGGGCAGTGGAATTGTCAGTATAGAAAGACTTTGGAGCCACACGGTCACCCAAAGGACATACAGTAGTATTGGTAGTCGAAGTAGCAAGAAGGCGAACGATATCAATTAAGTTCGTAGCGAGAAGGACAATTACAATAACAATTGCAGCAGCACCCCAAGCTACTTGCTTCACTTGAAGCTTCCTCAATGGAGAATTGTCGTCGATAGGAAGAGCAACCATTGTTGAAATTTAAAAAATGTGGAAAATGAACTCCTTCCGCGCTTTAATATTGTGGAGATTATGCGAGTCGGAAGAGCAATTGATTAATAATCGTTAGCTCACTTAGTAGCCAATGTTAACAGATGGTCGATAATGGTTGATAAAGATTGATAGTAACTGATAATGAATCATAATAGAAGATCTTGATTGGTTGTGATTATCAGATAGTACCTGATTATCATTATCTATTAATTGTTAGATATGACAGAAGATTGTGACTAAAAGCGAGATTGTGGAATATTAAGTGTACCAGAGGCATTCTTGAGCAGGTAAAAAAGTATTCATGTTAATGTGATAGAATGTAATGTGTTCAATGATAAATATGATAGAATGTAGTCTAGTGTTGGTCTAGTGTGAGTATGCTGTTAGTATGGTGCGTTAATTATGTGTTGGTTAGGTATGATTAAAGCTATGTGTCAAGTACCTCGAGGCTCGAGACTATAGGGAATCTATGCATATGGTAGGTATTAAATCATGTAATTATTCATTTACTTGGAATGTAAATACGATAACACTTCCATTCAAACAAGTAGTAGTTCGAGTATATACTAGTACCTTTATCGTTTTTTGTTATTGTCTGCCCTTCATTATCCGCAATTCGATTGTTTACCGAGGAACAATAGACGAAACGAATTAACAATGAATATCAATTTGACAGAATAATCAAATGACATGAATGGACAGAAATGCCAATAACATTATTGTAATTAGACAAAGAAATGACGTAGGTGTTCGTCATAATAAACGTACACATTCCTGACAAGGTCCACCACTTACATGTAGTTTTTATGTCACACTAGTCAACATTCACTAAGTCTCACCATTCCAACACAAACATTAATGTTATTCTAACATCACTCCTATAAAACTCCTATAACACTCCTATATCACTCCAACAACGTCTATAGTAATCATCGATAAGTTTGGTGTCACTTCCAACGCTGCTCTCAACATTTCTATTTATATCCTTATACCACAGACACCACTTCATTGATTCCTAACCAACTTTGTGATTCTCACTCTATTTCTTGACACCCACGAATTCACACCAAACTAAGAGAGACTCCTATTATTCAATGCCAGTATGAATTCAAATATCCACATAAGTGAATCCACATACTCACATATTCAACTCTGTGAGAATGTATGTAAGGTCCACATCGCCTGGCCTCTTGGTCGTGGTACTGGGAATGTTTCAGGTTATATAATCATACCCCAGTCCTCATCTAAATGGGTTAAAAAGGCTATTTTTTATCATCGAGTATTTTTTATCAAAACAATAGACCGTGTACCGAGTAATCAGGGCTCTTTCATTGGTATGCGTCTTGCGATTTCCAATATGTGAACATTCACCGTTCTTTTGAGATGAACAATAGTCTGACATTCTCAAACATTGATGGCTCTATGGCATTGGTGAAGTGTTTTGATCTTGTTTGGAGTATTTGGCGGTTTGAGATTGGTGTATGAGATTAGTGTGAAGCAAGCAAAGTCTACAGAACTAAGAGAACGTCTAGTAATAGAAAAGTGTAGAATATAGGGAGTAGATGAGAGCACACAGTATGTGAGTGAAGACTCGTGAGTATGTTCGCCCTCTCACTCTCTAAATTCGTTCGTTTGGCTCACTTAAAGCCCTAATTGAAGACGATCTAAAAAAAATTGAAGTATGAAACAAAAAGACATATAGACCCAATTATCATCAGAATTCTGGACCATTCAAAAAGAAGTTTATGTAACAGAAAGACTATAAACACACATGCATACCTAAGAAACAAGCACCATCTAAGTTTAATTCCTTAATCTTCTCTCATTCCTCTACCAATCTCTCTCCAATGGAACCTTAAAATATTTAAAAGACTCGTAAAAACCATTCGACGATCTTACCAAACTCCGTCAATATAGAATACACGAGCCATTGACTATAGAATGCCACGACTCAAGAATGTCTTAGTCTACCTCAGAAGATAAAATACAGCATGAAAAACATACCGCAATTGCTGATATGCCGTGCCCTGCCATCGAAATGCTTGACTAGTCGGCCAATTTCAACCTCAAACGTTCTAAGCCTTTGTCCACTTTTACGTTTATTTCCATCCAAGCGAATTAAGCCTGGATCGAAGAAACCAGGAGGACCTGCTTGAAACATCTCCACTCACCATTCTCCATTCAACCCTTTAATCATGCATCCTCCAAGAAGGAGGTGCTGCTCTCTTAAATCACCCTCCAACAAACTCAAACCTTCTGCACAATGCTTGGAAAACCCCTGACAAAAGAAACATAATCTCTTTGTACTACTGTTGTCCAGGGTGCCATCCTTACATTCTATAGTGCCCGGAATGTTTAACAACTCCTAAAAATTATGAAACGTACAGCACACAAAATGTATTTTTTATTTTTTTAATTTATTTTTGCATTTTGGCGTCAACCATTTGGTATTTATATCTTGGTAGGTCCTTTAAATCTACTTTTGAATGTGTTTTATCCAAAGAGCTCTGAACTAGCGTACAATAGTCGCGTCCATTCCTTTACCACTTGTTTAGCGTTTTTTGATACCCTTTCGTTATGAGAATTACTACCTTAATTATGATGGCTGCGGCTGTTCTGGCCCTTCCAATGAAGAGAGCTGATCCAGTTTCTGAGTCTGCTTCTGGTGTTGCTTCTAGCGCTCCAGTTGTTGTAGATGCCGCTCCTTCGAGTGCTCCAGCTTCTGGTGCTTCCTCGGATGCATCTAGCGCTCCTTCTGCTCCTTCTGGTGCACCAGCAAGCGAGCCTGCCTCGAGTGGTCCTTCGACTGTTGCAATTGTTGCAACTCCTTCACCACAGGTTCCAGTCGCTTCGTCTGGCTCTGAATCAGGCCAGACTACTGCTACTCCATTGGCTACTCCTACTGTAACTCCTTCTGTTGCAGCTGTCGAGTCTTCGCCATCTTCTGTTTCAGCACCTGCTTCTTCAGAACCAGCTTCTTCCGCTAGCTCTTCCCCTGTTTCCATTGAAGCTCCACTTCCATCATCAGAATCTAGCTCTGCTCCAGCAAGCTCTGCTCCTGTCAGTTCTGCTAGCTCAGCAGCTAGTTCTGCTAGCTCAGCTCCAGTTAGCTCTGCCATCTCAGCTCCATCATCTGTTGCAGCTGAGGTCGCTTCTTCAGAACCAGTTAGTTCTGCCAGCTCTGCTGCTGTTTCTCCATCCTCAATTCAGTCATCCGCTTCTGAATTGAGCTCAACTGCCACCTCATCGGCTTTGTCAAGCTCTAGTTCAGTAGCCACAGTCACTCCTTCAACAACAGCTATTGCTTCAGAATCTTCATCTTCTGAGGTTGACACCACTGTCACTGTTACCGACAATGTTACTATTACATTGCCATCAACCACCTTAACCTTGCCTGCCAGTGCTACCAGCGCTGTTCTGGCTGCCGAGGCCGAAGCCTCGTCTGCTTCTGAGTCTGAGGCTTCCGAATTGGAAGACGTCACTCTCACCTCTACTATTGTCCAATATGTTACTTTGACCAGTGACAGTTCTGTCATCACCAGCGCAACCAACACCGTCACCTCCACTGCCGTTTCTGCTGTTCCAAAGCAGCAAAACAAGGCTGTTGTGCAAAAGTCTGAAAGTGGTACCACCACTTCTACTATCACCAGTGTAGTCACCGTTACCAGCAACGACTCAACTTATCTTTCCACCGAAACAACTGCAGCTCCTGCAGCCTCCGGTGACGATTCTTGTCCTGCTCCAACCACTGTGACTGTCACTGTTACTGCTCAACCAACTGCTGCAGGCAAGGCCGTGGCTACTGACGACGAACCTGATGTAACTCAAACCCTCACTTCGTTTGAAACCATCACCAGTCTGTTCCCAGTTGCTGCTACTATCACCTACTCTGACTTTACTACTACTGTCACCTCGTTTGTTGATGTCACTACTACACTCACTCACACCACTGCTACAGTGGTTCCTCAAAGCTCATCCGCTGCCGATGTTTCTGCTACCACCGCTCCAGCTCCATCGAACACCGGTCTCTACAACAACGGAACTGTGCACGCTACTGCTGCCCCAGTTCCTTCCTCTTCATACCTCTCCCTCGCGAGCGACGTGCCCCAGAATGCTAAAAGGCTTCACTGGTTCTAAATTTGAAAAGAAGTAAGGTATCCCTTAAAATAAGTGGATAAACTTCTTTTCAGGCAAGGGAGTGGCCGTTTTTCTTTACGACTATCAAGTTCTTTATTTTTTGATTAGTTGAATGTTTTTGGGTCTCTCTTTCTCTATTGTATTTCTCTTCTAACTTTTATCGATTATCAATGCCAAATTATTTACGAAACAAACAACTGTAGCATCATGAGGAGGGGGGTGAGGATCAAGAGAGGCAAATGTACATTAAAACTCAATCAAGATCAGAAATTACGTGCTTGAGCCTGGCCTTAAAATAAGATACTGAAACAAAAAAAAACATCCTAAAATAAGATGTAGAAGAATATCACATCAACCTAAAAGACAATAAAAGGCCAGTATCCGCTGATGAATTCTGTGGTAGAGAGCCTTGTCGGAAAGTTTCAATAATGCACAAACATGCCCATTTGAATTCAACAAGGGCGACCTGGTGTTGCAAAAGACGCAAAAAATTTAGCTCGCTTAAATTTTTTTTGTTGCACGATGTACGTCAATGACGCGTACCGCAAAACCTCAATACTTCCCAAAACAGATAAAAACATTGGTCTTGTACCTGAGGCTGCATGTGACACATGTACGTAATTTCGTCCACGTGACGTTTCATTCAGCTGATCAATCACGTGAGCATTTCAAAACGCCAAAAGATGAATAAAAAAAAGTCATATTGAATAAACAAACAAACAAACCCTGTGGAGATCCAAGTGCATTAGCGTGTTTTTAGTTGGAGTTACATCTTAGATTTCACATTTTTCCTTCGAGATGACGTCCCCCTCTTTTAGTTCTCCTAGAGAATTGGATGTGGATGAATCTTTTTCTCCTGTTAAGCTTCCAGATACCACTCCTAAGCATCTTACACACAAGTCTCCCGAGAGAATTGTTACGCATCCACATGGGTTAACAGCCAAGCATGATAATAGGAGGAATACGATCCATACTGCAGGCCGCAAATTGGTCGACACGCCGCTTGTGAGCGGCAGTGGTGGATCCTCCGGTACATCCAAGAGACGCAAGGCAGATTTCCCTATGACATCGCCACGTCTCAAAGGTACCCCCATTGATTTAGATTTTAAAGCATCAAAGGCAGACATCGAAGCAAGATTGAAACGATTCGGCGAGGAAAAAGAAAACCAAGGCGATCCATTCCGTAGCTCGCCCCATAATGTAGGCAACTCATCAATGTCTGTGCCAGACAGTTCACCCTTGAAGAAACGACAATTGGAAAGTGCATCCACTCAGGCAAAGAAAATATCAAAGGTTGTTACCAACGCAAACGGTAATGGAGAACAGGTGAATGAAGTTTTCTACAAGGAAGATCTTATTGAACAACTCAACTCGACCAAATCATCTCCTCAAAGGCGATCTCCTCCGAAAACAAGCGTTATCGATAACGATAGCGATAGTGACCCTGAAGATTACGGAAGGATAGAGAATACTATAAGTCAGACAATCATTCCGAGCAAAGTAAATGAAAACTCGGAACACACACAACTTAGTAAAATCATCAACAATACAAAAGACTACATCACACCTAAAAGACCGACCGAGCCAAAGGCCGTTAGCCCTGCCACGAATCAGTTGGGACGCATCCATGAAGCCATTAATTTGGAAGAAGATGAGGAAGAGATTTTTATTGACAAGAGCGACTCCAAAGATGCAACGAGTCCATTAAAGCATTTTTCACGTAAAAGGCACGAAGAAAAAGTGGTGGAGGAAGAGTACGATGTTGAATACAAGAATGTTGAAAACGAGCCTACAATCAACTTCCTCATGTCGCCAAACTCGAAGCCTGTATTTTCAGTAGACCAATTAAACCAGATGCAAGAGAATGATCGCAAGAAATTGGACCAGTTAAGAGATAAAATCAAGGATCGTGATGATGAAGTGCTTGCATTGGAGCTGGAGTTGGGTGAATTGCGAACTGAAATGACCAAGAAACAACAAAAACTAGCGTCGATGCATGACTTACAAGATTCGATGCTCCGTAATGAAGAGATTTTGCTGATTCAATTGAAACACAATGATCGCGAATTGGCTTCGCTCACTAAGAATGCCAAATTATCTGAATCTGTAATAAACTCTTTGCGTCGCAAGTTGAACAACAAGAACGAACAGAACACTGCTGTGATTGAGGATTTGCGCGAACAAATAAGCACCTTGACAAATAACAATTCAGAAAATACTGCTAGAATTGAAACTCTCATTAAGGAGAATGAAAGTTTAATCAGCACAATCGACACCTTGAACCATCGTTCCAACGAGTTGTCATCGACAAATGATAACTTGCAGGATATAAACTCAAGACAAGAAGAACTCTTGAAGGAGTTGGACAACTTGGAAACATTGGCAAATGAAAAGATTTACAAGTTGGAAAAGAACTTGACGGCACTGAAAGCAGCACTTAATGAGAACTTGAGCGACTTCACCAAGGAAAAACAGGAGTTCAATAACAGACTAAATGAATTGAACAATGAGTTATTACAGCAGCAGCAGGAAAGCTCAGAAACTGAGAACAGACGAGGAGAACTCGAAGAGGAAATCAAGTCGCTTACATTCTTGAACAAGAAACTCAACTTGAAGATCGAGAGCTTAGAGACCGAGTTGGTTTCTACACAAATGCAACAGAAGGAGCAAGTAGACCAATTGCAAGCTGTGGTGCGTGATAAAGAGTCGATAATCCTGGAGGATATAGTGAAGTTGAACGAGTTGGTTGAAGCTATTGAGATCAAAAAACAAAACTATGAACAACAGATCCACACATATAAGGAACAGATTGAAAACATGCAGCACAATACAGCACACAGTCACACGAACCTAGCGAAGGAGGCCAAGTACTACAAAGAGCAACTTCAACTACAAGAAGAAGACGCACAGAAGAAGTTGGATGAAGTTGCTGAGTTTCTCCACAAACTGTATGCTGAAAAGCATACACGTAAATTGGGAGAAGTGAGAGACCTGTACGATAAAGAATTGAGCACCGCTAATCTGGAACGTAAAAACCTCCAAAGAGAATCCGATCTGTTAAAACGTAAATTGAATAGAGCTTTGGAAGAAGTTCAAAAGATGACCGAGTTTGTACATGTACACAAGCTACAATATCCAGGGCTGGAGAAACAACAGGAAAAGGCAAGAAGATATTAATAGAACTAACCTTTATGAGTTAGACTCTTGTCGCGAATATATTTTATAATGAGAAGTTAATACAAACAGAACTTAAACGAATAGATTAGATTATGATTCGAGAAATTAATAGCCAAAGTTTAATTTCAAGTATGTGGTGAGAATATTTTCTAGACATAAGATAATTTTTGCAGCCATTATAAACTGGCTATAGAAAAGTAGTTAAGTGAAGTAATGTTAGAGTATTCTATGAAGACCTTGAGTAAGAAGGTTTATTCTTTCTCTCTGGTCTTAAAATGCTTATTGGTTATGGTTAGCTTGAACTTTCAACATTAAAGGAAACAGTACTTCTGGAAACTTCAAGTCAAAAGAAAATGGCTAAATTGATAATACATTTTTACTGCCATACAAACTACTAGCTTGAATAGCTTCCTCTAGCATGCTTTCAAGCGTTTCTTCATTGTTCCTCTTGTGTCTTTGTCAATAGCAACTCTATAACGAAACTCACGTGACTAATTCTCAAATATAAAACGAAAAAAAAATGACCAGCAAAAACCAACAACATAGTAAGCAGCGTCAATTTGATAGCTGATCAAGGTAGATAGGTTAATCATATTGTTCAATCGTTGTTTGTTCATCAATCATCTTTCAAAAATAGTAGGGATTCAAAAATAACAGTAAATTTTCAACGGGGAACAAAATGTCGAACCACGAGACCACCAAATTGTATGAAACAATCATTGAGGATGTGATCAATGATTCGAGACAGGATTTTGAGAATAATGGGATTGACGAATCTACGTTGCAGGATTTGCGTAGGATATGGTGTGAGAAGTTAACGCAGTCGCTGGTGGCGAAGTTTTCTTGGGACGAGGAAGAGCATGAGGATACAAGGGTTCCAGTGGCCAATGTTGCTGCGGCCCCTCCTGTATCGCTTACTGATGTTTCGCATGTTGATACTGGGCTTGTTGGAGATGATTTCAAGTATTCTCAGCCCAACGATCTTGGGATTGAACTCCCTAACATACAGGGGGGCCATGAGAATGAGTCTGGATTGATGTTGCCAAACATTGGGCAGTCGGACGGAACATTTGAGTTTACCATGTACACTGATGACCATGAATTTATAAATAAAATGAAGAAACTGCGGAGGAGGAAAGTGGGTCAAGTGGATGGAAGTCTTGACGACGACGATGACGATGATGATGAAGGGATCTTCAATGATTCCGATGACATCAACTCAGACTTGGATGATGAATTGGAGAGTGAAAAGTCAGACGACGAAGATGGTGACCAGGAAGGACAAATCATGTTATGCTTGTACGACAAGGTACAAAGAATCAAGAACAAGTGGAAGTCCAATTTAAAAGAAGGCATAGCGAACATTGACGGAAAGGACTATGTGTTCCAAAAAGCCACAGGAGAGAATGAATGGTAGAGTTAGATTATCTCTTTGAGATTGTAAATAAATGGAAATACTAGGGATGAGTGTAGATTTCATTGATAAATCGGGTTTATATTGGATTAAGCTGGATTTAGGAGGGTTTGAGATGTGCATGAGATGTGCATGAAAAGTGCATGAGCATAATTATGTGTGTGTTGTGCTGGCATGATAAATTGAGGATCAAAAGTAGATGCTATGTTTTTAAGATATAGGTTTCAAAGAAAACCCAACTCTTTAACTATTCGTTCCTATTCGTGAGCTGATATTATCAAGACTACAAATAGTAAGGAGGTGGAGAATAGTATATTCAATCACATTCTTTACAATTTGAAGAGGTAAGAGTGTTAAGTATCACACTCTAAATTGATTGCTCCTTATGGGGTAATGAATAGTAATCAACAATTTTTTTCAGTAATTCGCAACCATCATCCAATACTACAGTAAGCCATAAAGACTTTCTAATAATTCACGATAATCAATTGAAATAGAATATATCAAATACTCAACGGAGACAGAATATATCAAATACTCTAGTATCTACCACCATTGTTGTAGCCACCGTTGTTGTTACCGTATCCACCACCGTATCCTTGTTGAGGAGGTCTGTTCTTGTGTTCTTCGTACTTGTCCTCCAACTTGTTGGCAGCAATGGCACCGACAATGGCACCACCAATAGCACCTAAAGTACCGTGGTTCTTGAACAACTTGTTACCACCAAAGGCACCTGCAGCACCACCACCAACGGTGGCAAGGAAACCTCTTTCACCTTCTTCACCCAATTGTTGTTGACCACCTTGTTGTTGTTGGTGTTGTTGGTTTTGGTTTTGGTTGGCCTCTCTTTGGCCATTGTATTGACCTTGGTCACCAGAAGAGTAGAAATCGTTAGCAGACATGTTTGTTTTTCCTTATTGAATAAAGTAGTGGAGAAGAAGAATCAGAATAAACAAAGCGAACATGCCCCTTAAATACTTTTAGGGGAGAACATTAAATTAGCTCGGCATTCGTATCTGATCCAACGTTCCTCCGTACTTAGGCCTGGAAGCTATTACACAATAACACCCGAACCGCAAGCAGGTCATTATATGGGTGGCTGAGTGCAGGAGGTTACTGTGTCCAGAAACCTAATTTGGAACTCGCGGGGAGACGACTGAGGCTTGTCCAATTTCCACGCAGCATGACAGCATGGCTGAGTGAAGACCAAAGGACCTGTGAGACTCATAGACATGCTAGTGCAAGGCGACACAAAATATTTGGTGTGATGGTATAGATCATTAAAGTTATTGTGAGGCTGTTATTGATTAATATTTGACAGGTTAATGGCTGGGTGTTTCTATAATTATCATATTGTTACTTGTGTTCTGTTGTGTTCTGTTCTGTGTGTTGGTGGTAGTAGTATTGTGATGACGTAAATGGGGCAGGGGAGAAGAGGAAGTGAATGAGAATGAGAATGAGAATGACGATGAGAGTGAGACTGAGACAGAGAGTAAGTCTATGAGAAATGTGGCTTTGCAAATGTGTAAGAAGGTTGCAATACGCGAATAATTATAGTAGATGTTTATGCTAAGCTGAGATTTGGTTGAAGTTAGAGATGTTTTCAAATCGTTATATTGGTGGGAAGGGCTATACTAGACTATTGATGGAACTTTGAAAGGTAGTCAATGTTCACACGTTGCAAACTGTCCGTTGTAAGTTGTTTAAAGTTTCGAGGTCGAGTGATTTTTGCTTGGTACAAACATGTCAATGAAAGACTTTGACCTATGAAAAGTGGGGTGAATTGGGTATCCAACACAGAATCATCGTCTCCTATTACATTTGATGAATAATTCATGTTCAAGCCTCGATACTATTTGAGATATGAATGATCAACTATACAATAGGACGGCAGGTACTCAATAAAACTCCTTGACTCGTGTTTAAATGTTTATACTGAAACTAGTTCGTATTTGATTAAGTAATGGTTATGCAGCCCTGGTACTCAAAACAATAGTTTATGAAATGAAAGTTAATGTGAAGAGTATACGAATAAGGCTCACGGATATTATAATTAGAATCAATGTATACATGAAGGAACAAAACAAATGCATCTGATTACAACAATCATAACAAGGTTTACTTAAACTCCTTCATCACTGGAAAAGAAGAATAATGTAAGATACCATTTACGAAGTCGGTTAAACTTTTTGTTTCCTTTAACCCTTTCAACTTTTTGTGAAAGAAAGCCTTGATCTTTTGGGATAAATCCGTGGTCCCACATGTTGGATGAAGGGTTGTATGTTTAACCAGAGGATTTGAGTGGAGATAATGAATTAGTGAACTAATTCAGACTTCTTAGAAAGAAATGTACAACTGGTATGTAGAACTACTAATAAGCTTTACGAGAATGAGACTATTGTGTACGTATGAATTTTATATGTATTGTACATTGAAGTACTGTTATATTGCTACATTAAACACACTGATGAACTGGCATATATACTGAAATACTGATATATCGCTATCACTAATAAACTAGCATCTACCAACAAGTATACTGGAACCTACTTAACAACTCCACAGTCTCTTCAACTACTACTAACACCGATTACTTCAATAAAATGAAAACCCTTTCTCCAAAGTATCACGTACTAACTTATATCCCTCATTTTAGCTTCAATATTCCTGTTGTCACTACATCTACATGCCGATCAAATCAAAACGTACATTCTAGATACTTCATTCACCTCTTCTCCTCTAAAAATTGGGGATCCTCAAATCCAATACCTCTCTCTTGTTATCTGGTACAGGTAAACCCCCTTCAAAAATACATGAAAAATCAACCAAGAATGTGGACAACACCTCCAACGAAATGTTGAGTGTAGGCACAAAGACAATACACAAGTTACGCAAGTTCATTCTGTTGTTTGACAGATGTGCAATCACTTCGCGTAAGAACTTGAACAATACATAGCAGATGTCGTAGTGGATCTTGTCCACCTTTTCGCGGTCACTTACGTAGTCACGGAAAACAGTAGCCATCACCGAAGGCGACAAGGACGCGTTCTGTAATAACACATGGTTCAAGTGACTGTATGCATGCCCACCTACAATAGGGCTGGGGAGCTCTCTCAAATAAGTCTTGAGAAGACCAGCAACAGTGTGGATATCAGGCCGCAAAGGCAGCTGGAACAAGTCCATATCAAATTGTAAATTGAACTGCTCCTTGAGTTGTCTGATGTTCAGTGCTGAACCACTCAACCGGAAAATACCCTCTTCGTAGACAGCTCCTGTCTTGGCCAAGTAGTCGACACAACGGTAAAATACACTAGGTACTTCGTGCTTGTCAAATACGTGACTCGACAACGCAAACGCTTCGGTGATCTCGCGACCAAAAATCAGCTTCGTGGGCCCTTGGTCCAAATTCATCCTGTCCAAGTACTGTTGCATAGAACCATCCTGTGGTGTACTTGGCGCAGACATGGCTTGAGGGAACCCATTATTCAGACTGTCGTCAGGTGCATCGCTAACTGAAAGTCCCAACCCTTTGCTTCTGAATGGGAACAAGCTACGCTTCTTCATCTTCTTAGTCAGGTGGAACTCCTCAGGCTCGCTCGTAACAGATAGCTGTTTTTGATGGTTGCTATGTGAAGGGTGGTGGTCTAACGCATCCTCATAGTCATGCTTACTTCCTGGCGATGTTTCATCTGGAGAAATAAGTGGTCCTTCTACATGGCCGTTGGTACATGCTTCGCTCACCTCTAACAAGATTTCTACCCAGTCGTCGCGTTCCGCGTCTGTTTCAGCGCAGAAAATGTGCTTGGGGAACAGGGCCGTCAACTTGGACTGTTTCTGAGGTTCCATCACTAAAAAGGCGTGACGGTATCCTTTGTCTTCAGCAACACTGTCCGACAGTTGCCTGCCGATTTGCGATCCCAGGAGTCTGATCTGCTCTAATAACGTTCCACCAGGGTTATCGTAAATGTCCAACAGATACTCCTCAACTTGACACCATCTAATTTTCCACAGAGTTCCCAATGCCTTGTACCTACGTACCAAGAATCCCTCCTTACGTGCCCCCAGCTTAAAGTCGTCCAAAGGACTTATTACATCAAGTGACAAGTAACGACAGATACGGTGGAGCACAATCTGTGGAATGTGTGGCATGTTAAAGAGCGAATTGAAGTACCGCTGCAATGTCAACCGTCTCGTCTCTATCTTGTTGGGTGCAAAAGACAAGAAGAGTTGCCTGTCTGGTAAGGAAGGCAACCCGAAATATTCAATCACTGGTCGGATATCGGCATCGAGTGCAAGCATCTGCGTATAAGATTTCCGGATCCGCCACATCTCCTTCTTCAGTGCACGGTCAAGCATCGTGATCGTACAGTTGGGGTCGTCCAGACGGCGCATCTGGTTGTTTGTGACATTGATAGTACTCGATACAAATATTTCAATTGTCTGGAAATCCTCTGGTTTAACAAAGAGATTCACATTTTCTTCTTGCCTTGGGTTACTCAGTGTACGTGTTTGTGGGTATGGCCTTTGCGACTGAGAACTCTTTGCACTTTGCTGTGAGTTTGGTGTTTGTACTGTGCGTGGAGTTTGTGAGTTTATTGGAGTTTGAGGTGTTTGTTGTGCTTGCTGTGCTTGCTGTGCTTGTTGTGCTTGCTGTGAATATTGTGCCTGTTGTGCTTGCTGAGGTTGTTGGGCTTGTTGAGGTTGCTGAGGTTGTTGATGTTGCTGAGGTTGCTGAACTTGTGGGGTAACAACCTGTGGGACAACTGCAATTTGTGGAATGATCTGTGCAGTTTGAGGAGCTTGCTGTACCACTTGAGGTGGTGCTATTACAGTTTGAGGTTCTTCTTGAGGAGCAATTTGTGCACTTGCTTGCAATGGGCTATTTGCAGCAGGAATGTTTACATTCAGGTGAGCCTCGACAGACTCAGGCTGCGTTGGGTGTGGTAAAGATTTCAAATCAGATTCTTCTAATTGTGGAGAAACACCAACCTCTGGCAGTGGATAATCTTTATCATCTGGTCTTGTATGCCTTGACAAATCGGGAGTGTTGAATGTTCCGGTACGTGTTACGTCAGAACCACCAAATTGAGAACTAGACAGCTGGTAAGGTGTACCTGATGTTGAAGAGGGTCTCGATGAAGACTCAATTGACTGAGAATACTGGTGCGAATTCTGGTTTTGGTAGTTCTGTTGCTGTTGCTGCAAAGTCGGTGGCAACTTGATTCTTGATTTGTATGAACTGAAGCTCGAGTTGCTCGAGTTCTTGTTTTGGGATAACCCGAGCTTTGTTTCCAGTGACCTCACAGTCTTCAAGTCGTTATTGGATGTGGTACTCTTCACAGAGGTGACACGCTCCAAGTTCAGCGTGTTTGCAGTGACTGCAGTGTCTATAGAGTCAACTGTTTCGTTACCCGAATGGTCATTTGCAGGAGTGGAAATAGCTGAAGATGGCCGCCTCTTGGCAGACGAGAGCTTGATTGTCATGTCATTCTCGTCGTTTTCAGGATGGCTAATTCCAATAGGGGTTGTTGGCTGAATAGGTTCATTGGAAACAACCTTTGTGAGAACTTGTGGTGGAGGACTTGCAGAGAGTTCGGCAGAACTATCCTTTGGAGACGCAGGCAGAGTTGAGTAATCGCTCGACTCACTTGAGTAAGGGAGTGGGCTTAACTCTTGGTTCAAAGAAGAATGTTTTTGCGCATGAAGTGGACGTGTGAATTGCTCCACCTGACTTCCATTCAACATTGGTTCAATAACCTGAGTGGGCTCTTCGATGGGCAAATGAGGTGGTTCCATAGGCAGAAGAGGTCCCGTGTTGACCTGAGGTCTTTTCAATACCTGGATCGGTAATGGAACATGCTTTGGAGATTGGATAGACGTATTTGGTGAAGCCATTTGATCGTTGGAGTATCTTGAAACGTGTCTTTGTGATTGTGTAGACATTCTTAACTCATTCGATGCTCTTTGTTCAAATGGGACTCGTTGTTCACTCAACAGTCTTTCGAGATGCTTTTGATCAGTGTTCCGATCTATCGAGAGTCGTTGTCCGTTAAGTTGTCTTTCTGCTGATAGCCTTTCGTTCAACAGCCTTTCCATTGAGAGTCTTTGGTCTGCAAGTCTTTCCAATGAAGGTAATTGGTCTGGCGAGGACTTTGTGAGTTTGTCTGCAGATAAGACTGAAATACGTTGGTCTGGGGAAGTGAGTCTATCCGCAGATGTAACTGAGATTCTTTGATCTGGTGATGTGATCCTATCTGCAGATGTGACAGACATACTTTGTTCTGGAGATATGACGGGTATATGTACTGGAGAGCTAATTGGAATTCTTTGTGGTGATATTCTTTGTTCTGGAATCTCTTGTACTATTTTCTGCTCTTGGACTCTTTCAATCACCGGCTCACTCTTTTTCTCCAAGTGTCTTTCTGGGATAATAGGGTCTGAGATTCTGTGTTGAGTGAGGTTTAATTCAGTATTCTTATTTGATATTTCAGGGATATTTCTTTCTGGAATGTTTCTTTCTGGAATGCTTCTCTCAGGGATACTATTCTCCGAAACTCTTCTCTCTGGAGCATTTCTTTCTGGAATACTATTGTCTGATATTCTTCTCTCTGGAGCACTTCTTTCTGGAATACTGTTCTGTGAAATCCTTTTCTCTGGAACACTTCTCTCTGGAATACTATTCTCCGACATTCTTTTCTCCGGGGTATTTCTTTCTGTGCTCTCAGGTAATCTCTCAGGTATCTCAGGCACTTCTGGTGCCTTCTGATGAATCTCTGGTGATCTTTCAGGTACTCTTTCGCGTATTTCAGGTGATCTTTCATGTGCTGACAATCTCTTAGGATCTAAAGTCGCTTCAGGTTCTCGCCTTCCTGAGACAATCTCATTCAAAGACAATCTTTCATTTAATGGTCTTTCATTAATTCTGTCCAAGCCATTTTCAGCAATGCCATTGTCCAAGTCATCAGTTTTGCTGTTTCTTCTCCTACGTGTAGACCTCACAGGGACTTCACCAGGTGATTTAGGTGATTCCAATATTGATTGTACCAGGGAGTCATCTTTTGAAATGTTTTCTGACAACAGGCTGCGCATTTCCGAGTTCGAAGGGCTGGACAGGTCACCAGCGCCGCCACTCAAGGCAGCTATGAGTTTATCTTTTTGAGCCAAGATGGACTGCAACTCCTTGTTTTCAAATATTAACTGTTCGATGAACTCCAGGTCCAGAAGGTGTGAGCGGTCAAAGTTTGGATGTGAAGGAGCTAAGGTCTGGCTGCGGAATTTAGGGTTTACTGTTATTGTAGGAGACATGAGCAGTTGTGGTGAACGCGTCTCTAATGGTGATACGCTCAGTTTGCTGAAAGATCCTTGAGGAGTGATGTTAGGAGTCACTATATTTGTAGTTGTAGGAGTTTGGTTTGCTGAAGATGGGGATTTTGGGGCAGTAGCCGCTCCACCATTGTTTGTAGGGTCCACGACAACGTTAGCTAATTGGGATCTTAACATAGGCAGTAACCCAGGTTCGATGGGACCATTCAATGGAGGAATAGTCAGTGATGAAGGCTGCATCGGCGATAACAGCTTCTTATATCTGATCTGTTGATCATATTCATGAAGAAGAGACATACTTAAATGTTAAAATGTGGAGCAAACGAAATCGTTTCCAACCTTCAAAGTAAAATATTAAAAAATCAAGATGGTAATACTAAAATTCCGTCGGGTAGCTTGAGAACCAACTAGTGCTTCTGTAGATCCAGTTGTTAGATCAAATACTAAACACCTAATGTGTACTCGCTGGCCTCAAGTGTAAATGTTTATCTCCAAGATTCGTCTACAAAACTTTTTTTTCTTTCTTCACTCTCGACTTTGGGGATATTTTTTTGTTAGCGAGTGGCTTTAAGGTGCGTTTAGTGTAAATGGTTGTGATTTGTGGTGGTGGGTAGTGGATGGGGGATTAGGAGGGAGGAGGGGGGAGGTGTTTGGGAGTGGTTTGGGGAAGTAGTGATGAAGGAGGTTGATAAGTAGGGTAATGTTTATTGAATAAAGGAGCTGCTAGAGGGTGGGAATGAATTATAGGTAGAGTTGGAGAAGTACGTTGGGAATTGGATTAAAAGAATTCTGGGGTGATGTCAGTATTGATCTTCTGTAGTTTGTTGAAAGGGGATGGGGTTTTTTATTGTTAGAAGGGTGGGGGGCTTTATCGATTAGGAGTTGGTGATTATGATGATGATTATGATGATGCTTATGATGTAGTTGATCCTATAGACTTGGATGTATTTATTGTTAATATGGGTTTTTAACGTGGGTGCAAGTGGTATAAAGAATGGGGTTAGCGACAGGTAAAATGTGGGTGGATTGTACGCAATTATGTTTTAGTGATCATGGTGAGTATTTTAGCGGAGAGTGTTTGAATTTAGTGCTCCAAAACGAGTGAATTCTCTTGTGTTGTGTTGTGTTGTGTTGTGTTACCTTGTATGTTGATTGTTATTGGTTGATGTATATTATATACATATAATATCGAGTAATTTATATTAATTATTGTCTTGTCAGTATAACATAGAGTATAGAGAGATTAATATTGTGTTAATGACAAGTATAGTTGAGTTGTATTTAGTTATGATATTTACCTGGATAATATTCGATTAATGAGTGATTTATAAATGAGTGATTTATGTAATTAGAGTTATCCATATCTGTACATACATCCCTATATTCTTCATATACTCTCCATTAAATGTGCCCTGGTCTAATGTTAGCTCTAGAATATCAATACTTTATAATAGAGTATTGTTCAAAAAGACATCACCTGCTGTCAATCACCCTTCCGAATCACAACCAACAACTACATCACCTCTTCACAGAAGTTCTTGTCCCTCATCATCCAACATCCTCCGTCTGCAAAGGAACGTCGCATCCTTCAATGTACCCTGATCGACGCCTGGAAAAATACTTTGCCATCCCGTTTGGGAATAATTCAATGCTCCAAATTTACACAAAACCTCATAAGCTTTACTAGGTCACTAGTACAAACCCGAGCCGTTAGTTACATGGTTCCTCCTATGTTACACTGGCTGTACCAAGTTGGCTTGTGATCGTTCCTGCGTGTGTTCTATTGGCTCTTGGTTTCTGCTTCTAGTTATCATGTTTCTTATTTGGTCAGACCGTTGGATCCTAAATCTTATTGTAAGTCGCTTCACTGCCTTAAAGTTTATATCTATTTTTGGTTAATTGTCATTTTGATTTGGGTATTCTTGGTCATGAATATGGGTGTGAGTGGGGCTTGTTCTAAGGGTACGATCCAATGATTTTCTATGTATCTATTGGTATCTATGCATTGGTATATATATTAACTTATAGAATTGAAATCTAGATTATTTGAGATCTAGATAACTGAGATCTAGTTGTGCAATCTTTAATAAGTATTATATAGCCGATCTATCTTGATTATTTGCAATTTGATGTCTTAATGTTTACAACAAATGCTAACACTTTGCATTACTATGTTTGCTTCAATTATACTCACAGGCTTCAAAATATATTCAATGCTATCTATCTACATCTTTCTAATCATCTCTTTCTACATCTCTCCCTCATCGCATATAATCTACCCAACATTACCTTAAAGGTGCTGATCCTTAGTTACCTCTTCTATCAGAAGCAATCTTACGATAGTACGACCGCGTGTGTCTCATCAATTTCCGATCATCTTCAGGATCTGCTTGAACTGGACTACTAACAATATCCTTTGTTCCCAATGCCTTCACCATCTTATGTATAGCTGGTTTCGAATTCGTTTGAACCTTTTCTTCATTCTCTGATGCGTAATCATACACATAGTTCTGTGGTAAGATCGCATTCGGCATCATTGCTCTACCCAACTTGATCACCTCGTTGGCCCATACTGTCATATCCGTCTGTGGTTTCTTGTAAGGGGTCCAGTTCTTCTTACATCCGCGTGTCAACTCTTTCATAACCTGGTCAGTACCCCATGTTTGGTTCCAGAGCGATCCCTCATCATCATCTGCATGATTCAATCCAATCAAATGTGAAAAGATACCCGTGGAAAGTGCTCCGTCACTGTACCCTCCCTCTAAAACAGAAACAACTTTACCATTGGTGTGGATCTTTGCCAACTTCACTACATCCTTCGTAAACGTCGCGTAGAACGATGTCGGCACGTTGATTCCGTGTCGCTGCATCATCGGGTTTTCGTACTCCAGCGCATCAAATCCAGCAGAAATCATGATCAAAGGCTTGAACGTTGGAGGTGCTACAGGCTTGCTCATTGGCTGCTGTGTGTACAAGTGCGGTTTCACCAAGTACTTGTTGTACTTGGCAAGTTGTGCCAAATACTCCAGGTACTCTTGATCGTACTGCTTCTTCGCCAGATTCAAAAACTGGTTTGCACGGTTTAAAATCGCAACGTACTTGGTTTGATAATGCTTATAGAACTCCTCTTCCGTCTTGTACTCTTGTAAATGTACATTCCAAATGTTGAGGTCGTGGTCCATGATACATGTCAGTGCATTCTTGATATTTTCCTTAGTAGCATACCCAAATTCGGTAGGATACAGCTTGATATCGTGCAATGAAAAGTATCCAACTTTAGGATACATGGCGTACCGTTTGCCGTACTCGTCACGAGGATGTTCCTTCAAATGATCCAATTCGTCATCTTGCTCTTGGCCATAGTCTCCCTGGAAACCGGCACGTTCCCAGCATATATCCTGTGATCCGTCACCGTGATGTAAATCAATGTCCAAGATAGCGCAGTGAGTAACTCCGTACTGTTCGAATGCGTACTCTATACCTATGTGTGCGTTATTGAGCAAGCAGAATCCGCTTGGTAAACATGCGTGTGAATGGTGTCCTGGTGGCCGTATGACCACAAATGCCAAGTCATGACGCAGGTCCTCGCTTCCTCCGTACAACGAATCAACAGCAGTTTCAATCGTCCCAATGACTCCTTCAATTGCATTGATTGTCCGTGGAGTCAAGTAGATGTCACCCGTGTTCCAATCCTCTGGGACCTCGACACGATTTTCCTGGAGTTTCTCGTGTGACTCCAAACAAAGCTCGAAAAGTTTCTTTGGCCAATTCTTACCGTGAACACGGCATACATGGCTCAGTAGAACCGACCCCTTTTTGGTCGAGTTGACAATCTTATAAAAGTATGGGTACATCGTAAGTGCTGCTGATACCCCAATACACAGGGCGAGTAATCTCTGCGGTCTCTCGAAGATCGTGGCAAGGTATGATTTGGTTACCCATCTACGTCCAAACGCATGTTCTGCCGAGTATGGAGATAAAATCACCAACGTCTTGTCTGTTTCCTTGAGAAATCGCGGCGATTCTGATTGTATATGTGGGTTGGTTTTTATAAAGTCTGAGAATGCCTTCCTAAACTTGCTCAATGAAAAGTCAATGGCTTGTGAAGGTTGTAATATGTCAACGTATTTGGGGTCAATATTTTTATAGTAGTCGTCACTTGGAATGGGACTGGGTGATTTCAGGTACCGTTTGTCTTCAGGCTTATGTGTTCTAAGTCTAGTTGCATGTTGCGGTTGTAAGCTATACCTTCTCTTTGTCTTGAACTTAGGGATCTGCTCCAGAAGCACCTCCTCCTCTTCAAGCTCAGTGATATTGACAATACTACTATCCCTAGTATAGTTGAAAGTCGAATGCAAGACAGTATGATCTATTGATATATCATTATTCTCTTCTTGATCTACATAATGATTCTGTTGATTCTCATCGACATCATTGGAAGTACCACGAATTGTAAGTGTGGTCTCAAACTGCGAAATCAACGACTCCTCACTATCATTTGCTTTCGCAAGCGTGTCTCTTAAGTTAACCATTAACCTGTCTCACTTTGTCTCTCTTTGTGCTTTCAAGTAATAGATGTGTTTTTGTTGTTTTATTGTTTGTTTGGTTGATGTTGCTTAGGTAATGGCTGCAACTTTAGCGACGAAGGTGAGACGAGTCAAAGAGAGTAGTGAGTAACGAACAGAGTGAGTGACTTATGCTCAAGTGGAATAAAAGTGGTTGTGATAAATAACGGCGATAGTTAGAGGGGCAAGTTACAATTAGAGGGACAGTGTCTCTAACACTGATAATGAGTGGGGCACCGACAGAGAGAAATAGTATGAGAGAACAAAATCATAAGGTTTGACCGAATATTCGTTTCATCATGAAATTCTATATCTATTTCATACAAGAATGACAGTTTCGACCTGAGACAATGAAAAAACGTTGGTATACTATTTTCACCTCAATTCCTTAAGTGAAGTGTGAATTCTACATCCATGTGTGATTTCTTATTCTTACTTTTCCAATTATGATCCACTTACTTCTTATTGGTTTAATCTTAAATCCACATTCTCCAGATGTTTACAATTGAAATTTCTTACTCAATCCCTTTGTTATGTTATTCAAAATACAAGTTCATCCATTTAATCGGCATTTAAATGATGGTTCTAGATTAGATATTTTGACTAACTTCAAATTAAAGATCAATCTATCGACTTTAAATAAAATCACATCACTGTTTGCATGCATATACTAAAAATGCTAAAATCTTAAATACAAAGTATAGTTCTTTTAGCTTATCATTCCGTTATCTATTTATATATCCATATTAAATATGAACTCTCAAGTATTTGTTCTTCTATGTTCTGTATCATTATATAATCCAACAGCAACATAAGGTCTTCAAATTTTCAATGCATCTACACTCACGTAATCACATTACTCATCTATCCATAGCAGTGTGTGTAGGGATGCTTGGTTGTGCCAATCTCTCAGTCTCGCCAACATTATGTCTTCTCTTTCTAATCACATTTTCAATGAATGCTTCTCCTGCCTTGTATGATGATCTTACTAATGGTCCACTTGCAACATACAAGAATCCCATTTCCAATGCAACCTCTTTCCAGTAGTCAAACTTCTCAGGCGTAACATACTCCACCACCTTCATGTGTCTTTTTGTAGGTCTCATGTATTGTCCAAAGGTAACAACATCACAGTTGATTTCTCTGAGATCTCTTAATGTTTGCATAATCTGGTCGTCATTTTCACCGAATCCCAACATGATCGACGTCTTGGTTACTAATGTAGGTTTTGTCTTCTTTGCTTGTTCGAGAATCGACAAGGACTGTCTGTATGTGGCACGACGGTCTCTAACGTGTGGTGTCAAGTCCTCTACGGTTTCCAAGTTATGCGCATAAACATCCAAGCCAGAGTCTGCTAAGACCAGTGCTTGCTTCAAGTCTCCTCTGAAATCTCCACTCAACACTTCCACTAAGATCTGAGGTGCTTTTTGCTTAATCTTCTGTACGGTTTCTGCCAAGTGGTGCGACCCTCCGTCAGATAAATCGTCTCTGTCAACAGTAGTGAGGACAACGTATCCGAGCCCCCATCTACTGATTGCCTCGGCGGTGTTCTCTGGTTCCATAGGGTCTGGTTTGGCAGGTGCACGGTTTGTCTTTACTGAACAGAATCTGCATCCTCTTGTACATGTATCACCCAAGAGCATGATAGTAGCAGTGGCTTCACTCTTTTTACCACCCCAACACTCTCCAATGTTTGGACACTTTGCTTCCTCACAAACAGTCGCCAATTTAAGTTCACGAACATCCTTCTTCAAACTCTGGAACGATTTACCCTTTGGAATAGGAACCTTCAACCATTTAGGTAAACGGGCATCCGGATCGTTTCTAGCAAGTTCCAACGGGTCAATAGCCATCTCAGAAGCCTTTCCCAGCACGAAATCATCAAATGAGGGTCCCTTATTAAGCTCATCCAGGAAACGAGTGGCATTCTTCCGTTTGGAAATAGTTGCTGGATCTGCACTTGCAAAAGTCCTAACGTTCTGAGGAAATTTAGAACTTCTAACTAACTTCGAAATCATCATACTGAGCTATGGAATCAACCAATTTATACAATCAGAAGGTTGCTACTGGTTCTTTGAATAAAAGGATTCAATTAAATGTAAGCTTCGTTTCCTGCCATCTAAAAAAAATGTTGGTTATAGATCACGTGCATTTTTGACAGAGTTAAAACAGAGTCATCATAGCCCGGGGCATTAAGGATAAGGTTAAGGAGGTGGAAAGAGGAGTAGAATGGTGTGATATGTAAAGGGATGTAGGTGATTGGATGTGTGTATGTTACTCCATTTCAAGTCTGCTCATGTTGTTGTTTTTTTTTTGAATTACTCCGATATTAAGATTATGAGTCAGTATGATCTACACCAATGAATAGATTGATTCATTCAGCATGATTCATTCAGCATGAATCCTTCAGCACTTATCTATGTACTTGTTTATATTTATTATACGAATGCATAGAAGTGTATTTCTCTTTAACTACTGAGTATACGATTTTGATGTGGATTAGTCGTGCTGGTAGAACGATGTAATGGTGAACGCATATTTTTGGATTGCATATTTTGAATTAATACTGTAGCATATGGTACCGCTCAGACTGTACAGGGGACTGGTTATCTTTATATCATGCTCGTCCATTCCTCGATTAGAGTAAACGGTGGATTGTGTCATCCTTGAATTGGTCCAACAGGTCCAAGTGTCTCCACCAATCAAACAAGAAGGACTCGCAAATCAATTTGAACCACGGAGTGAATACCAAGGAAGGGTCTTGGAACATTTGTTTCAATTCTGCTTCGCTCACAAACTTGTGGTCCTTGACTTCGTTGGCACTGGCTTCGATAGTTGGGTTTGGAGATTTTAAGATCAAGATGTAGTCGATTTCGTGTTCTCCCCATTTGGAGTCTGCAGTACCGCTTGGTGATTTGTAGTGGATTCTCGTCAAGTACTGGAAGTTTTCTAAAGGAGAGTCCGAGTATGGGATGCCTAGTTCGTGTAATAACTTTCTTTGGGCAGCGACCTTGGCACCAGCCACTGCGTTGGTCAAGCTGTTGACGTCACCCTTGTGAGAAACACCCAACTCCAGAGGCACACATAATGGATGGGAACAACATGTGTTTGTCCACATTCCAGGGAAAGTGATTTTCTCGTCGGCTCTCTGTTGTAACAACAACTTTCCTTCATCATTAAACAAAAAGACAGAAAAGGCTCTGTGCAATAACCCACCTTCGATGTTGTCCATTATGTGGCATAACTTCTTGGTTCCAGCTCCAACAGGCTTGTCATCGTTGTCCAAAACAATACACAACTCTTCCATCAACTTGATCTGCACTTCGTCGTGTCCTTGCAATAACTCATGGCTGGAGTCAGAACTCAGAGGAGCTGATGATGAGTTGGAAGTAGGGATACCTGAGATCTCCTTCAAAGGAGTAACATCAGGCCACTTCGATAAGATTGCCTCGGCGTCGAGTGAAGCAACAAGGTCTGCGTAGGAAGACATGGTTAAGGTGTTTTTTGTTGTACAATTTTTTCCATTCTTTACGAGCAATTGTACACGAGAACAGAAGGGGTATGATGAGGTAGTGGAAGTATAGAATGAGAGAAGGATTTGGGGCTGAATCGTATATAGGTTATAGAAACAGTATATTTATACTATATATTGTGAAACTTATTCCTTGAATAATTGAATAACCATAGGGTAGTTATTGTATGTAGATGTTGCTGATTCGATGACTCTTTTTTGTTTAATTATCGTCTCATAATAGAGGATTTAAAATTTCTAAAGGTGGTGCTATGGAGAGAGTGAACTTCAAGAAGTCTTCTCAATTAAGAGACTAATTGAAATCTTTCATATGAACTAGATAAACTGTTGAATGTCTTCATTGTAGTATGCCTTTCGTTAAGCTCGTATAGAAAATGCGTACATGCAGGATTTGCAGTCTTTCCAGCCTTGGCTATAGATTATACCAATGTAGAGACAACTTGGAAGATGTTAATTAGGCGAGAAGAAGTCATGTTCTTATTGAACAATTATTCTCTTCGTTTCCTGTCCATCCTTTCTATCAGTAGAAACAAGTTAATACTTGAATGTGAATATTTCAAATTCGATAAAGTTTGACAGGCCTGAAGACAATTTAGTTGTAGTGAGACAGTTAAAAGTTATAAAGTAAACATAACTCACAAGTCACTTTCACACTACAAAATCAATTTCCACTAAATACAAGATTCATCCAGCTAATTCCACATGTTAACTTTTGTATCTCATTCGCTTAACCAACCCAACTCTCACGTTCATAATCAAATCAATCACAAATTTTTCTCACTTTTCACAAATAATTGAACAATTCGGTTATTCTTTTAGTTGATTTTGGGTGCAAATTCATAACCACTACAATACCTAACCTTTAATCTTGTGCAACTATATTCAATAAATGTATTCTTTTAAGTAAGCTCTTACTTGAGTATTAAATAAACTATTCATATATCTTTCATATCTAATAAGCTCTTGGATATTCCACATATAACCAATATTATAGAAATTGCCAACCAAGTACACTCCACCCCCACGTTCACTTATTTGAATTACAATCAACAACAGTAAATTTTATCTATACCAACATTTACATCATATTCATCAACCGATACCTCCAATCTATACAACCCCACCCATTACCATACCCTCTCTTCTTTCCGTCACATATTCTTTAATTAACCCTCCCTACTTCTCCTCAAAACATTCCACCCTACACATAACTCAGCACCTAACATCACTACACTAAACGCTAAATTAACTATACAACAACACACGTGCAGAATCATAACAACTACAAGCCTACAAAACTGACAACCTATTCCTGACACCACTCCGGCATCATCCCCAATTACGAAGAAGCGAAAAATGTTCACTATCAATTATTCCATACCTCATCTTTTTCAAGCTATCAAACCTCTATCTGTGTATTTAACAAACCTGTTATCAATACACATTAGTGATCGTACTTTCCCATTTCGGCGAATCAAACATTTCGTAGCTCGTACATTTTTCCGTAAGTATACATTAGAATCTCCACACATATACTTCAGATATCACTCAAAACCTTAGATACTTTGAAGAAACATCCTTGGCCAGCACACCAACCATCTGGTGACTTGTACACTTTTCTCGCCTCTGCTAGATCTCCCTGTATGCCCTTTTGGTTTATGTGTCCATAACAAATTTTCTCGAAAAAATTTCAGTTGCGTCAACATTTTTTCAACTTGCCACACAATTCATAGCGAATAACCTGTTAAATAACTGATTTCTGTTGTCTTCCCCTATCCTATTGTTACGATGTCCGCCACTGCTGCTGCTGCCTCTACTGCCTCCTCTTCTTCTACTTCTGCTGCTCCTAGACGTTTTATCAAACGTCCAGATGACAAGGCTATGAAGACCAAAGTTGAATCTTTGAGAAGTGAGATCCAAAAGTTGGACTTGGCCAACAATGAAATCAATGCCCAGATTAACAAGACCCAAATTTCCACTGAGACTGCCAACAAGAGAAGCGAATTGCAAAAAGGTTTGAAGACTTTGATTGCCCAACAATCTACTTTAAAGAATGAAAGAAACACCCTCAATGACCAGATCAAGAATGTTGATGCTCAAATGAAGAAGCGTATCGCTGAGATCCAAGCTCAAACCTCGAAGAACAACTTCAAGAGTGTTGGTGAAATTGACCAAAGAATTAGTCACTTGGATGGTCTTATTGGTGCAGGTTCTCTTAAGTTGGCTGACGAAAGAAGACATGTCAAGGAAATGTCTTCATTGCGTAAGTTAAAGAAGGACTTTGGCCAAATAGAAAAGGTACAGATTTTGATTGACCAGGACAAGGCTAAGATTGCTGAATTGAAGAAGAAATTGACTGGATTCCAAAACAAGGAATTGAACGCAGACTTTGATGCAAAGAAGAAGGCCTTGGACGACTTGCACGAAACCAATGCTTCCATCTCAAAGAAGAGAAGCGACTTGTTAGACAAGAGAACTGCCATCAAGAAGGAAAAGGACGCCAAATGGGACGAAATCCGTAAATTGAGAGCCGACTTTGACGAACAATTCACAAAGTTCAAGTCTTCAATGGCTGAAGAAAAGAAGAAGAGAGAAGAGGAAGAAAAGTCTCAAAAGGCTGAAGAAAAGCAAAAGAGAAGAAAGGAGTTGGCTGACCAACAATTGGCTGAGGCATCTGTCCCAGCTTTCACTGCCGAATTGGACTCTATCCACACCTTGTTGGGATACTTTGACTCTTCATACGTCAGACCAGCCAAGGCTTCTGACGCTGACGCAGCTAACGGCTCTGCCTTGAACGCATCCAAGACAGGAAGAACCATCGAAATGCCAACCGAAGCTGTCATCATCAAAAAGAATGACGAAGAATTCTTTGCCAGCACCAAGGGTAAGAAGGGCAAGTCCTCTAAGAAGACCAAGGCCAAGGGATTCCTTGTTGAACCTGAAATTATCGTTGCATTGAGTGACTTGTCGATCCCATTCCCAACTAAGGAAGATGAGGTTCCAAACACTGTCACCATCTTGAAGGAAACCTTGACTGCATTGGAAGCCAAGCAAGATGAACAAACTAAAATTAACATTGAAAGAGCTAAGGCTAAGGTTGCTGAATTAGCAGCCCAGGAAGATGACGATGACGAGGAAGATGAGGAAGAAGAAGAAGAAGAAGAAGAAGAAGCTTAATAGAGTCAAAAAATTGTTAGGGCTAGTTGATGTATATACTATCAATCTAATGTAATTATATGATATGTTGTAGGAATTTGGATGGAGTGTAAAGATATTAGAACAAATAATAGAGTTAAGTTGGTGAATTATACAATTATTCTTCTGTTGATCTGTTATCATAGTTACACTTTTCTGATACTTCGTTTATCAAAAGAGTTGATTTTTCGATGAGATGAAAAATTCTGAACATCAAATGGCAAAGAGAAAGAGTGAAGTGGTTGAAGAGACCAAGCCAACAAAGAAACCTACAAAGACACCAGCTACTCCTGGAGTTCAAGTATCAGTTTGTATTCCTTCTTCGGCGATTTCTGGAAAGAATGCACGGAATTTAGAGCAGGCAACATACATTGCATACCAGATTGCAAGAATCGGAACGGTATATAACATTGCAGAGATTGTAATTTTAGACGTACCAGAGGGAGACGAGCAGAGCAAGAAGGATGATAAAGTGGTTGCTGTTGCTGGGGGTAAGAAATTAAAATTCAATTTCACTGATGAAGATATCATAGGTGATGAAGCAAAGGTAAGTGAACCAGTAGTAGAAAAGGAAGAGCCTACAGACCCTGCATCGGATGATTCCGGTGCCTTCTTGTTAGCAACACTTCTCCAATACTTTATTACACCTCCATACCTTGTAAAGACTATATTCAACATGACAGGTAAGAAAGATATACTTAAGAAGTTTAAGTACGCAGCTAAATTACCTAAGATCACCACCCTTCCATTCATGAACAACAACGGAGTGCACAAGGACTTCAAAGAAGGAATAACTGTTCCAAAGGAAACAGCCAAAGTACATAAGAAGGGCCATGAGAAGAAAGTGAAGGCTCAAAACAAAATAGGTGTAACCAAATACGTCAATATTGGAGAGTCCGAAGTATTGGAATTGGACATCAAAAGAGAAGTACCCATTAACTCGCGTGTTACTGTGGACTTGAAAAACAAGAGCATCGTATCACCAGCAGAAGCTTACGGAGTAATGGGAAGTAAACTGTCCTTCGGATACTACATCAGAATGTGCAAGAAATTGAGTAACTTGTACGTGGAGAGCACAGCTGAAGAAGGTTACTCGCAGAGTATATATATCAACTGTGATGACTACTACGGATATAACGGTAAGATTGAGAGCTTCAATAATATTCCAAAAGTGACTCAAGTTAAAACAGAGCAACAAACAAACGTCCTTCTCGTTTTAGCAAATTATAAAGACTTGGAAAGATGCTTTGACAACGACAAGGCAAACTTGGAAGGTGTGGATAACGTTGGACAAATGTTCGATAGTAAATTAGATGTTCCAGGTGGTATTAGAATTGAAGATGGGATGCTGATTGGATTGACAAAGGTCATAGATCAGTTAAACAAACTGGAGAAATAGTAATGAAGTGTGAGATGAAAAGAATAGAATAATATGTAATCTATAAATATAGATTCTATCAGTAAGGTTGCTTATGGAGCATTTGTCTATCGTTAGGCAATACCTGAATTCAAAGTAGCTAAATAGTTATACATGTAAAACTTCAAGACTTGTCTTGTATTGTTCATTTACGTAAATAACTAAATCATTTAGTGTGACGTCGTTTCAAACTCATCTAATACAACTATCGACACCTTCTAACAAAACAAGAACAGTAGAACAGAAAGATGAACATAACGATGAAGGAAATAAAACATCAGAAACAAAACCTCTCATTATATCTTTTAAGCTGCAGTGACAACAGACGATAAATCGGAAGTGACACTAGCAGGAACGTTCCAGTATGGACTTGGGACACCAGCAACAGAACAAGCAGATGATGCTTGAGACGCAACAGCAGAAACAATTAACCCATTACCACAACTGCTGATAACACACTCAGCAATAGGACCATTGAATTGAGGCATCTCACACAAACATCCGGTATCCCAGTAAGGACATGGAGTACTTTCAGTTGACTTCAAAGACTCAAGACAACCTTGAGCACACGAAGGGACAGAATCATAAATTCTGTCAGCGAAACCGTTGATAGTAGCAGTCTCTGGTACTTGTGGTAAAGTAGCAAATGGGTCAGCTGCGGCTGTCGCAGTGACAACAGATGCTAAATCAGAAGTGACACTAGCAGGAACGTTCCAGTATGGACTTGGGACACCAGCAACAGAACAAGCAGATGATGCTTGAGACGCAACAGCAGAAACAATTAACCCATTACCACAACTGCTGATAACACACTCAGCAATAGGACCATTGAATTGAGGCATCTCACACAAACATCCGGTATCCCAGTAAGGACATGGAGTACTATCAGTTGACTTCAAAGACTCAAGACAACCTTGAGCACACGAAGGGACAGAATCGTAAATTCTGTCAGCGAATCCGTTGATAGAGGCAGTTTCCGGTACTGGAGGATAAGTAGCAAAGGGATCACTTGGATCGGTAGTAGTTTCAGGAGAGGCAACTGCAATGGTAGCAGCAGTTGCGATCTTAGCAGCGAGTAACACTTTAACAAGAGAAGAATATTGCATTTTGAATGATTCTGAAATTGAAATCACTACAACTCTCAATCCATTATATACTCAATGTTTGCTATCATCCTCTAGGCTGTTCATGTGGAAGCCGTTTAATGGACCACCGATATGTCCTGGAGGTTGAACGGCACTGGTTTCACGTCGATATTATCGTTGAATTAAATCAGCCATCACCAACCAATCGGGCTAAATAATACATCCAAATACGTCAACGCGGTCACATTTTAGTCTAGAATACACGTTGCAACAATCGAAGCAAAGCCACTTCTAAGGTCAATTATATATTCTATTGTTTAGTATCATAATTTACAATTCGTACTTTATTTGCAACCAAACTGAATACAATGCCGAAACGGATTAGACTTTGCTCAATACACTGCAGATCTCTAATATAAAATACCCGCTAGAGGGTTTCGGGTTCGCTAACTATTGGACAAAATGTAACATTAATTAACAAATGCATCATGAGGCTGAACTAGAGAGTCCAATCGTTTGACGTGAAAACGAACTAATAAAATGTCCACTAAGAAGTCCAAAAAAATTGGATGCAAAAAATGAGAGTTTTTATTTTTATTTGGTTGTACTGGAAAAAGGCTCATTTTTAAGGTACTTCGTAAGTTCCTTAGAATGTCAGAATTGCAATTTAAGCTATTTGCTCCAGCTAATTGCTTAACAAGAGTACAACAGTATAAGTTGAAAAAGATAAATTTGAACAGTTACCTGTAATTTTAATAGTACGACAACTGAGAATTAAGTAAACACATAAAGCATCCGCATTGCGTCTTAAGCCGAGAGTACTTATGGACTAGTTCAGTTAACTTAATTGTACTCTAATTTGTATGGTCACTGCTGAAACTTCTAGTTAGTTTTCTTAGGAGGAAAGCAAAGTACCTGGTCAATACTGATCGTACGGCAGCACCACCAGTCACTATATTAAAGCCAGGATATGAACAGGGATTAATGTTATGGTCCCCAGGCACTCCACAAGATGATGAACTTGAGACTCTTTCATACTGTTATTCAATATCTTTTCTGTCGTATGTGACTATGATAATCAAATTTTTCAGTCTACCATGAACCCTACAACTAAACTAGAGGGTGAAATTATCACAGTCGACGCTAAGAATAGATCTGCCATCGCTACCTAACAACAGAGCAGCAATTTCACCCTCTTCTACTCCTTAAGGAGCTTCAGAACTAATTTGCACCCAAAAAAATTTGACCGGTTAAACCGGTTGATATATCATGGTACACTTTTTCAGATCAAGGGATCCGAGGTTCAACACATCAAAGTGAACATAAACAAATATCTTTCAAGGAAACTATCAAGTAACGTTCGTTGCCAATGCCATACCACTTTTCTGCTTTCCTGACATCAAAAACTACGTTCAAACAGGTTTTAGGACTACAGTTAATTGATGATCAGATTTAAGGATTCGTAAGACAGTAACCCGTAGGGTGTTTTATTACAGAAACACATCAACTATTCCCAATATCAGTCATTTACCATTCATTACATACCCTCTTCTTCACACATATCTCGAACATCTCACAATCTTATCCTACACTATAATCTGGCACCAAAGGATCAAACCTTAATCATATTGACAGATCGAAATAGGCCAATCCTTTGATGAAAAGGGTAATACCTTCAATGGAAAAGTAACCAATTTTCCATATGTCGAGATCTCCAAGGTTTAGTCGAAGTAAACATTAGTTTTCAATAATAACATTCCAATGTGCCGTTTCAACTTCTAAACATTATATTCTCTTGTATTCTTTGCCTTCACTACCTCATTCTCAGCTCATTGCTTATCATTCTCACTCCCCCAAGCGAACTCATTCTCCTCCAGTTTTTCCTCGAATTTATGTAACATTTATACCCAATACTCCAAGAGATAATGGAGTCATCAAGAATGTTTTGAGGGTTTCACTTGGAACCTACAGCTTTCGAGCAACAAATCATCAAGTGTTCATACTCTAGGTTAACTCCGTTCAACATGGCCCACACCAACACATCTCCTAACAACTCATCACTGCAAACAACTGCACCTCTTCTTTACTTGATCTTCCTATTGTACGTCTAGACCCCACGTGATCACCACGCAACCAACTCCTGCAAGTCCAAAAATAGGTACTCATTTTGTAAACAAAGCTAGGAAAAATCGCAGGTTATCCCAATCGGGACCAAAAAGCAAAGTACAAAAATAGACGCCGTGACAAAATTTCACCAATAAATAGATTGAAGTCTTTTTTTTTATACAACACTTTCTTTTACAACACTCGTTTATATCAGAATGCAATTCAAGTATTTAACTGCCATCGCTGCTCTCGTTGCGGGTACCAACGCTCTTGGAGACGTAAGTAATGTGTCATTTTCGAGTTTTGGAGCTTGAGGCTTAGATTGTCCATCATCCTCGACGTTTTGGATTCGAGGAAAATCATGAGCATGATTTGGAGGTCAACTGGCCTGTTCATTTGATGAAAGATGTAATAACAGCTCATCATATACACTAAAACTATGTACTAACTTCGTATAGCTCGCCTTTAACTTGGGTGTTAAAGACAATGCAGGTAACTGTAAGAACGCAGATGAGTACGCTGGCGACTTTGAAAAGTTGAGCGGATACTCTAAGATTGTCAAGACCTACGCCGTCTCTGACTGTAACACCTTGGAATACTTGGGTCCTGCCGCTGAAACCGCTGGCTTCCAAGTTATGTTTGGTATCTGGCCAACCGATGACGCACACTTCCAAGACGAGAAGAATGCTCTTACCACCTACTTGCCAACCATCTCTGTCGACACCGTTAAGGTCTTCACTGTTGGTTCCGAGGCTTTGTACAGAGACGACTTGACTGCCTCGCAGTTGGCCGAAAAGATTGGCGAAGTCAAGGACTTGTTGAAGACCATCAAGGACAAGAACGGAAAGTCTTATAGCAGTGTCCCAGTTGGATTTGTCGACTCATGGAACGTTATTGTTGACGGTGCCTCGCAACCAGCCATCAAGGAGGCTGACTTTGTCTACTCCAACGCCTTCTCGTACTGGCAAGGACAAACCACCCAAAACTCGTCGTACTCTTTCTTTGACGACATCATGCAAGCCTTGCAGGTTATCCAAACCACCAAGGGTAGCACTGACATTGAGTTCTGGGTTGGTGAAACCGGATGGCCAACCGATGGTACTCCATTCGAGAGCGCCCTGCCAGGTCTTGACAATGCCAAGAACTACTGGCAAGATGCCATCTGTGCTATGAGAGCATGGGGTGTCAACGTTGCTGTCTTTGAAGCTGAAGACGAAGCCTGGAAGCCAAACACTTCTGGTACCTCCGACGTTGAGAAGCACTGGGGTGTCTGGGACGCCGATGGAAACTTGAAGTACAACTTGAACTGTAACTTCAACTAGACTGGATACCCTTGGATTACATCATCTTACCAATCACCAATAGTAAAAAAAAAAAAAATTAATCAAACCAAAAAACAACCCCCCCAGGTTCATTTTATATCACAGTTTTTTGTTCCAATTCGCATTTTCATCCGTTATGGCTGCTCTGCTTTGCAGTTTGATGTTACACCGACCAAATATGAAGAATACATTCATTATTTGATTGAAATACCATTTGAAAACTGAAGGCAATCTCTTTATATATTTACATTAGTTGTCTGTTTGGGTATTACATATTTCGTTATTCATGATATTGTAGAAGAAGTGAGCTACTAATTTGTGGTTACAGTCATGGAAGATAAAAAGTTTAAGATGAGCTTCATTAGAGTGGGGTAGATTTGAACTTGAACTAGGACATTGTGCTGTAGCAAATCAAATTAGATCAATATTTAAGCAAACTCTGAAGCCAATAATAATTTTATGGCTTTTGTTGATCTTGAGGCGTCAGTATTGCTTTGGAATTAGATTTATCACCGAGCTGATTTCGTTCTCTTTTATCTCCTAGTAAAAAGAAGGCGGACTCTATTGAATGCACCATATGATCCTAGTTTCAACACGATTTCAGTTGTGCAAAAAATATATGGCTGCAACTCTTAGAATAAAATAACATCTACTCTAAGCTAGTAAGAGTAGATGTTATTGGTAGTGCAATCTTGGAGGTATGAACCCCTTGAGTAGATAACAAAATAAGTAGGAATCGCCCTCAACTCAAATCAGACACTGTTCCCATCTACATACGAGTTCATAAACGTGCCCTTCTATTACTAAGGTTATTTCTACCTTGTCATTACTTACTCAAATCAAATTAGTACCTAGATAGATAGAAGTCTATTCCTCGGGTTCCTACTCTTAGGTACCTATTGTGGGGTCTGTAGTACAAACAGCGGGGACACAATAAAATGTTGGGTGCGTTTATGTACTCCTGAACTCTCCATGCTCATGTTGCTATTGTTTCATTTAAATAACACCACTTTTGAAAACCTTCATCATTAATCATATTGCGATTCACGGCCCCGATTTCCATCTCCGCATCCAAATGATAAATGCCAAGGGAATCCCCAGTTCATGTCAAACATTTTAACGCAGTTTGAAATTGTTTGTCCGGGACACTCCTCCAACATGGTACCCCACCATGCTTCAGGCATCCTAATGTATCGCTTGTTAAAGCCATGACATACCTTGGCACATCAGTATCGCAACCAATACCAATAGATCAAATTCCAAACATGATTACTGCTCGAACCATTTTGACGTTGTGTGAAGCGAAATAAAGTTTGTGGCTTTCTTTTGGGGCCAGCCAGCCTACCCCAATCTCAACTTTAATTGCCAACAGCATTCAGGATACTCCAACACTTAGAGGATCTTACGACATCCCCTCAATCTCTCGATTTACCAATTTTGGAATGGATTGTTATTCTCGTCCCTACCGCCTCTTATCACACCCCAATGTATTCGCATATCAAGATAAATCGCAGAAGAGCTAAATATCGCTGACTTGTGGAATTACACTCAAGAATAATCTTCTAGACGATCCCCCAATTCTTAAGAGTTAGTCTCTGAAAGGAAAGTTTACGAAGTAAGGGTTCTAATATTTTGCAGCCGTGCCCTGAGTAAAAAATATTTGAATCTTTTTTTGCACACTTAGTAATAGTGTTTACAGCTGACAGTTCGACTCTCAGGGACGTTGTTCTGGCATGTTGGGGTTCAAAGGAAAAGCTGTAGCATGCACCGAGTTGCTCATTAAACGTTTCCTTTTGTTGGTATACAGGCAAGAATGGTACCAAATAAAATATCGTATATCAGAATTCTTCCTCACCCCTCTCTAAGAGTTAGTAATAAATGGTTTAAAAGCACAGATAACAAATCTGAGACGCAGTAGTCCGCATTTTCGAATAAAATTCGATTGTCACTAGACTAACGCTTTTGCAAGGTGGTAGCAACATTTCAGGACCCCACTCGACTGGATACAGCTTCAGTTAGACTTCATCCAACTTAAAGTTACTGATACCAAGAAAAACCAACTTTTGGGTTCTATTAGCTCGGAACGCTCCAAGCATTTTCGATGATTTTGAAGTGGTACCAGTGCAGACTTCACTCGAGAGATCCCCATGAAGTACTCTGACAACCTGCATATTGTCATTGCTAAAATATTTTGACTTGGCACGGCATGTCTATTTTTTTGCACCCATTAGTTATTATCTCCCCCAACAGAAGCTTACTGCTCGTGGAGAGACCCGGAGTTGTAGAGTTCTTCGCAAGCTATATGATTTGGTTGCGTAATAATACTACCCCACATCATCGGAGTCTTATAAATACGTTCCATGCTTTCTTTCATTTTGAATTAATCATCGATCAACAATGACTGAAAAAAACAAACACTCCTATGATGTCTCACTGCAGTCCTCTCAGGAGGTAGCAGTAACAACTTCACAAGCGCCTGCACCCAAGAAGAAGTACAGATGGAGAGTTGTGGATGATCATTCTCCAAAAGAAATCTATAATATGACATTATACTTTACTGTTTTTATCTTTGGTATTCTTGGAGCTGCTCGTGGTTATGATGAAGGTTGTATTTCAGGTGCTATTTACCAAAAGTCTTTCCGTGACTTGTTTGGATTGAACGACCCTAAAAAATCCAAGTCTGAAATTGCCGACTTGAAGTCCAATATTGCTGCGATGGTCCAGTTAGGTTCCGTTGGTGGTTCTCTCTTAGCTATGTACACAGTTGACAAGTTGGGACGTGTTAGAGCTTTGCAAGAGGTTTGTATTATTTGGATTGTGGGTGCTGCTATTCAAATTAGTTCCAAGTCTGTCGGTCAATTATACGCTGGTAGATTAATTGAAGGGTTTGCTATCGGTCAAACAACTACTATTGGTCCAACATTTATGTCTGAAGTTTCTCCACCAGCCTACCGTGGGTTGTTTGGTTGTTTATTTAGTGGTGCAGTGTATCTTGGAATCTTTACTTCGTATGCTGCCAATTATGGTTCTGCTAAGCACATTTCCGGTTCTTCGAACACACAATGGATCATCCCCACATCTATGAAAATTGTTTTGGCTGGATTAGTTTTGATCGGTTCTTTCTTTACTGTGGAGTCTCCACGTTGGTTATTGAAAGTGGACAAGAACGAACAGGCTTTGACGAATTTGTGCAAATTGCGTCAATTGCCAGAAGACCATCCATATATTGTTAGTGAAATTGCAGATGTTCAGGAGCAGGTTATCGCTGAAAGAAACGCTAATGCTAACTATCCAATGTGGAAGAAAATGAGAGATATTGTTACTGTAAAGTCTGTGAGGTATCGTTTCTTTATGATTGGTGCTATGTCTCAATTGCTTGGTCAATGGAGTGGTGCCAATGCTGTTACTATCTATGCCAACGACTTATTCTCCTTTGCCGGTATCAAGGGTGTCGAAGTGATGAAAATGACCGTCATTTTAGGTGTCGTCAAGTTCTGCTCGGCTTACTTCTCAGCTTTCTTCATCATTGACTTTTTGGGTAGAAGAAAGGCCCTTTACATTGGTATTACTATTCAAGGTATTTCGATTTTGTTCTATGCCATCTTCTTACAGCTTGTTCCCCAGGCTACTCATGGAGGTACTTTAACTACTTCACAGTTACACGCATCACGTGCTGCTATGGCTGCTATCTACTTCTCCGGTGTCGGCTGGACTATGGGATTCAACTCTGTTCAGTACTTGTTGGGTTCTGAAATTTTCCCACTTGGCTTGCGTTCCTTTGGTCAGTCTCTTATCATGGTTTTGCATTTTGCCAACCAGTATGGTAATTCTAAGGCTGTGCCAAAAATGATGTTGACCATGGAAAACTATGGTGCATTTTACTTCTTCTTCTGTATCTGTCTTACTTCATTGTTCTGGAGTTGGTTCTTTATTCCTGTGAGTATCGGTATTTGTTTTGATTCTTATGATCTTTTTACTAACCCAAATTTTAGGAGATTTCTGGTAGATCCCTTGAATCCATGGAAGAGGTGTTCAATCTTCCATGGTACCTTATTGGAAGAAGAGGTGCGCTCTTGTGTCCTGATAGATCGGAAATCAATAAGATTTCCCGCTCTGCTAAGGTTGAAGAAGGCTTGTTCACAGAAAACAAGCCTAATACTGAAAATGTCGAATCTGTGGACAGTCGCAAGAGCCCTGCTTAGGTGCCTGAGGGGCACATTTCTCTAATAGCTGTGTTTATAATTTCAATGAAATTGTGTTGAATTTATTTTTTCGTTAATTTTGCAGCCAATTTTTATAGGGTGAGTTTGTGATTTTGAACGCCAGTAGCTCGACTGTAACCTCAACACTTTACATAAGTTGACCCATATTTCTCAAAAAAAGAAAATTACTTGTGTCGTATATATGCGAAAGAGGTACTAGCTTTATCTATCGATGGGCCCAAAGTAATTTTCAAGTTGAAAGGACGTTGATTAGACGAATATAAAATCATATGTAAATAGAAGTGAAAAGGCAAGCAAACGCAAGCAAATGCAAATTAGGTTAGCCGTTTCCATTAGAAACAGGCGTGAATTAGAACATCATCATCGACATCAAGAGCGAGATGAGACTTAAGATACGGGCATCCACTGAGTTCAAACCACCTCCGTTTGGAGACTTGAAGGAGGGTGTGTATCCATCGAATGAGGAGAAATCTGAAGCTTTGGCAGTCAAAGGATGGTTTGCAAAGGAGGGGCCACCATAAGATTGGCCACTTCCTGCGCTGTATTGGCCACCTCCTCCGCCATTAGCTGAAATAGGAGCTCCTCCCATAATCGGAGCAATGGTCGATTGCGCCGAAGTTCTAGTTGATAAAGTCGTGACGGTTGCCCCGTTAATAGTAAGAATGTACGTGATCGGGTCTGTAGGTACGCAGCACCCCTTTTTGGACTTATCTGTAGAAGTGGTTGACAGTTCAGTATTTTGTGGGGGAGTTGCTACCACGCCAGTTTCTTCGGTAACAATGAATGTACTTGATTGAATTTTTCCTGCTTGAGCTGCTGCAGACCCAGTAGGTCCTACAGTAGCTAAAAGACTAACGATTTCAATAGATCCGATCGAGATTTGTGGCTTGTAGCTGGATGTTGTGGTAGGAGCTGGTGCGCCTGCCGAATTCGAGCTGCCGCCTTGCAAAGTGTCAAATTCCTCGTCCGCTTCTTGTTGTCTGCCAAAAACTTTACCTCCATCAGAGGAAATCAGAGACCACGAGCCGGAGTTGTCGGTGTATGAGTAAGACTTTCCGCTCGAGTAGTCAGCAACAATAATAGACTGGATTTGCATGGTAAATGGGCCTTGAGAATAGTTGGTTAACCCTCCGGCCCAGTTGATAGTACCTGGGGCATTGTTTGGGTCACCACCAGACCAAGCCCCAGCATAAATTCTCATTGGAGATTGAGGGAAGCCTTGAGGGGAAGACAGATCTAATTTTCTGACTTCTTGTCCATCAAGCGACCATGTTAATACGTCAGGAGTCCATTCCAAAGTGTAGGTATGGAAATTTGTCCTTGGATCAGAAGAAGTGGGGTGGTATCCACCTCTGTTGAAGTCTGAAGTATCACCTTTCGAAAAGTAATTCGATTGGAATTCGTAAGGGTCACCGCCAAACAACTCAATGTCAATTTCATCTAAGTCGTCAGACTGTAAGTAGAATGACGAAACTATACCTGTTCCAACTGCTGCTTTTAATACAACCTCGACTTTTCCAAACATAATGTAAAAGTTGGAAAGAATTGTAGGGTTGTCACCTTGCTTGTTAATAGTTAACGATACTCCATCCAGTCCGTAAGTCACAGCTCCTGCTCTGTCTGGAATCGAAAAGTATGGAGACTGCAGCAGGAACGTTTCCTTAAACGTAGCACTTAATGCTGAGTCTGCTGGACATGTTGATTTTAATGGGTTGCAATCGACTGCAAAAACTGGAAGTGCCAAAAGCAATAATGATATGAGCTGCATGTTTTCTAAATTTGTGTAACAAGTCAGCTAGAGTGAGATTAACGAGACAGTGTATGAACTGTTGTTAACTAGGATGAGGAACGTGTAACTTTTTTGTAGGTGTGTTCTAATGTGTTGGTTGATGAAAATGACGAGTTGATGGCGATGTAGTCTTGTATGTTTTGCACTAATATGATGATTGTGACGAAATATGACAATTAGTATGCGATGCTGTAATACTTCTTCTGATATCCCCGTGTATCTATGATATCTGAAACATATAACTAAAGGATTTCTACTCTAAATCTCTAAATAATTCTACACTCATTAACAAAATTGCGAGAAGCATGGATATATATATAATTAAATCATCAGCCACATAGTATCTCCTCCGAGTTCGTACTTGGACCAAAGCTTTTTGTGTGGCAGTGTGCACCGATTTGAACCTTCACCAGGCACACTTTCACGCGTCGTCAGAGAATTGAAACAAAGAGGCGCCCAATAACTCGCCTTTGCTATTAAGATTCTCACACTATACTGCTACATGGCTGGTGTTAAGTATCCCAATAGGAAATATTGGCTGGAAAATTTTGATCTGGGTGTGCACACAAGCCATGGTGAGGTGACAATTTACCATCAAAATTTCTCGCAGTTATTGTCTACAACCTTGTCAATAGAAATGAAGATATTAATAGAGGTCCCATATAGGAATGATGCTGGCTTGTTGTAAATGAATGCCAAAATTTTAAAATTTTAATTACGTACATGAAATTTCACCAGATTTTCAAGTCATGTGTCAAGTAAGGGGGAATCTCTCGGTTAGATGTATCAGTGAAACTTCTCTTCTATTCAACACTAGGTGCTTGCTGTAGCTACTATTAAAGCTTCCCTTGGCACTTGCTCTCTCTCTCTCTCTTGTTGTTCGTTTCTTCTTTAATTACAGGCTATGTGCTGTGTCACATGACTACAAACACACTAAATATATTACTGCGGTATGGGTTTTCAATAAAAACAAAAATGATCAAGCAAAGTCACACAAATAATCTACACCCTTATCTTTACCAACACATACAAACGATAGATCCAGGATGCTGGTGGATAGAATCTTTATAATTGCGCTTGTCACAGCAGTCTTAACGTTTGGGTTGTTATTTGTGATTGTTATTCATGTAACACGCAAGCTATTACTCCGTCCGACTGATGACGAGCTTATACTTCAGGAGGAGAACCAAGTGTATTTGGAGTTGAACTCAGATGAGCAAGAGTTGTATTTCCAGAGTAGGGAGTATTTACAACAACATACACCTGAATGCGGCGAGCTTAGCACCACCCAGAAGCTCTTAATACAAGAGAAAGGTATCTCTGCGTTTGAATTTCAAAAGGACCTTATGTTAACGAACAATGACTTGATCATCATCAATAAAACAGAACTCAACTTTTTCAAGAAGTTTGAGTGTAGCTCGACTACAAACTTACCAGTTCCTATGAAGAATGATGTGTACTACTTTGAGGCAAAAATATATTCTCTTCTGGACCCACTGAATACTACAATTTCCATCGGATTGGGTGTTAAACCATATCCATGGTTTAGACTTCCAGGAAGACACCAGAATAGCATGTGCTACGACTCTACAGGACACCGTCGGTTCAACCAACCACTTAAGTTTAGTGATGAGGAGGAACCACCATTACCTAAGTTTGTCGAAGGCGATGTGATAGGAATCGGGTATCGTACAAGAAGTGGAACTATATTCCTCACGAGAAACGGAAAGAAGGTAAATGAGTCTCTGATTGGCGGGCACATTAAGCACTTCAAACCTATACATGGCTTAGCCCAACTTTTCCCTGTGATTGGAGCAAACAACTTGTGCTCTGTTCATGTCAACTTGGGACAAGCAGGTTTCGTTTTCATCGAAGGTAATGTGAAGAAATGGGGTTACGCACCACTCGAGGGTAGCGGACCACTGCCTCCAGCATACAACAAATTCAATAGCGACATCTTGCTCGAACGTTCAGAAATAGATGACGGCGACTTGGAAGATCGAGCCAACGATTTCCCACCAGACTTTTGGGAGGTACACCAACCAGGAAAGGGAGAAGAGGCTGCAGAGACCAGCTTTGACAAGTACAGCTACAACGCATACTCGGAAGTGGGCTCCAACGACGAACGCATCAGCTTACACAGCATACACAATATAATACCCATTACCCCACCATTGTATGGAGACAATCAAGACGACTCCGATACAGACACTGCGCAGGAAGGAGACACAATGTATAACAGTGCGGAGGAGGAGCACGATGACCGGCTGGACACGGAGCAGACCTCAGACCAAACCCCACATCAAACCATCGAAGGATTGGTCCAAGATACACAAACAGGTTCGGAAAGATTCGCGGAGGATCTTGGTCAATAAATAGGGTTCATAGACAAGTTAATGATCTAGAAGTTTTGTGTAGAGAAAGCTTACATTTAAATGTGGAGTGATATTACATGATGTAACATCTTCATACCGGGCCAGCACCGGGCCAGCTTACAATTAAGAAAAAGACAAGGAATGACAAAGGCTCATAGTTGCATTGTAAACATTTTTTGTTGGCCATTTAATGTTTAACGTGACTTGTCAAGTAGAGAAAAGTTTGCAAATAATTGTAATCAAGTGTAAGTTGTATGGATGGATTTGCATGCACTTGATCTTCAATTATGATCTTCAATTACAAAGAGAGTTTTTCATTCAAGCAAGCTCCCATCTTCATTCTTCTAGTATTCTAGTAACTTCTATTTCAATCTAGAATTTGATGATTTGCTATTGTGGAGTTTGCAGGTTGCCATAGTAATGTTGTGATGGATGAAACCCAGCAAAAAACCCAGCAAGATTCCTCCAAAATGCCTTCTAAATGCCATTTTCTTAGCTTAATACAAGGTCACAAAGAGTTCAACTAGTGAATTAACCTTCCCTATAGGAGGTTCTCCACACTATCCCCACAGTAAATTCGCTGTTACATACTGAAAAAGAAATCCGATAACTCCTTCCGGCCCACAATTTGATGCGAAATCAACAAAAACGTTGCAAAATTTGCGTGAAAAAATTTAAGAAACATGGGGTATTTATACAAAATCCTCCGAACCGTGCGGAGAGAGGAGTATATATATACGTGAGGCAATCTGAAAAATGAGAATTCTGAGATAACTTATCAGACCAATAGAAATCGAGTATTTCTTTGAGTACCCCATCAGTATCTAGAGCCACATATAACCTATCTTACTATGATTCAGAAATTCACTTGTATCCCCGCTGCTGAATATGACGTAATAATAGTGTCTAACGGTCCTTTAGATAAGATTGACCGCAAATTGCAACTGGGGTCTTTGAAGGAGGATGTTCCACATAATTCTCAAATCACATATTTGACAAATTTCAATCAGTTGGTGGTGCACTTGAGTAAAATGCAGGAGCCATTCAAGGGCAAGGTGATTTTCATGTTCTTTGATGGTTTAGACTTTATTCAGCTGGTCTTGTCTAATTTAATCGACTACACTAATAAGGTTGACTTAATGAATGCCCTTGGTGGCTTTAATCAAGTCGCAAAAGGTGTGCACAGAGTTCACCCTTTAGTTGAAAATGCATACTTCTACTTTGACTCTTCGGTGTCTACTTCGACCGAGAATGATCTCTTGGACGTTTACTTGAACGACAACAACGTGTCGTTCGTCAGCATTGTTAATATCGTCAATGACATCTTAAAGAAGATGTCTTTCATGTTGGGCCGCGTCCGCACTTTATACATTGACGATGACTCTTCCTACACAGGAGAAAGAGGATACCCATTAAGATGCTTGGTGAAAAACTTCCCAAACGTTGAAAAAATAGAATTATCAAGCGGAAACGTCAACTTGTCTCTGTTTACATATTTTTAAATATTGGCCTGGCTGCGAAAAGTAATGAGTAATGAAATAGATTTGATTGTTTGACTTTTGTACTACTAATATTGGAAGATCTTATCAGTGTGCGCTTCTGTTTATGGCGAGCGCGGTAAAGTAGATTACATATAAAGGATACCACTCTCCCTTAGAAAAAAAGCGGATTTGAGCAATGTACTTTGTACTACTTGTTGTAATTGCTTTATGCATTGTATATTGGTTTAGAAAACCGTTGGTTACACAGTCCCTGGTTGATCCAAGAAAGATTGTTGCAATCGGCAATGAATGGAACTGGGAAGATGAACCTCCTCTCAAAATTAGACCTTTTGTTAACAAAAAGAACTTCAATGTTCAGATGGGTATAAAGAATATAGCTGCTACTCCTGGTGATTGGCTTCTTATCGAAAACACATATAAGAAAAACATAGAATTGCGCAAAGAAATCACTCTGAAGATTCCCGACAAAACCTTGTTAGTAGATGACTCCCACCCCAAGGTCCATGCTGCTTTGAAAGAAATGTACGAGACAATGACTGGCTACTATGTTACTCGTTTCCCCAAATACTTTAAAGTTAAGCTGGGAATTGTGTACAATTCGATCACTGGTGAGAAATTTCCAAGGTACTCTGAATCATATACTTCGAGAGAGATTTTAAGTTTCGTAGTAACCTTTATAGAAGAAGACTTTCTTCTTTTGTTACAAGACGAAGGTTCTGAAGAATATGTTCTCCGTGCTAGCATTACTGGATTCCCAGCTGGATTCGACCCAAGTCTCAATTTGAATAAAACAATATCGCAGATCCACGTTCCAGTCCCTCAATATAAGCCTCGTTTGAAAAGTCCTATGGCAAACTTCTTTAACAAGTTGAATCCAAAGGATCTATGGATCCGCTCAAATTGGTCAATCCAGACTCACAATAATATGTATACTCAGTCGAACCATAACCGTGAGGGTGACGTTGTCAAACAATTGAGGGTGGAAGATATTGATTTCGAAAACGGTTGCTTCTTGAGAGTCGAAAGACAATGTTTTCTTAGGCTTCCAAAGACCGGAGCCAACTTAATGACTGTAAGAACATACTTAACACCAGTCCAGCATGTTAAAGACGAAGGTAATGGTGATGAATTGATTAGGGGTATAGAATCATTACCTGAGGAGATCGCTTTCTACAAGAAGAAAGGAGAATGGGGAGAGGCTGTTACTAGTTTCTTAAAAAGCTAACAGACTTTGATAATGTTTAGAATTAATACAAGCAACGCATTTTTATCTCAACTAGAAGTATTTGTGTTTAAATACTTTTAATTTGGGTGCAAATTCTACAAAAATTCTATAAAAATTCTAAAATAATTTAAACCAATGAAGTTTTGTTTCAGAGTGTAGGAAGTAAAAACAAGATTAGCCAACTGATAAATGGGTTGGAGGCATCAATGGCTCTTCAAGGTAAGGCACAATAGAAAATACAAAAAAAGAAGCTCCGCGACGGGGAATTGAACCCCGGTCTACCGCGCGACAAGCGGTAATTCTAGCCACTAAACTATCACGGACTTTTCTGAAATATTGTTTGTGGTTTATTATTATTATGTATCTGAAATGTGTTTTATTTCTGCAAGAAGATGCTCGTTGTTGATGAGTTACTTTGTAATAACCTGTTATCAATGCATTAGAACAAGTATCTTCATATTTCCCAATTATGTATCTTAATAAGTACTTCACTTCTCTGGATTCCTAAAGAAAAAGAGGCTGACGGAAGGAAGAGACAATGAATGATTCACATAATCTTAACTTGTTGCTTCTAATATTCTTATAGCTTCGTTAAACTAACTCAACTTAATAAAGAAAGCATGCTAAAATATTGGATGGTGTTCAATTATTAATTCTGGTTCATGGGTATACCTTGGTCAGAAAAAAATTTCAACAGATAATACCATTGAATCTAGTTGCTAACTCCTCAAACAACTGGTCACGAGCAGCCGCAGCTTGTGTATCTCGCTTTCATCGCCAACATTCTTGGTACTTCCAATCGCCTTAAATCTCCTTATTGGGATAATGGACAATTGAAAGAACTTTCATGAAAATCGCTATTTGAAATTTCCACTAGCACCTGACGAACTACTAACCCAAAGCCTCAAGTAGGCATTCAATTCCACTTAGTTGCGTCATATATTCTCACGTCTGGATAGAATCGAAAAGAAGGACGACTAAAATTGACAATGTGCACTAGTCAATCTTTTGAATACTCCGTATACCATCTCATTCATCCCATACCTCTATCAGAAGAGTTGAGATTGTCAAGTTGTGGTCATCTTGTGTGGATCTTTAACGATATCATAACCTTTAAACGAACATCAACTTTTGATTCAAATAAAGCAATATGCCAAAGCAATATGTCAAGGCAATATGGAAAGTAATGGCTCTGTTAGGTAACCATAGTTAAATGAAAGGCTTCCCGGTATCATGAGACTTATAAAAAATAATCAACTGCAGGTTGAATTGGAATCTTGTCTAAATTTCTTTGCATTTTTTTGGCTGCAAAACGAACTCAAATTTTGAAAAAGCAGTGATATCCATATACGGTCATTTGATACCATCGTTTATTGGGATTGACATCTTATCAGCCTCCTGCAACAATACAAAGTGCTTTACCTTGTGATGCGTGAGGCCTCATTCTAGCTACCAAAACAATTTCGGTGGCAAATGTCCAAGCTTCGAAAACCCCATAATACTTCCAAATGCGCGAATACAGCTTTAGTCGCGTCCCAGTTAGGATCCTCTTTAAAATTTAGCAATACTATTGGGTGCTGTGGGTACTTAAAGATCTCACTTTACACCCCATGTACGAAAGGTTAAGTCGAATTTAGACAAGGCTGACAATTATGGGGTGTAGTATAGGCAATCGAGGTACACTCACATTAGTCATTAATCACACACCTACAATAATAGAAGCAAACTAGGATTAACCAACTCATAATTGGCTTGACCGGGAGTAACTAGGAATATTTTCAATCGAGAAATTTATTAAAAACTAGCATTTACCTGAAATATAGAATTGAAGAACGCGTAGCAACATCATTTACTTCAATGATAAGTATGCAGCAGCAGATTCATAAGTTTTAGCAGGTTCTTTCTTCGATTGGTGATTCTTATTCAGCTTACTGTAATTCAGATCACCTTGAGGAGTCACCATCTTGAGAGCAGCAGTAACCTTCGATTTAAAAGTAGACCCAGTCTTAACAGAAAAGGTTTCAGAGTTCACAGACTCAGTTTTCTTTAATTGGTTGGACAGCATTGTAGTTGTAGTTGTATTCTAGAGATTATCTTATTGATAGATATTGATCAACAAAGAAGGGAGAATTGGTGACCCTTTTATAGTTTTCTACCCTTATACAAATTTTTATCTAGAATCTAAATGATCGCACATACGGTTATGAGAGATCAGCCGCTCTTTAAGAGTCAATTTAATTATCAGTAAACTAAATACATGACTAGGTACGGCTAAATGAAAGACAGACAACTCTCTCTTCTTCAAGCTGCTTCTACCTAACATTATCATGGTCAATGTATAGCCCAGTACAACTTGGTGTACACCTCTAGTGGTATACAATTGGCCCCTCATAGGTGTACGGCTTGTTCGCCACCGTGAGTCACAAACTCATTTATAGGATTTTTCACCCGTTGGTCCATTTCGAGGACTTGGGGGACCTTTGGGGTTACAGAATAGATGCAGAACAACCACTACTTTGGAGGAGGGCAACTACAATGCTCATACTGCTTACAAATTGATAGAAGACCGATTCTGGATTTTAACGGAATTAACTTTCTTAAAGCGTATCTGGTTTTTATGTATTTTCAGACTCAGTCTAGATCTTGAAAATGACGACTAAGCGCAAGTAGAAAATTGATAAACTTGGTTCTAGGTCCATTTCTAGGTTCGTATACTGATATAGTCTCAGGAAATCCGATAGACAAGGCTCGCTGTATATCAGCTTTGTTAAAATCAAATAAATAGGTAGAATAGTATTCTCGGAGTTCAAATTGGAGCATTATTGCGTAGAAGCTTTTGGAACTCAAATAGAGTCTTCAAAATAAACGTCAAACCTTCCATACACCATTGAATTCGGAATTAGATGGTGTAACCTTTCTTGGCACTCTTGATTTTGGTACCTCTTCAACGGCTCTACAATCTTACCACTAGAAAGCTATGAATGACTTCAGTGCCACACAGTTGCATCAATTGTGCTTCCAATTACACATTTAGAAGAATTTTCCAAATTGGTTACCACAGCCATTTAGTGATGTCCACTTTCGGACTCGTAAGGTTAAACTATGACTGATTTTTAATAAGCACAGTTGATACGTAAACGCTTGAAGTTGCTTTCCCGGTTTATCATTAATATTGCTTAGAATTTATGGATACGCTTCGATAAAGAGGTAGGTTATTATGGTGTTCAAAATTTATGTGAGCAAATTAAAAGAGCTTGGTTGACCTAGAATCGTGTTGTTCTACTTAACTGACTTCTATTTTAGTCTTTGATCTATGATTGAATGGGAAAGCTGGTAATTGTTGGTGAAATAAAACACCTTGTGACTCATAAGGATAGACTTGTCTAAAAAGCTCTAATATTGAATCAAATATTGACTGGATCCTTGGGTTTGAAAGCGATAAGAAGCTAGATGGCTCAAACTGGGAAGCAGGTTTGATATGCTACATTGAATTCATTCTCATTAAGGTCGTTTACGGAATACAGATACAATGCTTGAAACTCAATGAGGGCAGAACCTTATCTTGGCTGGATACCAAAGCATCTATGCGTACTTAATTGTATGATAGTGCTCTTTAGGTGTCAACGCTAAGCCACTTGCGCTGGCATGGCTCAAACATCTACATTATTCCAGTTTCGACTCGAAAGTAGACTTTGCATAAAATAGAGGCTAAAATAATAATACTGAACTCAATGTATCAGTACTTCTCAAGAGCTGTAATCTCGCCGTAAGTTTGCTCCTGAAATTCTATGCTCGACTAGTTGTTCAGTTTAATCAGAGTTCTGTTGTCTGGTTAAATTCTTTTCGCAGCCAAATTTGGTTGCAAAATCTAGTGATTGTTCAAAATATTAAGTCCTAGCTGCGTATAAATTGTTGGATTGAGTTAGATTGATGATCTGGGTTGTTGCTTAAAGTTGATAGGCGGTTCCTATTGAAAAGAAGTAAGAATACTTGGTTTGAGGGAAATTAGCAAGATCTACTAATAACTGCAGCAAGCCTCCTAGCTTGAATACTGATAGTTGAACGATATGGTAAATGAAGAGAGGTTGTTGGATAGATATACATCTTCTTACACATGATTGAAGTTTCAGGTAACTGGAATAGATAAAAATATAAACTAATGGGAACTTTTATCACTCAGGCATTGAATCTATAATGAGTCTTCATTCTGCCTCAGAAAACAAAAGATCTTTTGGTGTCCTGGAATTTTTAAGCTCTAGGATGATGTTGAAGTGCTTTTAAAGAATGTACGGTCTGATGAAAGATACACTATTATCAGGTGATTCTAATGTCTTGTACGACTACTTTCAAAGTACTTTTAACTTTAGCACCATCTTACAACAAACCCAAATAGGATTAATATTTTGCAGCCAGTTTTGAAAATGTGGTAATAAATTTCTAAGCAATGGATTGGTAAGAATGTTCAAGTTGAGGCTTTTGTCTAGATTCAAAGTTTCATTTTATCCCAATATAACTACAACTCAACTAGAAATGCCACTCTACTTAGTATTCGCCTCAAGTGTCATCAAAAAGCATGAAAATGTGATTCAAAAAGATGTTGGATTTAAAAGAGAATAATTTTTAACTAATATATGAACAATCCTTGAACTCTACTCGTTTAATTTAACGTAGTTAGCTGGGAACAAACCGGTTTCACCAGATGCTTTATGAGTACCAGACCACCAGTCGTCATCAACGAATTCGATTTCAATAATCAAGTCTCCTTCTGCAAATTCAATCTCGTTGTCTTCGTCCTTTTCATAATCGTATTCAGCTGTAGCAGTTGGACCAGAAGCAGCAGCAGCAGCAGCAGCAGGTTTAGCAGCAGCAGGAGCGGCGACAGGAGTAGCAGCAGCAACAGGAGTAGCAGCAGCAGCTGGAGCAGCAGATTCGCCTCCTTCCTTCAACTCAACATAAGCAGCAGGGAACAATCCAACTTCTCCAGACTTTTCGTGCTTACCAGACCACCATTCTTCATCGACAAAGTCTATTTCAATAATAACATCACCCTCGTCAAAACCGATTTCATTGTCTTCGTCCTTTTCATAGTCATATTGAGCAACAGCAGTGTTTGCCTTTTTAGTTTCACCTCTTGTTGGCAACGATGGAGCAGCAACCTCTTCCTCTTCTTCCTCTTCTTCTTCTTCTGGTTCCTCCTTTTTGACTGGTGGTAAAGAACGGCCTGGTAATACTGGAGCAGGAGGTTCCTCTTGTTTAACAGGAGCAGGAGGTAATCCACGTGTAGGTAATACAGGAGCAGGTGGTTCTTCCTCCTTGACAGGTTCAGGTTCTACCTTCTTGACTGCTGCAGGAGGTAAGCCACGTGTAGGTAAGACTGGAGCAGGAGGTTCTTCCTTTCTAGCTGGAGCAGGTGGTAATCCACGTGTAGGTAAGACAGCTGCTGGAGCAGGTGCTTCTTCTTCCTCCTCCTCTTCTTCTACCTCTTCCTCTTCTTCTTCAGGTTCATCTAAGGTTGTGCTTGCAAATTTGGCAGTAACGGCTTCAGGCTCTTCACCTTCCTTAACCACCTTGTATTGTCCTCTCTTTTCAGCCCAAATTTGAGCAGGGGTCTTACCGTCTTGGGCAGCAAAGTTTCTCAGTAAACCACCAACAACCTTTTCCTTACCTTCGAGGGTTGGCTTAGCACCGAACTTTGGTTTAGCTCCGAAAGATGGGGCAGATCCCGAAGGAGTTGATGGAGCTGGTTTGAAACGTGACGAGACAGAGTGGTCGACCTTGTGCTTTGGCAATGAGGTCATTCTACCATCAGAGCTAGGTTCGTTTGACTTGTATGCCTTCAATCTGTCATTCAAAGATTGAGCTTCAGGCTCGTCATCTTTAGCTTGTTCAGCCTTTTTGACGGGATTCAGTGAGATGGTGTCTGACTTTTGCTTTCTCAATTCAGCAATGTTGACTTTAGTTGGTTTGTAGGCAGAAGGAACGTCTTCCAAAGGCTTTTTGGTAAAGTCTCTTTCTTCGATTTCTTCTTCTCCGCCCCATTCATCATTGTTGGAGGCCTTTTTAGGGAGTGACTTGATAGGAGTTGGTAAGACTGGTTTTGGTGTGATTACAGAGCCTTGGGAGATTGGTTTTCCAGTTGAGGAAGGAACATACGAAGGTTTGTTAGTTGGTTTTGCGACAATTGGTTTGACAATGGTTGGTTTGTTAGCAGACGGTTTAGGAGCAGACTTTGCAGACTGGATCGAGTATCTAGCACCTGCGGCAGCACCAATTCTGTGCAAGAAGTCATCAACATCCAAGTCGTCTTGGTCTCTTGCAGTGATTTGAACATGGTACCCACTCAAGACCTTGGAGACGTCAGCAAAGTTAGAGGCAAAGGATAATCTCAACTTGGAAGGCGAATTGTCTGGGCACCAACCCAACAACAAGTTCTTGAAAACATCGGAGCCAGGAACAGACACACGAGCCAAACCGAATTGAACATGGCCATCAGTGAAGTGCTCAACGAATTCGTCCAAATCTCCGTTACCTGTGGCCGTGACATCAAGCGTGGCATTCTTGTCTACAGAATAGACAACATAATTCGTGGACGAATCGCCACGGACAATCTTGTCATAGGAATCCTGTATCTTCCTAGAGTTAGTGGATAAGTCGATTTTTTCCATTGGTAATGGGGATTGGTTGGAGCGTTTTTATGTAGTTGCTGCGGTGGATTTTGGAAAATCGGTTTGTTGCGGGTATTTGATTGTTGAGAAATTGATCGAATCCAAGACTTGATCGCAGTACAGTGTGTGAGAGTTAGTGACAAAAAAATGTGTCCACACTTGAGGGCACTGGGAAAAAATTAGTGGTGATGGAAAAGCTAAGCCTACTATCGTTAGTGTATTATTGGGAATACCTGACGTTGTGAAATGGGTGACGTAGGTGGGTTGGGCCTGAGTAAAAGAGAGTGATTGTACAAAATGATTTTTAGAGTTGAAGTGTTAGATTAGTACTAGTAGAGGCTCAATTGGTTGTGAAATGTCAATTGATTGTTATGTGATTGAGTGGTTGTCTATTTGATATATATATGTATTGAATACCGTCAACTGAGTAGATAACCACCCCCTTTCCCCTTCTCAATTGGATCCAGTAATCGTGAATTAGCGTAGTTTTTTTTACCTAAACATTTGTCAGTACAATGAAATTGGATTATTTAATAGGGAGGGAGGGGAGGTAGAAGGAGTTAAAAGGGAAGGTGAAGTGATGAATGGAATTTCTAAACACACCTATCATTACATTATAATTATGCCTCTTACAAATTTACAATAGATTGTTATCTTTTAATTAGGTTGATACGTATATGCGTATGTATATATATATTTATACTCTTGTTATTTTGTTAGGTACTTTTAACATCGACTGTCTTAATGTAGCACTAATTGATTTCACACATTGAATATGAATATTGAATATTGAATTATGTTAATCATTGACAATCAGTATGTTATAGTCATTGTAGGTACTCTCAAACCATCCACACCACTTCAATATGTTAGTTCTCATGTTTCTCTGATCAGCTTAAGAATTCAGCTTAACCAAGGCAAATACTAAACACCACATCATCACAAATCCAGGTATATCAGTCACCACACCATTCACAAACACTTCTTGTAATGGACTAGTGAAATACTGTTTAGGATTACCCCCACAACATAACAGCCAGAATAACAAGTTTGTTGATGTTATACCAAAAAAGTAGAATCCAAACCCATAGAATGACTCCAATGTCAAGATTCCAGCTGCAATACCTAATGCAAGACATGATATATCACGTACATGCTGCAATTTCTGCTTATTGGCTTCTATATTCTGTGCGTAGTAGATGACTTCGTTGGACATGTTGTGTTGTATGAAATATTGGTTTGATTTGAGAAATTTGAAAGTGCACGATGATTGTGGATTAGATAGTGGAGGTGAGAGAGGTGAGAGTAGTGATTAAAATGATGAAGAATGAGACATGATTTAGAAGCATGGAACTATACTGTTTCAGACAGTGAGGTCGTAAGTACCTACAGAATATGGACATCCGTTAATTTTATCGACCTTCATTGATCGTATTATTTATGATGTTGCAACCAAAATGATTAAGCCAAAGTTCATGATAATGTTAATACAACTACAATAGTATAAAATACCAGAGTTTATCTACCAATTGAATTTTAAATAAGGTATTGGCATACTCATCATATAAAAAATGACTACCAATAAAACAGAACTTGTCAATCTCTATCTCATCAATATTTCTATGCTCAATCACCACCACCACTCCTCTACCTCCTCTATCTATTTCTACAATTAAAAACCAACCACTGATCACTAACTTCTTATTCATCCACTTCTCCCAACTACTCGTACCAAAATCTCAACTCCAAACTACAATCCACATTACCTCAACCAACAATCCTATCTTCATCTTGAACATTCCTCATACAAATCACCAAATATCAAATCAATTTTATATTTTTTTTTTTAGTAATTTAAGTGGCGACTGTAAATAATGACCGATAGTCCTCCCCTCGAGACTACTCTGAATCTTAAGAGGTTCTTATATCTGTTTGCTCTTGATTCAAACTTTCAATTTACTAATGAAAGTAGACAACACTTGCGTAAAGCGCTCTTTCTTGCGGCAACAGATAATGGAAACTACTTGGATTGGTTCTTCCCAAGCGCATTTCCTGTAAATGATAATGAAGAAAACCAACAAGAAGTACATGCTACACAACCTCAACATACCAGTCAACTGTCCATTGATCAAATTACAAATAAAATCGAATCTGGCTACAATTGGAAACTATCCAACTACTTTAAATTACACTTGAAATGTGGTAGCTCAGTTACTCATCACCATGCCAGCTCACACTCAGAAATGCCATGTGCTCGTATTTTCCGCAAGGGTGAACCAATCTACAGATGCTTGACTTGTGGATTCGATGAAACTTGTGCAATGTGCCTGCAATGTTACCATCCAGACCACCATAAAAACCATAGGGTGAACATCACCGTTTGCCAGCGTGAAAATGGAGGTGTTTGTGATTGCGGTGACCCGGAAGCATGGGTCAAGGAGTTCAAATGTAGACGTTATAACGAAAAACAGAGTCAATTGACAATCTCCACGTCAAATACCGTACGCAAAATCTCCACTGACGAGCAATTACCAGAGGATTTCGCATTATCACTCTTAAAAACCTTTGAAACAGCTTTGGACTTTGTAATCGATGTGATGGCCTTATCAGACATGCAATTTGACGAACCTATAGAAGATAAAAATGTCCAAATCGAAAAAATCAGAAGCAACACCGAAGCAAGCGCCTTGAGTGCCTACAAGTACCAAGTTGCCTCCTCGAATGACGACGGAAGCTTCTTCTACGACCCACCAAGTCCCAAGTTCTCACTTATAGTATATAACGACCAGATACGACAGTACAGAGATGCCGTGCAAAGAATACACCTTGCAAGTCGCAAGGTGAAACAGTTTGCAACCATGGTCACAAACAAAGTTCAAAATTATGGTAAAGCAAAGGTGATCACGTCTTCAAACTTGGAAACTTTGATAGAACGCCAAAATATCTTGGGAGCTACAGGTTTGGCAACATGTGTTAGAAACAACCGTGACTTGTTCCGAGAAGACATGTGTGACGAATTATTGATGTGGTTTGCAGATGTAACAGAGAGTGAGTTATTCAAAATTAACTTACACACCAAAAACTTGTATTGCCAGGCGTTTTGTGGTAAGTGGAGCGTAGGACTTGAAAAACAAGACGGGGCTCCCACTGATTATAAGGTGGGCAAATTGGATAGTTTGAAGATTCCTAAAATTCCGTCTTCTGCAGTCGAACGTAACTGCCAGTCACACTGGTACTTTAAACCATCAAAGTGGAACTTATCTGAAGATTTATGCAAGAGCTGTAACTATAACTTAACAGATGAAGAATATGATCTCCACAGTTCCCACTTGGGTTCAAGATTACAGTACTTTATCTACTTGGATATCAGATTTTGGAAATCTATCAGAATATTATTACACGATATGTTCTCGACCTCATTGATCACCAACTTGCGGTATAAAGAAATCATTTCAAATCAATACGTCGATATCTACCCAACAATAGCAGACATGTTTTTGACTTTGGATAGAGAAGCTGAATGGAATATCATGTGCACTCTCTCCACCCAGTTGTTCACATGTCCATCTAATTCAACCAGAATACTCCAACATGGAGATGTATCTCGTATCTTTGCACTGATATACGGATTCTTAACTGTTGGAGAAATTAAATCGCCAGAGAATGTTGAAGTTACAAACGAAATCTCTGTGAATAGTTTGAAGAACAGAAGATGGAGTCAAATCTTTTTTGACATTGGATACATTTTAAGCAGAAGCACTGACCCTGAGACTATCCTCACCACTAACATCATCCCCATGGCGTGCGATATTTTGGCATTGTTCCAAGGAAAACCAGTGATGAAGAGAGAAAAGAACAACCACGTAGAATACGAATCTCCTGACTACACTGCATTTTTCCAGTCAATAATGGTAATCTACCAATTTGCAGAATTTATTGCACAGTCCTTGAACAACCTTACAAAGGGTAAAGCCATCACTGATGAACAAGGGCAGACTATAAATTCCGATGAACTCTATACTTACAAGAAGTCTTTTGCTACAAACGCTATTTCATATGTGATCAAGTTTTTGTACAGATTAGAAGAAAACAACTATCCTGGATTAATTGACGATCTTATTGATATCAACTTATCTCCTACCAAGAAGATCTCCAAGGAATTGATTGGGGGCAACATCATTCAACACTACTCGATTGACGAAGAAAAAGTTAGTTTTTTGCACCCAATCCACTCATTCTTGTGTTGGCTCATAGAGTTATCAGGTTTCCGTTCTGCCATGGAAATCAAAGAGGTTCTCGAAACAGCGACTATGGAGACTGGATTGATCAAAAGATTGGAAATCCCCAACCCATTGACGTCTATTTTTGATTACCCTATCAGAACCATTGTTTTAATGTCACAGATAAAGTCAGGGTTCTGGGTTAGAAACGGTTACAGTGTAAGGTATCAATTGCAATTTTACAGAAACACCTTTTTAAGAGAGAGCGGATACATGAGAGACTTATTTTTAACTCAGGTTTTAATCGTATCCAATACCCCTAACCTTGTGTGCTTTCTTATTTTCAGTAGATGGCTTTTCATGAATGGTTGGATTGTGGATAACGTTGAATCAGCTCCTCATACAATTGAAGATGGCCACACTGTGCGCGATGAAAATAAGATTGCATATGACCTGAAGACACTTCCTTACATGTTGGAGGAATGTATGAACTTTTTCATTCACGTTTTAACCGAAGACTTGAGTTTACGGTCACTTGACGTTGACACAACCAAAGAGACTAGAATAAAGAATGAGATTTTACACAACTTGTGTTTTGGTCCAATGACTTACACACACTTTTGTGCTCAGATTCCAGATCACATCTTATTGGAAAAGAAGTTTGATTTGATATTGAAGGAAATGACAGACTTCACTCCACCAAAAACACTGAAAGAGACTGGAATATACAAGTTGAAAGAAGAATACATCTGTGAAGTCAACCCTTACTATTTTAGTTATACAACAAACACCAAGGATGACGCAATCAAGTTTATGAAAGAACGTATTCATAAATCAACTGGGAAATCAGTTGCTGATATTGTCATTAGTCCAAAACTCAGAGACCCTGAGACACTTGGAATTTACAAGTTTATTGGAAACTTTTCGACACTGTCGTATTTCTCTGAGTTTTTAATCAGAACACTCAATTACATCAAAAATGAAGGTATCGACAAGGCTGAATCACTTTTGGAGACAGCATTGCACTTGGTTCATATTTGCTCTTACGAACAAAATGTTGACGTTGATCAATATGGTACATTCTATGACAGATTTGTGAATATTTCAGACAGCTTTGGTGTTTCTATTGCAACCGTTCTCTACGGATTTTTAGTGGATGACGTTTTCAAATCATATCACACGAAAATCAGAGCCATCTATAGAATATTTGAGAATAAGTATGAAAACCTCGGCAAGATACTTTCAGATCAAATTCCTACTTTTGAATTGAGCGTGATTGAACATGACGTTGATATGATCACCAACGAATCAGAATTGAAAAAGAAAATGGCTCAGGACCGTAAGGCCAAGCTCATGCGCAAATTTAAGAAGCAACAATCCCTGTTCCTTAAATTGAATAGCTTCGATGAAGCACCAACTAGCGAAGACGTTGACATGGAAACGTCCGATAATGAAGAACAACAAGGATGGTTATTCCCAGAACCACATTGTATTTTATGCCAAAATGCCTCAGAAAATGCAGGACCATTTGGAATTATAACACACTTTAGTAAATCATCTGAGTTCAGAAACGTGCCATTTGATGACAAGTATTGGTTCCTCAAGTCCTTCTCAGACAATGCAAATTTGGACACTGAAGTAGTTGAACCTGAAGACGAGAAATCTGAAAAGTGGAAAGCATATTTTACTAAAGTTAAGGAAGCAAATGTTATTGGACCTGGTTTCTCAAACTCCAACCAAGTTTCAAGTAAGTTGGTATCTCTGAGTTGTGGCCATGGTATGCACTTCCAGTGTTACATTAATTTCTTAAACAACAATAGGAACAAGCTGACGCAAATCACAAGAAATTATCCAGAGAATTCTGAACATAAAGAGTTCCTTTGTCCGCTCTGTAAGGCCATAAACAATATGTTTATTCCAATCTTGTGGTCCAATAACAATAGAAGCTTGAAATCATTTTTGGAGCCATCTTACAATAACCCATTTGCCAGCTTGAACAAGAGCTTGCTTCTGAGCAGCACTTGGTACCGAAACTTTGTTAACGTTTCTGATCATGATATTGAAGAATTTGTGGTTTTGAATGGACCAGCAAAAGACATGATATTGGAGAATCCTGAGAAATCGAATGGTAACAGTGGGACTGATCAAAAGAGTTTCAGACTCTTGCTCAGTAATATGTTCCAGATATCATCGTTCCTCTCATTCCCACAAGTTTTCAAAGCTGACTCCACCTTTATTGTTGTAAATACAATCAAATCAACAGAAATTTACTTGAGAGGAACAGAGTCTTCAACTGGTTTAGTTATCAGTCAACTTTCGAATAACTCATTGATTAACTTGAGAACGTTGAATGAATTCAGAAATACTAGTGTGTTGATGAAAGTCAAGAATTGGATCCATGCTATGAACCCCAAGGATGATGCATACGCTAAAGTAATGGCAAATATCTTCTCTTTGGCTCCTGACGTTATCAACACTACTATATTAGAAGCTGACTTCTTTGAGTTGCTTGTGAATATAGTTCCTGTTAAATCAAATGGGTTCCTGTTCAATGCAATCTTGAGAGTGTGTTATTTCTGTCTGATGTTACAAGCGTTAGCGACACTATCAAAGGAGATGAAGAACCACAAGTTTTATCAAAATCAAGACTTCACAATTTTGGATGTACCAGTTATACCTGGAACAGACAACACAGCAGCAGAAGCTTCTCGCCAAGTCTTTTCAAAGTTCTTTATGAATGAAGAAGAATTAGATCTTGGACTTTACAATAAACCCAATTTCGGGCAAGTCATTTACTCTATGCTAGTAAAGGCTACCAATGTGTTCTTGAGACGTACTGCAATTTTCGCATTTGTACAGTGTGCTTCTCTTGAAAACATCGACATGGATTCTAAATCACCTTTGGAAGCAGACAGGCTTTGTAACTTTTTGAATATCCCAACAGTGAAAGAAATATTATGTGGATTGGTTTCAAATGAATCAAGTAGTTTTGATTTGGAGGCTGGAATTTTCAATTCATTTATTAATTCTTTGCGTCATGCCAAGTTCAACTGGGATAGCTTAGAAACCAGCAAGCAAATGGAATACCCTGGTATAGTGAAGTTGATTGATCTCCCTGATAGGTTAGACAACTTTTTCAGTGACTACTATTACTCTGAGAGGTTTGGAAATCCTCACATGACTATTGAAGACCCAGCAGTGTGTTTGTTCTGTGGTGTAGTTGTTGATGCTCAAAAAGCATCTATCGGAAGCAAGGAAGGTCAATGTACTACGCATTTCTTGAAGGAATGTCCTAATGAAGTTGGAATATTTTTGTTACCTAAAGACCGCACGTTGTTATTGCTACACAAGAATGGAGGTACTTTCCACCACACCCCATATTTAGACCAACACGGTGAACTGCCAACTGAAGCTAAAAGAATGAAACCCATTTCATTGATGAGTTCAAAGTACGACGATTTCATTCGCAATGTATGGCTTCAACATAACGTTGCGAATATTATCGTGAGAAATTTGGACAGCTCAATGGACGTGGGAGGTTGGGAGACGTTGTAATCTATAGGCATTATATGAAACATTATTAGATAATACAAATTATCAAGCAACTATTAGTATTATCAATTTACAATATCTAGAATGTATAAATGTATTTTTAACCTGTTATTAGAACAATGTCTATCTATATAAATCCGTAATGGGGCTTAATCATCATCTTCCTCTGTTTCCCAATCATTAGCCCAAGACATATCTAGTGGCATTCCAAAGAGATTTCTGGTCACGTATCCATTCAAGTTTTGATTCAACCAAAGCTGGTTCAAGAATCTGTACCTTACTTCATTCAAACTCGCTTTACCATCTGTGTTTCCCCTTTTATATTCACCGTGGAGAGTGAGGTAAGGTGCTGGCAATACTAGGTAAATTGGTGTGTGACCAATGTATATGCAAATTTTCAAGTCGTTTTGGTGTGGGATATAAAAGATACCAGTATGGCTGGAGCATGTAGCCATGTGCGGCAAGAGTTTTTTGTTCCTGGTCTTTAATCCACAGTGCAAACAGATGAGAGAATTCATGGTTCCAGAAGCTGAAGTTACAATGTCAATCACGCACGAGTTGTAGTCTTGAGGAAGGTCAACAAGTTTAACAACAGCTGGGTAGTCAAGAGACATAATACCTGATGTGGAAACACTGTTTTTTGGTATTCTGTTGGAGAGAACAAAATCGTAAACGTTCTGAGGCAAGCTTGGCGTAGTCCGGTCTTTGGCAATCTCAAGTATTAATTCATCCAATGAATGAACTCCAAGGGCGGCTGTTAAAGCTCCCAGACAATCCATATACTTTTGGTCCTCTATTTTGTCAGGAAGATCAGCCAAAATTGCTGAAGAAGTATGGACATTTTCTTCAGTATTGGTACCTGTAAGTAAATCGAGCAATAAAACACATTGTCTCAAGAAAGGTAACATGACTCTTTCAATTGAGAAGTAAAACACCTCTATAACCAGCTCATAGTCAAGGTTAGCAGACATCTCCAGAACGATTTGGTTATCTAATCTGATTTGATTCAAGATTTTCCTCAAACTGGTCAAGACTTCTGGTGCGATACTAATACCAGGGTTACTCTTGAACGTTGTGAAAACCTTTGGCATCGCTGCGGTTCTCTTTAACAAGGAGGCTGCCGCAATGGTGAATGACTTGGCCATGGCAAGAGATACCAAGGTTTTAAATGATTCATCAGTTTGGAAATAAAGGAGTACAAGTTCATTGAACGCACCATCGACTCTTGCAGGAGAGCTCCAAAATTCGTTGGTTTCCAAGCTCAAATCATAGTTGGTACCTAAAAGCAGTGAAGAGCTTCTAAATGCGTAAACAATTGCTCTGGTCTGCATCAAGGACTTGATAAGAGTTTTGGTTAAACCTGGAATGGCATCCAAGAAATTACTTAAGCTCGACTCACCTTCAATTCTAGTTGCAATTTCATTCATACGAATTGTATTAGCAATCAAAATCGAAAAACTCATGAGTCCATTCAAAAAGACTTCATTGTCGGACTCCAGTGGTAGGTAATCAACCCTGACCAGATCAACAATCTCGCTGTTACCAACTACAGCAACTTTCTTCAACAAATCAGCAGAGAAGAAATCAGCAGAGAGCATGGATTGCAATAACCTAGAGGTTTTGGTTACTCCAGACGAGCTTAAAATCTGGTCATATTTGAGACTGTTTGGAGCTTCAAATTCCAAGTCGGAAGGTTTTACATCACTTGAAGGAGGCATACATGAAGGAACAAAGATATCATGCAAATTGTGACAAAGTGGACATGTTGCATGTTTGTAACGACTACTGTTTCTCAAGCTGTTATTGAAACATGAAAAGTGAATAACATGGCCACAGGTCGAGATAACATTTGCCACCATATGCTTAGTGTCTTCGCAGTCGTAATAGTATCCATGGCCATACAAATTCTTCTCTTTATCAGGAGTTTGCTGGTTGTTGTAAGATTCGAATGCCAACTTTGAATATTGCATATTATTAGGAAGCTTCCAAAAGGCTGACGACTTAGAAAGTGTAGCCATGACTCCAAATGGTTCAGTTGAAGACTCAGGTTCTCCACAGTAGACACATACACGTAATTCTCTACCCAGAGGTTGAGGAGTTTCCTTATTCATATTCTGATCCATGTCTTTGTTTTGGTTCAAAAACTTTTTCCTTTGCTTCTCAAACTTAAGCATAACCTTGCGCTTCCTGTCTTCATTGATTCTCTTCTTTCTTTCATTTTCAGATGAAAACATGTTTGTTCTTTTCAGTAGTTTTCTTTGTCTATATGCATTGAAGTATTCCTCTCCAAAACTATCAATCAAGTTTTCAACAATCCTTTCATCCTTTTGAATAAGAAGGTCAACCAAAAATTCAGCCTTTGTAGTAATGTTTCTAGGCATCTTGGACTCTGCAATTGTCAATAACAAGTCGGAAATGGAAATGTTAATAAAATGCTCACACAAGTAACCTTTACCATGAAGGTTCTCGTCGTCAATTAAAATTGCATGGAACAAATGCAATAATTGTGCCAAGTATGAATCATCTTGTGTATTGATTGCAACTTGTAACAATTTGTATATGAGTTTGGCAAAATCTTTGGTTTTGGCAAACCGTCCAAGGTTGTTGTTAACAAATTCCAGCTTAGAAGGCTTGACTTGAGGCATCAAGATGACGTCTTCTTCATGAATTCTTTTCGTCTTGGCAATGTTTTTAGTGATTGCATCGCTCACAGCTAAGAATTTGCTGGTGTCAGAATATAAACTTAATGGGTCCAAAGATTCTAATACACTTTGTTTCAATCTGAACAATCCAACATCCTCCAAGCCAGTAGGTGGTTGGTAGTCTGCCAACAGGAGTAAAATCTCGTTAAAGTCATAGTCACCATGCTCGCTATCAACATGCAAAAGGATCTTACTATATGATTTTGGTTTAACACACAAGGCATACGAAATTTCCAACTGAATCTTTCTGAGCAAAACGTCTTCTTGGGAGTCGGCTTCAAATGCCCTTCTTTCGGTGAGCAAGTTGTAGAGAAAGACAATCAACGTCTCTGCAATCAGCAGAAATCTATCTTCGTATATTGTCTTGTCAAAAGACGTCTCTCCCAGGTACCATCTGAGTAATTCCCATCTATCTAAAATGTTGAACAATGTAGTGCGCGCATTGTCGTAACAACAGGCAACTTGGTTCAAGTGGAAATCTCTAATGTAAGTAGTATCGCTCATCTTTGGGTCAAAGTAAAGAGATGCTTGTCTAGAAGCAGTAATACCATTCCTGATCCAGAAACCTATTTTAACTTGGGCACCCAAAACAATACTTCTTAACGAAATATCGGATATGTTCATGAATGGTCTGTCTAAATTAGTGATCAAGTCATGAAATTTTTCCAATCCAAAGTTCTGGATAATGAACGACAAAAATGAATTTATCACATTAACAAATGCAACGGGTTCTTTACTAACCTGGAAGTCAGCGATCCCAGGAGCATGCTTTTTAACTTGTCTTAATACCAAGAAATCGAGGATTTGGGAAACGCATCTTTGAATTTGAGCGTCCGAAACACCACTAGTAGCAGCTATTGACTTGACAGCTCCCAACAAGTTGATAGAATATTCCAAATGAACAACAAAGTCGTAAGACTCAATTTCAACGTGTTCTCCATATTTCCTTTCCATAGACCAGAACCCTTGAAAGTTTCTTAAGAATAACAAAAGCATTGTTAAGTTATCCTTCTCTAAAAATGATTCTGTGTATGCGCCTGCAAACTCCTTTTCAGTAAAGTGCTTGACATGTAGTATACCACGGACAATAGCTCTTTTGATAGACACATATGTCTGTGGACGATTATTTTTGATCTCTACAAAGTTTGGGTACCCACTCTCAAAGTTCTTTTTCGAAGAGTTCTCTTCGATCAAACGTGTTAAAGGTCCAAGGATTTGCCCAATTTCATCACGGTTCATAATACCCTTGACACTTGTTGGACATGTGAAAAGTTGTGGTGAGATATCCAACAAGCAGTTGAGGTGATCCTCACGATCTGAGAGCGCCAACGTCGTAATCAACACCGGGTATATGGACATTGTTTGCTTTGAGAAAATGGCCTTCAGTTCCGGGTCTGCAAAAATCGGCACAAGAAATAGTTTGCTAAGGATTTTACGTACCAGTGTAGGGAAACGAATCTGGAAAAGAAGGAAGAATTGAATTCTCGAGTTTTCAATGGTGTTTAAAGATTCTTTGGGGACGAGAAGCAGGTGGGTTGGTCCCATCAAGTCCTCTGATTTTATCAGAGGGTTTACTGCTGCGAGGCCAAAGTTAACAAACTTACCATTGTCTAGTAATCCATTTTCAAATAACTTACGTTCCAAATTAACAGATAAATTGTCCAACATAGATGTGGGGAATGGGTTTGCGAATTCGAATCCTGGGGCCAATAACAACTTTGGGAGTGCTTGTTTGCATACTTCTCTGAATATAGCGTTGTTGGGGAATTCCGAAACTTGAATCAACCAGTTGAACATTTTCTCACAGATTGTTTCGCGCATATAGTCTCTTGCGCTTATGATGGTTCCTACGAGACCGTTCATTTCAGCCTTGTTTTTGGTTTCAAGGAGGTCTGAGTACAGGGCGGAACGTTTCAAGATCACACGTCCCTCCTTTGATATGATTTCTGCAAATCTCTTTGCGCTTTGTTCGCTAACCCCGACAGCCGTTACTATTGCGAGTGTTGCTTCATCCATTTTATGGTGTTCGTCATTTAAAAGTAGGAGGAACCACATATCGTGTGAGTTGATGTCGCGTACTTGGTATCTTTCAAATGCAAGGTTTGAGGCTTCCGAGATTGATTTCGATGTGAGTAAGCTGTCTTCAGCTTTGTTTGCATTTTTATGTACAAATGGGAGTGATTCCACAGAGTAGTTTGTCACGTCCAAGATATAATCCAAGCATACCTTGATTGTTTCGTATACAGATTCATGGAAGTGGGTTTCGTCTAATGGTTCCATTGTACATTTACAATTCAAAGGTTTGAATGCTTCCAGATCACCACAGTCACACAAGGCTTCACCTCGTGATTCGCTCACACCGACATCATGTCCCACATGATCCTCCTTGTTGAAACAGTGCATGCACAAAACACAGGTCTCATCAAACCCACACTGGCGGCACCTATACATGGGTTCACCATTCATGACCTGTCTAGCACAAACCTTATTTGGAGGATGAGAATACATTGGCGGGATATCCTTGAAGTCCGCAAACTTTGTATCACCAGGATCCATGATTATTGGGAATTTATAGTCTTTCAAAGCATCAATCTCTTCCTGAGATAGGCTGGGTAATAACTCATTCAAGTACTTACCTTCATCAGATACAGCATAATAAAGAGCCTTCTCTAAATTATACCCTATAGCACCATGATGCTCGAAGTAAAGTAGACTAGGAAGGTCCACAAGGAACCGCTTAAGCAGTTCGGGTCTCATCTCAAATGGTTACTCGATTACTATTCCTTCTTCTTTGATTTCTAAGGAGGGAATTTTTGAGTTGAGGAACGTACTGCATATTCCATCAGGAACCCGTATACAAAAAATTTCAACATGGGAAAAAGATTGAAAGAGTCACGATAGACATGTCTGTATTAACTGATCCTACTGAGCAGTACAATCTTATTACGAAGGGTTTGCAAGAGACCTTGAATGGGCAGATCATTAAGGATGTTTTAGAGAAGGAGAAGAGGGCTCTTAAGCTTTACTGGGGTACTGCACCTACTGGTAAGCCTCATTGTGGGTACTTTGTAGGTATGATTAAGTTGGCTCATTTCTTGAAGGCTGGGTGTGAAGTGACTGTTCTTTTGGCTGATTTGCATGCTTTCTTAGACAACATGAAGGCTAGTTTGGAAGTTGTTCAACACAGAGCCAAGTACTACGAATACATTGTCAAGTCTATTTTGACATCGATCAATGTGCCAATTGAAAAGTTGAAGTTTGTTATTGGTTCTTCCTACCAACAGTCTCCAGGATACATTTTGGATTTGTTTAAGATGTCGAATGTTGTTTCACAGAATGATGCTAAGCGTGCTGGTGCTGATGTTGTGAAGCAAGTTGCCAACCCATTATTGAGTGGGTTGATTTACCCACTCATGCAAGCTTTGGATGAAGAATACTTGGACGTTGATGCTCAATTTGGTGGTGTTGACCAAAGAAAGATTTTTGTTCTTGCTGAAGAAAACTTGACCTCGATCGGTTACAAGAAGAGAGCTCACTTGATGAACCCAATGGTCCCAGGTTTAGGTCAAGGAGGAAAAATGTCTGCTTCAGACCCAAACTCCAAAATTGACATTGTCGAAGACCCAAAGGTGATTAGAAAAAAGATCAACAGTGCTTACTGTGCACCTGGTGATATCGTAGACAATGGTCTTATCTCCTTTATCGAATACGTCATTCAACCAGTGCAAGAACTCAAGACTGACGTACCTGACACTTTCCAATTTGACATTACTAGACCAGAACAATACGGAGGTAACATTTCATACACCTCTGTGGCGACCTTAAAGGAAGACTTTGCTAGCGGGAAGTTATCACCTGTAGACTTGAAATCTGGTGTTGCTGACAGAATCATCGAGATGTTGGCTCCAATCAAGAAGATCTTTGAAGAGAGTAAGGAGTTCCAAGAAGCTGAAGCAAAGGGTTACCCTGCTCCTGTCAAACAGGAAAAGAAGGCAAAGAAGGTGAAGAACAAGGGAAGTAGATACCCTGGAGGAGCCCCTGAAGGAGGTGCTGAAGTTGAAAAGGCTACTGAAGCTTTGGAGGCTACCAAATTGGCTTAGAGTTTTTAAATAAACGTAATTTTTAAGAGTTGTAGTGTTCTGAGTGCAAATGAAGTATTTCTGATTTTGTTGGAAATTTTGCAGCCATTTTTACGAATTTGAAATAAGTTGTAATATGAGAGGTGATGTTGAATGGAGGTTGAAATAGCACAAGCTTGGGGATGTGTTGGAACTGTGAGGTTGTAGGTGAACGGGAGCGATCCTTGAAGTGTAATAGTAAACAAAGTATGCACACAACAAATTGACAAGTGCAATTTCTCATATTGAAAAATAACAAACTAACAACTATTCACCTGTTACAACTCTGCAACCACCCTACAACTAACCACTTAATAACAGTCTGCTTCTCCAAGATTCACTATCTAATTACCTAAGCAATTACCTAATCAATCAAAACAGCCAATCAAATCCTAATTGAAAAAAATTAGCAGTGAAGAAAAAAATATATACAAGACAATAAACTAGTCGTCAATATGGTATGTCTTTGCGTGGATATCGATGTGAATAGCAGGGTTGGATAGGGAATTCCTAAGTCTAGTATTTAAATTTGAGAAGAGCAAACTTTGGTTGACTTTGGTTGGTTCTAGAGGTGAGGTGACTGAATATTGAAGTATCGAATGGTGAACATTGAATATATTGAAGAATACGAAATTGATTGAGATTCATAGAGATGATGGAAGATAAGCAAACCAAAGATATCAAGAAGTTAAAGGTTCAAGTATCAGAGGTTCCTGAAGAATATTTCAATCAATGTAGAAGAATGAATATTGAATAGGTGGAAATGAATCTATGAGGAAACCAAACGAACCCACAGAAACCTAAAGAGAAAACCATAAACCCACTAAAGAGAATCCAAAGACAAGTCAAATGGCTTGAGAACTTGGGATATCCTTACCACCAAATCCAAATCACCAATCCAAAAACACCTACTAACAATTTAGTCATTCTTATCTACTTTTGCCAAAAGGAACTCTGTCTACGTTGCCAGCATTTTCGCCGGTGCATTTGCCTTCCAAGGTTTCTTTGACGTTGCTGTTACCAAATGGTACGAGAACCACAACAAGGGTAAGTTATGGCACGATGTTAGAGGAAAGTTCCTCGACGGTGGTGACGAAGATGAAGATGATGAGTAAACTTAAGAAATAGAATCACACAAACGCTTCATTGGCCTCCAGCCAAGTGTAAGGTTAAATCTCTAATGCATGTTTATATACTCAAGAATAAAGCAAACTTACTATTAAAAATGTACCAAAAACTTTTTGTAGATTACACGTGATGGTTCAATAAATTTAACTCATCATTAATAATGGCCGTGATCAATCAGCCCAATAGTCAGATCAAGTTGACCAATGTGTCGCTTGTTAGAATGAAGAAAGGAAAGAAGCGGTTTGAAGTTGCTTGTTATCAGAATAAGGTACAGGATTGGAGACTGAAGGTTGAGAAAGATCTCGATGAGGTGTTGCAGATTCCTCAAGTGTTCATCAATGTATCGAAAGGACTTGTTGCTAATAATGACGACTTGATGAGTGGGTTTGGGACTACCAACCAGACTGATATTATTGCAGAGATCTTGACTAAAGGAGAGATCCAGTTGAATGAGAAGGAACGTAGTGCTAACTTACAACAGAAACAGAATGAGTTCCTCACCATCATTTCAACCAAGTGTATCAATCCAAGATCCAAGAAGAGATACCCACCTTCGATGATCCAAAAGGCATTGAACGAATTGAAGTACCACTCGAATCCATCGAAATCAGCTAAATTACAAGCCTTGGAAGCAATCAAGATCTTAGTGGAAAAGCAAATCATCCCTATCGCAAGAGCACAGATGAAAATCAAGATTGTATTGACCCGTAAATCTTACAACAAGGTATTTGAAGAAATCAAACCAAACATCGACCTGATTGAAGATGAAACTAAGACCGATAAATTATACGAATGCGTAGGTATTATCGACCCCATTAACTACAAGAAATTAGTGGAACTCTTGGAAGGCGAAACTGCTAAGATCCCTGCTGGAGAAGGTTCAATAGAGGTATTGGACATGGCTGCAATTAAAGAGTAAATTTTATAGGCGTAAAAAAGAGCATGCTGAATAATTTTTTTTTTTTTTTTTTAGCTTCATCACAAAAATTTTTCATATCTAAAGAACAGTAACCATGTCTATTGTATTACCTAGCTTACCATCGGGTAAGAGTGATTCATTCAAGGGAGTGTCAAAGTACTCTTCTGCCGTACGTCGTCCAATTGAACCAGTTGGACGTTATTTCTTAGCACATGCTTCTAGAACTTTAAGGGGCCACACTTGGTCAGAGTATGAGAAGTTGGAAGCTGAGAACAATGTTCAAAAGATTGAGACAAATGAAGATGAAGACTTGGGAGATGAAGAACAATCTAAGGAGTTGTTGAACCATGACCCTAGAGAATGGAAGACTGCTGATTTGTATTCTGTTCTTGGGTTGTCTCACTTGAGATACAATGCCACAGAAGATCAAATCAGAAGAGCACACAGAAAGCAAGTGTTGAAGCATCACCCAGACAAGAAGTCTGCTTCTGGAGGATTAGATCAAGATGGATTTTTCAAGATTATCCAAAAGTCATTTGAGATCATGTTGGACACAACCAAGAGACAACAATACGACTCTGTCGACACCAACGCAGACGTCAAGCCACCATCGACCAAGACCACATACGATTTCTTCGAGGCTTGGGGACCTGTTTTCTTGAGTGAAGCTAGATTCTCCAAGAAGCAACCAGTTCCAGTTTTGGGAACCTTGGAGTCGACCAAGGAAGAAGTTGACGCATTCTACAAGTTCTGGGGAAGTTTCGATTCTTGGAAGACCTTTGAGTTCAAGGATGAAGATGTTCCAGATGACACTGCCAACAGAGACCACAAGCGTTACATTGAACGTAAGAATGTTGCTGCTAGAAAAAAGTTGAAGCAGGATGACAACAAGAGATTGATAGATGTAGTTGAAAGAGCACACAGCGAAGATCCAAGAATCAAGTTATTCAAGGACGCTGCTAAGGCTGAAAAGGAAAAGAAGAAGTGGGACAGAGAAGCTGGTGCTAGAAAGGCTGCTGAAGAAAAGGCTGCTGCTGAAGCTGCTGCTGCTAAGGCCGCCGAGGAAGCTCTTGCTAACAAGGCTGGCTCCAAGAAGGCCAAGGAAGCTGCCAAGGCCGCAAAGAAGAAGATGAAGAGAACCCTTAGAAGTGCCGGTAAGGACTTTGACTACTTTGGTGATGCTTCTAGTTCTGCTATTATTGATGCTGAATTGGAAAGATTGGTTGAGGCTCTCAATGACACTCAATTGACCACTGTCACCGACAAGCTCAAGGATGCCGACGCTGCTACTGCCAAGTCTGCTCTTTCCGAGTCTGCTAAGGATGCTTCTATTACTGTAAAGTACTTTGCTTAAATCTTAAATTTTTTTAGATAATACACCAATAGAAAATTATTTACTTTTCTTCATCGTCTTCAACGTCTGCAACCAGGATTTTATGCCTTAATGCGTTTCCATCCATGTGGTAATGTTGTTTTCTGATTGCTTCAAAACGTGCATGTCTTTCCTCTGCAGTTTCTTCAGGTTCCTCCTCTTCCTCTTCCTCTTCTTCTTCAGCATTTTCATCTCTGACTACTTCACTTCCATTGAGAGAATCAATAACTTGAGAAGCATCACCTTCACCTTCACCCAATTCGAATCCTGGTATTTCCTCTTCATCATTAATATTATAATACTCACCATTAGGATCGAAACCACCTTCATAAGGAGTCTTTGGTTCATCAATTTTCATTGTAGAGTTCTTCTCCTGCTCAGTCTGATACAAATTCAACTCATCCCACTTTAAATGTTCACCTTTACTCGTCGATTCCTCACCATCTTCTTCTTTCAACTGTGCAATTTTGGCTCTGATCTTATCACCCCTCGAAGAATCGGCATTAAGCTGCGAGTTTAAAACAGTGTTTTTAATAACCTCCTGACGGTCAATCTCCTCTCCCGCGTCTCTTGCCTCAGTAGCTTCACTCTTGTTTCTTAATATACCTCTTGGTTGCTCAGTCATGTTTTGCCATTATAATTAATGGGCTGGTATGGAAGAACATGACATAAAACCTGCACAAGTTTTTTTGCACGTGCCGCCATGACCATTAGAATGAAAAACGCCTTTAAAAACTTACAAATACGTCAGACTCAAGACTGTGCTAGCGAGAGGAACTTAGAACTAGTGCAGTGTATCGGACCGTTTCTAATCAATCATAATGGGCCAAGTTTTTAGTTTCCAGAACATTTTCAATAAGGTATGGGGCATCAACAAGGAGATTCGGATCTTGATCTTGGGGTTGGATGGTGCTGGTAAGACGACGATCTTGTATCGTTTACAGATGGGAGAGGTAGTTACAACCAAACCAACTATTGGTTTCAATGTGGAGACGTTGAAGTATAAGAATTTGACGCTTAATATATGGGATTTGGGTGGCCAGACGTCGATCAGACCGTACTGGCGATGCTACTATAGCAACACAGCAGCGGTGATATTCGTTGTAGACTCTACAGACAAAGATCGTATCGATATCGCGTGCAAGGAGTTGCATACCATGTTAAAGGAAGAGGAATTACTTGATAGTGCCTTGTTGGTATTTGCTAACAAACAAGATCAACCGGGTGCGTTGACCGCCGCAGAAGTATCACAAGCTCTCAGCTTAACTGACTTGAAAGACAGAAGTTGGAGCATCGTCGCATCCAGTGCAATCAAGGGTGAAGGGTTGACTGAGGGATTGGACTGGTTGATGGACGTGATCAAAGACGAACAGTTGTAAATACATTTAAAAATGCATTGGAATATATTTAATTCTACATATTTAACTTTCCCTCTCTTGTACTCTTTGCGAAATGGTCTTGATCATTTCGTTCCCAACGATGTTTGCATTGGCAAACATCGGCTTGAAGAAGTCTTGTGTTTCTTCAAACTCCTTCTTGTACAATTTGAAATTGCCGATGGATATGATCTTGGACCAGTTTCTTGCTGCTATCGTGAACTCCAAGTCGTCCACACGGAACTCCAGGTTGTCTACCGCCGCATCTATGGACCGTTCTAAGAAACCCAGCGTACAGAATAAGTATTCAGTGACTCCAAGCCAAATACGGAATAGCGGTGTCAGACAGATTATATGGTCATAAGGGACGATCCCTAAATGGTACCAACTATCAGCAATAGCCAACAATGACAAGTGTGAGTTGGGTTGGTATCCACCAGGAGGACACTTCCCAAGCGAAAACTTTTGCAAAAGATCGTCATCTAATAGTAACTCTTCATGTTTCTGGATCCGCAGGAATACAAACTCACGTACCTTGATTAACCGTTCGGTCAACTCTTTTTTGTTGCCCTGGATCATGAGCCTGAACAACTCGGTGGTGGATTTGGCATACTGAAGTACCTGTTCGTGTGCTTGTGGGTTGGTGATCGCCAACCCCGCATACACATGCCATTTATTGGAGAAGATCCGCAACGAAATATTCATTTTGGCATTCTCAAGCCCCCCGACCCACCGTGGTGTTTCCCAAGGATACTGATTGACCGATTTCCATGCTACACCCATTGAGAGGAACGCAGCGTGTGTTACTGCTTGTGTGTCAGCTGTGATTTTGTCATGTTCTTGTGCTGTAAGGTAGACTACTTTAGATTTAAGGCACTTGACAAGAGACTCGACAAACGCAAAACTCTCGTCACTAGCACGGTGCTTTATCAACACTAATGGCTGACCTGAAGTATCCACTTTGGGCCCGTGCAACGAGTGGAGAGTGATAATCTCTGTGTCTTCAGGAAGGTACTTTTCAAAAGCTTCCACCTCGGGATTCTTACATGAAGTCTGTCCACCTACAATTGACCCAAACTTAGTCGACGGTCCATACATGGAGACAATCTTCTCTATGTTTTCAGCTTCAACACTGTAAATAATGTAGTCTGAGATCCGCGATACGAAATGTCCGTTTCGTAACACTTCAAACTTATCGCCAGCATGAGTTTCCTTTAACGATTCATACAATTCCTCACGGTCACACGCCACTACCTTCCAGCCAGCTTCACTGAACCTTCGGGCGTAAAGCAACCCCATATCGCCTAGACCGATAATACCAATCGTCTTCTCCATGATTGTCTTTTTTTTTTTCTTTATTAATAAAAATTTTGAATAAATATTTCACTCTTCAATGCCAGCTTTTAGTGCCACAGGCAAGGCCATGATCGCCGGAGGGTATCTTGTTTTAGATCCTCAGTATAATTCCTATGTGACAGCATTATCTGCTCGTATGCATGCAGTTGTTAAACCAGCTGAGAACACGTCAAACAGACGTGTTGTTATTCGGTCACCTCAGTTTACCGAAGGAGAGTGGGAGTACAATGATAAGATAGAAGAAGTCAATGGACGTAACAATCCTTTCTTAGAACTGACTGTTAGTGTTGTTTTAAAGTACTTCCAGCCCACAACGTATGATGTTGATATCACTATATTTTCAGACCCTGGTTTCCACTCACAAGAAAATACGGTTGAGAATGTGTCATTGAATGGGGCAAAGAAGTTTTTATTCCATAGCAAGCCAATCCATAAGGTTGCCAAGACTGGGTTAGGATCGTCGGCGTGCTTGGTCACTACAGTCACCGCAAGTCTTGTCTCCTACTTTGGCGTTGATGTAGAGGCTAACAAGGACTTGGTACACAATGTCGCGCAGATCGCCCACTGCATGGCACAACAAAAAGTCGGATCTGGGTTCGATGTCGCAGCAGCAGTTTACGGTTCAATCATATACAGGAGGTTTGACCCTGGGGTGGTTGACGGGGTGTTACTGGACATCAAAACTTTGAAACAGGTTGCCGATTCGAAATGGGACTTTAACCATACTCCATGTACCCTTCCACCTCACATTCGTTTATTGATGGGAGATATCCAAGGAGGTTCAGAAACACCCAAAATGGTAGGAACCATATTAAAATGGAAGAAAAACAACCCTGTCGAAAGTACAGCCGTGTACAATGACCTTAACTTAGCTAACGAAAAACTAATGGCAGCATTAGCCCAATTACATGACCTTTTTGTTACTGATAACAAAACATACTTGACTGAACTCACCCAGTATCACGTGCAGTCTAATTTTAAAACAAATGCATTTACGAACTTAGTCAAGGCAATTGAAGAAATCAGAATAAACCTTCGTAAACTTACTCAACTTAGTGGAGCTGCAGTTGAGCCTCAAGAACAGACGAAAATACTCGACGAATGCACCCTGATTGATGGCTGCCTAGGCGGAGTCGTACCAGGAGCAGGAGGTTATGACGCTATAGCACTCTTGGTCATAGACACAGCCATTGAGAACATCATGAAAAATGACACCCCAATCTGTTGGCTAAATTTGCATGAGGAAGGGCTTGGCTTGATTCGCGAAGCCCTGACCGATTACCAGTTTTAATGTTTATTTTTTTTATTTTTTCGTGCATTTACCAAGTGCTACACGAATGTATATAATAAAGGATATATACTAAAAAGTTTGTAGAAGGGAGTCAATGGCGGACAACTATTATAACTTTGCTAGTTTAAGAAACAAGCCTGAAGGACCGGAGGATCCAGAGGAGGCACATAGGCTTACGCGCAGCACGTCGAGTATACCGTTGAACACTTCTTCTACCGATTATGACCACGACTACGAAGCTGACGAGCTCATAAAGAAGGACGAGCTGAACTATAAGTTTAACTCGTATGTGTTTCTTTCTATATCCGTATTATCAGCAGCATTGATCTTGGTGTTTGAAATATATATGTTCACAGTGATCAACCTACACAAGAAGAGCATTGAGCTGAAGGCCCGTTACTCTGAAATATCCATCTATTTGGCACTTTTTATTTTCCTGGGGCTTTATCAAATCGTGTTGACTATTATTGGTTTGAAGACCAAGAACATGTTGTTGCTTGCAATGCTCTGTGTGTTTTACGTGGCCATGTTGATCTACACTGGTATCCAATACGAAGAAGTGTCTGTCGTATTCAGTCAAGCATTGGAGGGCCAATGGAAAGTCGCCACAAAGGCAACAAACATTGCAACCATCGCCGTATTGGGCGTCACCTTGTTCTTACAGTTTGGTTTCTTATACTTTGTACTTCGTGTAAACGTCAAATGGTTCCGCTTTAAGAAGATTGGTGCAGACCCAACCATAAGAAGAATGTACACCATCTTCCAAATCCATCGCTGCTTGCTCATCTTTGACTTTTACTTCTTCATTGGTTTCACCGTGCAATTCATCGTGATCATGATCAACAACAAGAAATCAACAGAGTTCATCCTCACCTGCTGCGTGTTGCCACTCACTTTGATTGTATTGTTCCTCAGCGACTTTGCATCTACAAGAGAAATCCTCGCGTTGACAATCTTAACCTTCTGCGCGTTCGGTGGTGGTTGTGCATACGTGCTCTTCAAAATGATCAGACTCTATACAAAATATTCGTCTGCATTCAACATAGGCATCACACCTGGTGCATACTTTCCAGGAAGAAAGTCACTCGTCACGTTTGGCGTCATCACACTCGTTTTACTTCTCACAACTATGGTATTCGAAGTGTGGGTGGCCCTCAACTACAAGAAGGGATTGTTACCATTGGTGAGCACATACTATAAGTGGTTGCCTGGCGCAAACACTCATAGAGAACCAACTGAGGATGTACTGGAGGAGAAGGATGAAACTTACTTGATTGATTAACTCTTTATTATTAGGAATAACTTTTGTTAAGACAAGAACTAGAAGTTAGAAGAGCCGAATCCACTTGTATTCGAGTTAATTTATATATTACGTTTAGCCAAATCTGTAGGTCTCGGAAAATCTACTTTTCAATAGGATGGTAATCTACCAACTCAGGACAACACAAAATTCTGTGCTTTGGAAGCACAGAGTTTTCAAATTGCTCTACAACATCATCGTAGCCGCTGAAAAACTTGCAGACTCTGGGAATGACAGTCTTTGTATCACGAGCATAATCTTGGAATATCTCACAGTGTTCAACAAGAACCTCCTTATACTTTGACTGAATCATTACACTAAAGTCGGCAACTTTCATGCCTGATCTAAGCTGTTCATCCCACTCTGGCTCAAGATCTTTACTTGAATCATATGGCTCAACATCCACAGTCTTCAACCTTTTTTCAACAACCCAACGTTTCAATACAGGGTATGGATCGAGTAAACCTGGGATCATTCCAAGATACTCATCGGTCAACTCGTCATGATGACGAAGAAGCATAAAAGCTCTGGCAATATCTCTCCCTTTTTCCAACTCAAATGGACCAACTTTTCTAATTTGTTTGTCAAGTTTAGTAAAGCTCAAGTACTCACTGGGAGTGATTAACTTTTCAACTTTATTCAGAAAGAGGTCTTCAAGGTCTTGCTGATCACAGTTGTTTTGCAAGTCACTGATTTCACTCCTTGAAAATTCGTCTTTAGAGTGTACAGGCATCAGGGAACTCAAGTTTAAATGTTGTAAATTTTCATTGAGCTGAATCTGAATCTGAATCTGATCCTCTTGCAGCAAAGATCTGTTGGCATGCTCACCAGCGTTCTCATTGGCATCTGTCATATTTGGTAGGAACAATTGTAAATGAATATAGCAAGTTTCTTGAAAGAAGTTACGTCTATGTTTGTGGGAATATTAATCTTTTTATAGCTTTAAAGCGGTAAAAACTCAAATTTATTGAAGTGGAACTGTAGAAGTGCCTATTAGTGATTTGAATGTGAGTATAATATTCACACACTGTTCTTTTCAAGTACAGATCGACACATTGTGACAGTTAAGCTCTACGATAAATATTAAGAGGTTAAAAATAAAAGCTTAGTTGGAGCTATTATTAATCTTGTGGGTCTGAACTTTCAAATAGTCTTGTTTGTTTCAGAAGTTACACCATTGATATTAGGGGAATTCATCCGGGTGGCAATAGCGACTCTCGATAATATAAAGCCAAATTCACCACTTGCTGAACTTGCATAGTCCCGAGATCTGTAGTAAAAATAAAACTACAATAAAACATATATAGTTAGGGAGCCAGATGGTCCGAAAGTGGTCCAATTCGACTAATGCGTTCTACGTGAAGTGTCTGAATTGATTGTAAGACTAAGCTCTAACTCAACAATGTTAAATCTGTCTCACTCGCCGCCTGTTCAAATAGTTGACCACTAGTATTTCAGTTAGTTAAGATAAGGATTTTAATCAACAACTTAAGCTCACTGCAACGATTGATACTTGGTGTAAAATATACCCAAGCGGTTTAATGTTTAAGGGGTATTTCTCGATAATATTTTTACTGGCACAAAAAAGAATTGTTGCAAAAGTGTCAGAGACTTTGAGAATCGAAATTCTTGTGGTTTGTGCTAGTTGTTGTTGTATAATCATCAGGAGAAATTTTTTATACTCCATGCCAATTGGAGTGGTGTTAAACTATTCTATTATTTGGGCTATAAATATGGAAGTCTCTTTTCTTTTTGAGCAATATCTAACTCTGCACAATCAATTACATCATACGGATAAACAACGTCGAGTCTTACTATTGCTGTAAAAGTTTTTAAGTAGCTGTGAATTCAAATATCACAGCTGAGGAGTTTCTTATTATTGTCATCCTGAATTGGGTACCATAATGCTGTACAATGTTTATCGTTGCCACTTCAAAACTAAGAGAAGCTCTTGTGGAATGAGCATCAACCAATTTCTATGTAGTGTAGAAGAACAGTAATGGTATCCTCTATTCGTTGCCAAAGTCTAAATTGAGCAGTTTTCTGAACTGTTTATCGTCTGAATATTATTTAGACTTGCCATCTAATTGCCATCGTCTACTCCCAACCTTTACCCGCTTTTAATATACACCTCATATAGTATAAAATTCTCATTCGGCAAGGATATTTTCACATTTAAGACATGACTGAAATCAATATTAATCATAAAATCAATTCTAATGACAATCTAGTTGACCATCCAGTTGACCAACTGTTGACGCGTGATTCTCAAAGATAGTTGATGAGGGTATCAGAGAATGAGGTGACCTCTTCAAGAGAAAAAGGTTTCAGAAGGAAAGATCGCCATTTAAATTGTATTGAGTAAATATTGCTCCTCCAAAGTTGTTACATTGAATGTTACCAGAAGAATGCCTAGCTGGAAGAGATTTATAAAGATATTTGTCCCTGTTTACTGAGCGGACGCTGGAACTTAACAGTCACACTACAGCTGAAATTGTCGTTTGGTTAAATACCCTTATTTAGATTCAAAGAAAACGTTGAAATATATTGTAAACAAATCTGGAAGAGAGTGCCTTTCATCGTGAGAGTCATCCTGGATTAATTAGATTTTCAATTAGACAGATATTCGTTGCCAAAACAAAATCATTCGAAATTAAGCGGAAGTTTTTTAATTGCTTACGACGGAACGTTTTCCAGGTGGTGTTATTGTTACCTCGTCTTTACATGACAGGTTCTGTGGTGGTGGATGTGGAGGGTCCTAGATCGAGATACTATTTTGAATAGTAAATTTAATATATTGTTCTTTAATAAAATTTAATTTAAAAAAGTAAAGCTTTAATTATACATGAAAGCGGTCTAGAGTTGTTTTGTATTTCAAGTAAGAAGGGGTTACTGAAAAATGCCTTATCAATCATTGCTAGCGCTCAAAGCCATTTGCATGGTACCGATCAGTTAGGTCAATAGATTTGTTACTTTTGTGTGAAAAAAATGGCTGCAAATTTTTATAGGTAAGCTGTTCTAGTTAGCGGATCAAAACAAAGATTAGCCTTGGAGTACTAGGTTACTAATACAACAATTTGTAGTTATCTGGTTGATCCTGCCAGTAGTCATATGCTTGTCTCAAAGATTAAGCCATGCATGTCTAAGTATAAGCATTATACAGTGAAACTGCGAATGGCTCATTAAATCAGTTATCGTTTATTTGATAGTACCTTACTACTTGGATAACATAGACACTAAACAAATTTACAAGTTGTACTCAAGAAAGTATAGGCATTTAGGTAAACTCCAGCGGTTGAACGAAGTAATTTCAAGGTTGAACTTGTTGTTGGAGTATGAAGAAGATGACGAAGTGATTCGTGCACATGGGATGCAGAAGGTATACCCTAAATTGAAGCGTGAATTGAATGAGAGGTACATTGGAATCAATGTGTTCTGAGAATGGGACAACTATCTTTATCATTTTTAATACCAGGCTTATTTTTATGTAATGTAGAGTGGTTGTGATTACAGTTAACCAAGTACTGGATGGAGGAACTTCATGATCAGTGGTATGAGTAAGGTGTGATTGGTGATTAGTGAGATATAGCAAAAAGAGTAATGTCTTCAGATTCTTCTTCTTCTATAGATCTAGACTTTTCATTCTCTCCTGCCGCATTTTCAGGCTTTTCGTTTTGAGTTTCAGGAGCAGAAGTGGTTGGTTTTTTAGTTTGTTCTGTAGCAACAGAATTGAAGTTGATTCCAAAAGGAATCAACAATTCAACAATGTGTAACAATAAGAGTGTATGAAAATGATTCGATGAGAGGTTCGGTGTTGTTATTGACGGAGATGCCTTGAAATTAGCATTGAGTGACAAAGACACCAAGCGTAAGTTCTTGCTCTTGTGTAAAC